>JASPKZ010003044.1:4117500-4717500 GCA_030220185.1 Diploptera punctata | reverse complement strand
GAAATCAAATATGATTAAAATAAGTTTTTTTTAATGAACTACCTCTTTAACTACTCAGGTCTTGGCGTCACAATTCAAATCTAAACGTAAAATCACCGACAAATTTTAATCAGAAGCCTCTAATTTCAAGTATGAGGTTCTTTTTACGTGTCGTGAACATTTATAAGATTCATGATGAAGTTGCGTTGAAGTATTATTCAAATTTAAAACATAAAGTAATTAAATATTTACCTAAAAGGCCCGTCTCCTTTAACATCAGATTTAAAGAACAATTTCGAGACTTTATTCAGGCAGACGGAAAATAAAACTATGCAAAACAAGTTATTCTTGAAGGACATCGTATGTTAGATATTGAAAACACCCTGACAATAATGCACAGAGAAAATAATCCAGCAAAAATAAACGTACTCGAGGAGATGGAAATTTTGAAGGCGGTTAACAACAACGACCATCTGATAAATGAAAACGCACCCACTACGAGTAACCCCCTCTACCCGATATTCAGTGAAACACCAATTTTGAATCCTGCTGATGATGGGGCTAGTCCCGAAAGCGCTACAGCTAAATAACTAATAAAGTTGAGGAGACGGACCTTTTAGGTAAATATTTCATTACTTTATGTTTTTAATTTTTGTGCGTCGTAAATCTACAAAACGGGGTTCTCTGTTTTACTTCCCTTTCGAAGCGAGCCATATTTTTCCACCTTTAAAAATCCATCGACCTTGGCCATTTCACAACAAGCCAATGGTGAGCAACAGTTTTTTTTTCTTTCTTTCTTTACATAGACTGTTCATATAACATAAAAAAGTATTATTAGAACATTCAAGGCATGTACGAAACTTATATAAATATATGAAAGCAAAAAATATGATGTGCTTCAATACAGTTTTCCTGTTCTCTAGCTATCTCGGCGTCCAAGTAGTTATTTTTATCATCATATGACCTTGTTCAGAACATGCCAAGATAAAATATTATCCGCTGATTTTTTATTGGGATTGGAAGAAAACATTAATAAAACTGAATATATGTTTACACCTAGAAATACATTATATAATGGAAGTGGGCAGTTAATGACATGTGACGGAATTTTTTAAGTGGCGAATTCAAATACTTAGGAACAATAATTACAAATAGGAATGGGGTGCACAAAGAAATTAAATATAGACTCCATTCTGGATATTGAAAATACTACCTCAAGATAGGCTACCGCTGTGATCTCGAAGTAGCGTGCTGCCTTGTCATGCAGCGGGCCCGGGTTTGTTTCCCGGTCGTGACAAGCTCCTGAGTGAGTTTTTTTTTAGGGTTTTCCTCACCTGTAAGACAAATGTCAGGAAGCTTAGGGCCCAAAGGTCCCCGAAAATCATCCGGCCATCATCATTATCGTTATCATTATCATCCCTCATCGGTGTGGAAAGCAACGGGAAGCTACCACACCTTCAATTCCTTAGTAAAGCTGCAAACCATAGGATAAAAATGATACGATTGCAGTGAAAGACCTATTCTCGGGCAGAATTATTATAGAATAGAATAGACCTCAGGATAGGGATGTGTGGAGAGTTTATGTCCGCACGGCCACGAACTTACAGATTCGATAGTGCCATTGAGTTAGTGTTTAATTACCTCTTGTAGCGAAAAACAACTACCCTTAATAATCTTTGCGCTAGCTCAATTGACAGCATGCTTTCCTCCTGACTAGGGGGTCCGGAATCAATTCTCTACATGGTTGGAAATATGCAGCTTTTTGTGTATTTTCCTAATGTCAATCACCATCTTACAATTCCTTCTCCCTCATGCTCCTTTAGATTCAACCCATCCGCATAGTTTTGATCTTCCTCTTCTCCTCTTGCTAATTGGAATCCATTCAATTTAGTAAGGGGATATATTTACCGGCGTGTTTAGAAAGATAGATTTCCTCCAAAATTAAATGGACTCCACCTGACAAGAGAAAAAAACCGGGATGGATGGAATTATAATCATCATGAGAGAGATGTTTTGAAATATGAAGACTTTGCAATGACTTTACAATCTTTATTGGATTCATTTTACTACAGATTGTATTAACAAATGTATAGTAGATAATTGCTACATGCTAGCAATCAATGGCGTTATCAAGATATGCAAAAATACAACTGGTACAATCACATTATGACAAATAACAGTTTGCCCCACAAACTATCCAACTATCAAATCTCTTGGGAACCTTAGATGTCCAAAGAAGCGTTGGAAGGGCCAGCTTTCAGTCTAAAGGCTAGAAAAACTAAACCACAATCTTAATGATGATCCTCCGTCATTCTTTTAATGTGCCCAACATTTTAAATTCTTATTTTTTAGATAAAATCTAACAAAAGTTTATGTTTTCTCTAAAACATTGTTTTTATTCTACTTAACTAACTAACTTGCGTCCCGCGCCGTAGCCGAGTGGTTAAGGCAGGAAGCCTTGGCGCAGAGCTGCGGGACTTGCGCTGGTTCGAGTCTCCATGGGGGAAGAAATTTTCTCATGGTGTTTCGGCCAGTATGGGACCGGTGCCCACCCAGGATCGTGATGCATTTGGGTAGCTACAATAAGTAGCGGCTCCAGGTTGAGAAAACCAGTATAACGGCTGGGGAACTCGACATGCTGACCACATGTCACCCCTACACTGGCTGATTATCTCTGTGATTGACACATTGTGGATGTGAGGCCAGCAGCCGGCTGGTAGGCTGGTAGGCTAAGGGCCTTGTAGGCCTGTCGCGCCAGGAGTTTTTTCTAACTAACTTGCACTACTGTACCCGGAGGTTCATTGCCAAGCGGAACTAAGCTTTCCATATCTTCAGATAATGTTTCCAATCATTCCATATATAATACACTTCCCTCAAAGCATGGTTCATGTTAAACTGACATTTCAATCTTGGCCTACCACTGGGCGTTCTACCTCTGGTTTCCTAGAATAAGTTTCCAAGCCTCTCTTTCAGTCTTCATTTGTGCAATTTCTAGTCTATGAGACGTAACTGATCTTATTACATCTGGTTTACCATAAAGATCATGTAGTTCACTGTTATTTTTCTCCATTCGCCTATGTGTTTGTCTCTCATTGATCCAAACAATTTTCTAAGAACTTTATTCTAAACACCAAACTTCATGCCGCGACAGGCCTAGAAGGACCTTGGCTGCTGGCATCACATCCATATGTTATCGATAGAGCTGGATGATCATATAGTAAGTACAGGAGTGACATGTGGTCAGCATGTCGAGCCCTCAGCCATTATAGCTGGTTTTCTCAACCTGAAGCTGCTAATTACTGCAGCCACCCAATTTTTCACGATGCTGGATGTTCACCAGTCTGGTACTGGCCGAAATTCCATGCGAAAATGTATTTTCTATGGGGAAGCTCTTCACTAAGGTATTTATGCCTTAAACTACTCCAGCGTAGGATCTTTATTTTAAAATATTCTAAATATTTTCTCATCACCCTTAAAATCTTAAAATAAGAGACTGTGTTTTCGCATGCATATAATTTTTTTTTTTGTCTAATGCCACCAGGTTGTCTCTTATGACATTTCTGGCTTTCTCGCCTGGCTTTGGCAGAATTGTAATCCATTTCTTAGGTTGGGGCACCTTGAAGGCGGAGTTATGTTACCCCGATGGTATGATGGGTGATAAATGATAATGAAGCGTCAGGAGAGTCCTTAACCTAAACTTAACCTAAATTCCAGACCATGGACAACCACAGGAATAATTCCCTTTAAGAAAAAAAAACCCTATGGTCTGACCGGGAATCGAACCCGGGACCTCGTGAACTGTAGTCAGAAACGCTGACCACTAGCCCATGAGGCTGGTCAGCATGCATATAACATAGGCCCTACGTAACTGGAAAACTAATATATAGTTTTAACGATGTTTTAGAGAAGTTGGGATGACAATAGTCTCTGTAATGGATAATAACATGCGATTCCAGAGTTGATCATATGTTTAATTTTTTTCTGCGCCTCAGTCTAGTTCGTAATAATTTTTCCTAATTTATTAAAAAGTCCCGCGCCATAGCCGAGTTGTTTATAGTACGATGCCTTAGTGAAGAGTTATGGAATTTGCGCTGGTTCTAGTCCCGATGGGGAAATACATTTTCTCGTGGAATTTTGGCTAGTATGGGACCGTTGTCCATACCAGCAATATGAGGAATTTGGTTACAACAAGTAACATTTGGAGGTTGAGGAAAGCAGCTGTAACGGTTTGGAGGTTCCAACATGCTGGCCATATGTCATCCCTATTCTGGCTAGATGACATTCTCCCATGTGGGGACAGGAAGGCCAAACGACTTCTATGGCTGTTGCGCCGTGGAGTTATTTGTGTAGTTATTTTAATTCAAACCGTTCTATAAAATTTACCTCATTTGTTATGAAAAATACATTTCCGCCATACAATATATTTCTACAAGTGACCATATAGTATTTTTTTATATATTTATTTCCATCTCCTCTACAAATTATGGTTAATGTTGCCAAAAACCTATTTCTGTAGAAAATCATTTTGAATTTGTTTTCGATTTTACTGTATTTGTGACATTTCGTGTAATTGCATTTCTAATTATTGAAATAATATGGATTTCTTGAGGAGAGCAGCAAGATGTTCAAAATTGGAGAAAAATAAATAAATAAATAAAGTCATACGAGAAAAAATGAATATTAAATATTCAATAGTAGATTGTAATAATATATAAGCAACTGAAACCCGCCAAAGCCTGTCCCAAGTCAGGTTAGAAAAGGGTGAGAGGGAGGAGTAACAACCTCGTTAAAAAAACAGGGTTCAGTACGCCCGGTTGATAGTACCCTGTGAGGGCCCCTTATCTAGGGTATAGATACTGCTGCCTTGCAGTTCGTCATTGGTTTGACAAAGGCTAGAGGAAGAAAACCTTGACCAAAAATTAGCTGGTCCTCCAGGTTGGGGGTTGATGCATCAGGCCAGCTCCCTGTTTGTCACAAAAAACATAATGCTAAAGAGCCTAAAGATTTAAAGTCGGACGGAAATAAAATAAAACTTTAGGCACAGAAAGATGTGTAAACATTAAAATTCTGTATATAAATAAAAATAAGCAACTAAATTGATATGGGCATGTATGATAAAGAAAGGTTACCCAGAAAAGCATTGGAATGGTGTCCACCTGGAAAAAGAAAGAAAGGAAGACCTAGAAACTAATGGATGCAAGAAATAAAAACTGAAGTGAGAAGAAGAGAACTAGAGGGCAAGGAGTGGATGGATAAGGACGAGTGGAGAAGAAAAATAAAACTTAAGCACAGAAATATATGTAAACATTGAAAATGTGGAAATAAAAAAAATAGTTTTAATTTACAACAAATATTAGAATTCCACATAATTCCATTCAACGTAGGTAGAATTAAAATACGAGTATGTTCATTGAGTACATTTATGGATACAGAAGGGAAGAATCTGTTCTCTACCTGAGTAACACCTGGGTTTCTACGGTAGCAAACGTCTGCATTATCCCCCTTAGCGTATGCGGCCAACTGGAAACTTGACATCTGACAAACCACGTCAACAACCCTTCTGACAGAAACCGGTTGTCAAAATTTACAGAAACTCTCATTTCCAAATTTAAAGATTATTACAACCTATGCATTAAAAATCTTATACACATACGATTAGTAAAATTAAAACAGCTTGCTTAAAGCAGTTGGAATGTTCCAAATTCCTGTCATAAACTAAACCTAAAATATATAGATGTTTCAACTTAGTATATTACTTCTTCTTCTCTTTTTCTTCGTCAGGCTCTACGACTTCCAGCGGAATGTCTTGGCCTTCTCAACTAGTTTACGCCACTTCTTCCTATCTTGTGCAGTAGATTTCAAATCAAAAATCCCCATCTCACTCAAATCTTCAATTACGTCATCTTCCCATCGATCCTTGGGTCTTCCCCTTGGTCTTGTTCCCTGTGGCTTCCAATTCAAAATATCATTCGGCAATCTTCCCTTTGGCATTCTTAGTGTATGTCCAAACCATTGTAATCTTTTGGATTTGATGAAACTAACTATATTTTCTTTATTATTCTTGAGGTATAATTCGTCATTCCTTCCTAGTATATTACAACTATTTTTATTGGCCTTACGAGAAGCCTTCGGCTAATATACTGCATAATGTCAAGGGGGTTTCTTTTCTATTCATTCGAAAAGTATGCTACAAACAACTCTTTTTGTATTTTTTTTGTCCAATGTCACCAGGCAGTACTCATATTTCTGATATGTGTTCCCGATATTGGCGGAATTGTAACCTACTTCTCAGGTTGAGTTGTCTGAGAAGCGAAATTATGTATTTTCCCTGATGATATGAAAGGTGATTCATAATGAAGCACCGGAAGCGTCTTTAAACCTAAATTTAACATAAATTCCAGATCATGGGCAACCACAGAAGGAAAAATATACGAGGTTTGAATGGGAATTGAACCCGGAACTAAAGGATCTGAAGTCAGATATAACCATAAAATCATGGGGCAGGGTCTGGATTACTTATTAGCAAAAAATGTAATAAAAGACAATTGGCCCTCGGCTTACCAGGCGACTATAGCGTGGCGCAGTGTACGACCCTCTAGCCATATGTGGTTAGTATGATGCTGGTCGTTAAAGCTGGTTTTCTCCACAGAGTACCAGAGAAGAAAGTGGACAAGTTTCGCGTACATGCCATAAGCGGCGCTAGTGTAGAACAACTAACGACATCTAATTTTTTTCGATTTTTTTCTGTTACTAATATAAAATTCAGCACCGCCTGGTGGTAAAATTATGAATTATAATTATATAACGCCATCTGGTGAATAATCATGAAATTTAACTTTTATAGGAATAAATAACGTATTAATTAATCCTAAATTATGGAATTATTTATACCCAGCCTCTCAGACCTAAAGATTTTCTTTAATTTTAACAGAAGGGAAGAATGGAAATAAATAAAACATGTTAATTCATTTTCGTTTATTAAAATTTAAAAACGTGCATTATGAGATATTTTAATAAATATGCACAATTGACCTACCCCCTTATTCTCACATACATATTTTATACAATATTTATTAAAGAACCTTAGCTATGTTGTACATCTGAAGTCCATTATAAAGTCACATTTTTAAAATGTTTATTATAAATGGCTGTAAACTAACATCACGCTTCCTAACCTAACAAATCTTAGAATTTTATCACTTCTAGTAGGTTTATCTTTGAAAATAGATTCACATTAAAAACGTAAACAAGCTTGAATTTACTTACAAATTAGAGTAAAATAAAATCTAAGTAATGATTTTAACTTTCGATAATATATAATTTTTACAGTACATAGAACGAAAGGATAGCACTTAAAATTTTTAATTTACAAAATAGCTAATTTCCCATAATCCCGAGTGAACACGCCGTGTGCCTTGCATTTGTTTTATTTAGTACATATTCTGTTACTACGAAACAGCGCTACCATTGTAGTTTGCTCATTGTAGTTCATCGTAAACGACCGAAATTTTTTAGATGTCACTGTACTCAGTTTTCCCTCTATTCGAAGTTTCTCTATGGGTTTTCTCAATCTAAAATCTCTACTTATTGTAGATACCCAAGTTCCTCACGATGCTGGACATCGATCCCATACATCCAGATCCATGGTGCCACAGGCCTGCAAGGCCCTTGGTCTACCAGCCGGCTGCTGGCCTCGCATACGCATGTGTTAATCACAGAGGTGGATGATCATCTAGCCAGAATAAGAGTAGCATATGGTCAGTGTTTCGAGTCTCCCAGCCGTTATAGCTGGTTTTCTCAACCTGGAGCCGCCACTTATTGTAGCTACCCAAATATCTAACGATGTTGGGTGGGGACAAGTCCGATTGTGGGCGAAATTCAATTAAATAATCTCTTCTCCCATGGGGACTCGAACCACCGTAAATTCCCGGAGCTCAACACCAAGGGATAATATCTGAAACCGCTCAGTTATGACATAGGCATAGAAATGCGAGGATTATGAATAAAAGCAAATGGTAACTAATTAAAATATATATACAGTCAATATGCCCATTTCACCAATTAATGTTTTAAAATGGTCAACAAGTTTCTACAGCCAAGCTGTCATTCTCAAGACCAGATATTGATAATAAATAAATAAACAAATTCAGTTAAAAACAAACTACGTCACATGACGCAATCATTCATAAGTAAACAAAACATAATAAAACTAATCCTCTTTTGTTTCAATTAAAGAAAAGAGGGCGCTGTAGAAACTTGTTGATCATTTTAAAACATTAATTGGTGAAATGGGCATATTGACTGTATATATATTTTAATATTTTATCACCAAGAAGATCACTTGTGTATTAAAAATGGTAACTAAATAAATGCTATAAAAAGTTTATATGAAACCACATTTATAAAAGTAAAGTTAGATCATGGGAAAATAACTGATAAATTTGAAATTAACCAAGGTTTAAGACAGGGATGTGGACTATCTCCATTACTGTTTATTCTATATCTAAATAAAATTGTCCAGGGGTGGAAAAAACTAAACCCCCCAGGAGTAAAAACATGTAGAGGAAATCAAATACAAACAATAATCTTCGCAGATGATCAAGTACTTCTAGCGGAGAATGAAGATGATTTGCAGAGATCAGTGTTTAAATTGCAGAATACCCTGGAAAAATACAACATGAAAATATCTGAAAATAAAACCAAATCCATGGCAATCACTAAGGGACTTTTGAGAGTAAAAATAATAATAAATAATAAACCAATAGAACAAGTAACACACTTTAATTATTTAGGTAATAATATATCACAGTTTCATAATCAAAAAGATGTGGAAACAAATTTAGAAAAATATAACAGATTAAATGGTATAATTAGGAGAAATTTTGGAAAACAAATGAGGAAAGAAATCCAATTGAGATTTCATAATGCCATAGCCAAACCTGCTCTACTATAAGGAAGTGAATGCTGGACACTTCGAGCAAAAGATAAATTCCGCATTAATAGTTCACAAATGAGATTCCTCCGATCACTAACTGGAGTAACATTAAGGGATAGAATGAAAAGTGATGAGATAAGGATGCAGTGGAATAGTAGGGAAATGGTTGAACATATACAAAATTATCAGATTAAATGGTTCCAACACGTCCAGAGAATGTCAAATTCCCGTTTACCAAAGATGATTTACCACCTCAACCCTAAAGGCAAAAGAGACCTCGGAAGACCCCTTCAACCGATGGAAAGATCAGTTTTTGTAGTCGCAGAACGGGCATCATCACCCAATACTGCATTCGGAAGAAGAAGAAGAAGAAGAAGATAACTAAATAAAGTAATTCTTATGACAAAAAAGTAAAGAAGAAGTCGAATATGTAGCAGAATTATTAAAGTATTAAAATCAAACAAATAAATATTAAATATAGAAATTCAAGGTATTCTATGACCGTTAAACATGGTGACTTACATAGAGAGGAAAGAGTTAGGACCTTCATTTAACGAAGTCTTTAACAGAGCATGTTATGTGCATTGTAATTCAAATTTGGTCATCTCTCTGTTACAAGCCTCACAACACAACACAAGGGACGGGAATTGGCAATATGTAATGAGGAAGGCAAAAAAGGGACAGCTCATTCTCCAGTAGTAACATGGTTGCCGGATTATTTGATTGGTCTTGATAGGAAGTGGCAACATAGTAAGAGAAGGAAGCACATTCCTAGCATATTTTCACCTGCAAATTTAACTCGGGCAAGAAATAGGCTTATATACTGTAAACATTTCAATACAATGCCTTAAATATGGCGCATGTTTGGTTAATTTAATATTATCGGGATAGGCCCTTTAAACTCGCCCTTATATTTATACCCGTCTTGGTGTAAATTTTTATTACCGGTATATTAATATTCAATTTTCACTAGCATATAATATGCTAATCATGATTGTGTTTACATACAAACTTCAAGATTTTTATATAAAAATGTTTTGTTGTATCCTTAGAATTCTTAACATTTCTAAATATTTCTGTTTTCTATTGTTTTATTTGCTTCGTGTGTGTATGAAAATTTGAAATAGTATTAGTACTAGTAGTAGTAGTAGTAGTAATTCGTGTCCCTCCTCTTGGAAGCATAAGGCTCCGAGAAAGCACCCGACCTCACTCCGTACAAGAATTCATATTCTTGACTTCATTCCAGCTTTTCTTGTCTTGTTCAACTTCTGTTATAATATCCTCAACTCGTGTCAAACCCAGGGTCGGGTCGAGGTATGAGACGAAGTTCCTATATTTTAGAGGTTTGTGAACCACAGAATGCCGACCGACAACGCCTAACGCGCCGTTACAAGGGCGGATGAACGAAATGAAACTAAATGGATAATAGATGAGTATGGAGAAATTGTGGAACGAAATTTGTGTCAAGGTAAAACGGGAAAAACCCGGAGAAAAACCGGTCCACTAAACCTATATGGGGTGACTGAGACTCGAACTCGAGACTCAGTGGTGAGATGCAGATTCTAGCAGCTTGCACAATGAAACCGCCTCATTTTCTGTTAATAATGCAAAATGAGATATTTAAAACTACCTTTTCTTTGTCTTAAAATTGGCGACTTTGCCATTTATTGATTTTATTTCACCGATAAAGCAGAATTATGGATGAAAATTTCATTCTGATATTAATTTATTTAATAGAAGGCCTATAGAATATAAAAATAAACATTTGAAAAATAAAGGTATAATTTGTACGCAGTAATCCCACTGCAGGTCTTATAAAGCCCTTTGATTTGTAGGAGGTTTAGGCTCCCATATTTAAAGACAATCGGCACGGATATCACCTGTGTTATTTAGTCCTGCATGATAGCTGCCTTTACTCCCAGAACATGCGTCATTTAGAGGCTGAGTCGACCAAAGATTATGGTGCCGCCAGAACATTTAACTCAGTTTTAAAATCTCAACTTAATGGGACTCGAACCCCTGACCTTTCTCCTTATAACGTTTTGCTAACATACGACATGCCCACTATTATTTTATGGTTACATTCCACTAATTAAATAATTTCTTAAATTTAATACTTGCAAACATCTCAAATGAATATTTTCGATATAATTACATAAAAAAACATTAATTTAAAAACTAATTCCACTAGTTTTTATAATACGGTTAATAATTACAACTTAGAAATGATCGTGTTTACATATGGACATGTTGTGTTTTTCTTTTCTCTTTTTTAGTGTAGTGTTGATAGGTAAGGAGTGAAATTTCCTCATCATGCAGTGCTTCACGCTTACAGACGACGAATTAATGAGTCAGCAAAATCAAAGATTACATTCACACGTTCCAACTTTAAAATTGTGGGTTCACAATATACAGATACCCAAACAAAACCATGTTAGCCCTTTTTTATTTCCTGTAGTGTATCAAAAGGATAATTACATGCAAGGAAAACGTTTTATTTTAAAAACGTGAAAAATTAATTTTATTAACGGTAAGTCCACCGCTATGGACTTGAGGTAACGTGCTGCCTTCTCAAGCAGCTGGCCTGGTTCGTTTCCTGGTCGGGACAAACTTCCTGGGTGAGATTTTTTCGGGGGTTTTCCTCACCTGTAAGAAAAACGTCAGGAAGTTTATTCCCAAACGGTCCCCGAACATCATCTGGCCATCATCGTCATCATCATCGTCCCCGGTGTGGAAAACATCGGAAAGCACCTATAATTCACTACTAAAGCTGCAAATCATAGCATGAAAATACTGTGATTGCAGTGAAGGACCTGCCCTAGGACAGAACATTGTAAAAATAACCGTAATAAGTAGGCTAACTATAGGGCATTTGGTCTTATTTTACCGTTCAAGGTCATGCAGTGAAAGACGTAGAAAGTTACATTTACAACGATGCCGGCTTTCATTCGAAAAGTCAAACAAAGCACGTGGTGTCAGTTTCCATAGGGAACAGCTACTGTAAAAAAAAAAAAAAAAACTCCTTGAAATCGTTATGGGGATGAGAAGTACAGGATCTTGAACGGTAAAGTAGTAACAAATATCCTATAAATAATTAACTCATGGGACAACAGGCCTAGAAGGCACTTGGCCTACCATCCGGCTGCTGGTATTACATCCATCACAGATATCTTAAAAGAATTGAAGACTACACCAATTTTGGAGTATATTAAACAGTACCAACTAAATTGGAAAAACCATCTTGAAAGAATGAGTCCAAATCGGATGGTCACACTACACTGGACGAATTACATATGGGGATTCGAATTACAACGCGTATCTTAACTCTGCGCGAAGGGATGGTAGTTTAAAACGCTCGTCCACAGGGTTTTGAATTAATCCTTATTATTGAAGATCTGTCCACCGCTGTGGTCTCGAGATAGCGTGCTGCCTTGTCACGCAGCGGGCCCGGGTTCGATCCCCGGTCGGGGCAGTTTTTCTGGGTGAGGTTTTTATCGGGGTTTTTCCTCACCTGTAAGACAAATGTCAGGAAAACTTTAAGGCCCAAACGGTCCCGGAAATCATATGGCCATCATCATCATCATCCTTATCGTTATCAACAACATCATTATCATCCTTCACGGTGTGGAAAGCAATGGGAAGCTACCACACGTACAATTCCCTAGTAAAGCTGCAAGCATAGCATGGAAATGCTATGATTGCAGTGAAGGACCTGCCTTCGGGCAGAATTACTATGGATGGATGGATTGAAGAACTGTAAAAAACAACTGTGTCGGTTGACAAGATCCCATCAATAGAACGTAGTATTACATGACTGCAGAGAAGTGCTGTTGTTTTTAGCAAAGAAACGGGAGAACCAACGAGAAAATCCTGCATTGGCTCCTATTAATCGATCGCAATGACGGAGAAATCAACGTGTGCCCAGAGATAAAGGGCGAGAGCTTAACCCGTTGCGCCTTGGACCGCCATATGTTTTATGGTAATACAATTTGTCCTATTGAGTTTATATTGTCGCCAGATGTTGAATTTTTCACAGATATCTTTTCAGGTACATGTTTTACAGATCTGAACGTTCTCTAACGTGCCTTATATATGCGACACACTCATGTCAAATAATTCCCACAAGAAGAAAAATCTTCGATCTTTCAACATTATCATCATCATCATCATCTTCATTCATGGATTAGGTCTGTTGACCCGTTCCGACTTCAGCCCATTTCTTTCTAGGTCTGCCCACATCTCTGTTGCCTTTAGGTTTGTATTTTGTTATTTGTTTTGGATATCTGTCTTCATTCATTCTGTCTATGTGTTGCTTCCATTTTTGTCTATATGTATCCATTTTATCAGTTATTGCAAATATTTCAAGTTCCTGTCTTATTTCTGTGTTCTTGATTCTGTCTTCCTTAGTGCACCCTTTAACAGATCTCAAAAATTTCATTTCTGCCGCCGTTATCCTACTTAGGTCTTGTTTTTTATGTATCCAGGCTTCTGAACCATAGAGCAGTACCGGTACTGCCAACATTTTATAAAATTTCAGTTGGGTCTCTCTTGTTGTTTTGTTATTTAGTGATCGTTTTATCGTACCACATATTCCCTGGAATTTTGCTATTTTATTAGTTATATCATTATCATAATTAAATGAAATGTCACATCCTAGATAATTGAGATGGTTCACCTGTTCTATGATTTTGTTTCCTATTACTATTTTGGATCTGATTTGATTTTTCCCTTGGAATGCCATTACCTTAGTTTTTTCTATGGATATTTTGAGATTATATTGTTCACATATATTATGTAGTTTAAAAATATTCCTCTGAAGTTCGTCTTCTGTATTTGCTATTATTACCTGGTCATCAGCGTATAATAATGTTTTCAAGTAGTGTGTTTTATCTAATTTTATTCCTTTATTTGTTTCTTCGTTCCATTTTTTTATTATATCATTGATGTATAGGTTAAATAAAACTGGAGAGATACTGCATCCTTGTTTAACTCCTTGATTAGTATGAATTTTATTTTTACTTACTTCATTTCTAGTTTTTATAACAAAATTTGTGTTCCAGTACAAACTCTTTATAGCTGCTATTAAGTGTTTCGGAATTCCTTTTTCTTTTAAAATTGTCCAGAGTTTTCCTCTGTCTACTTTATCAAATGCCTTGACAAAATCAATAAAAGCTATGTGTGTTTCTATGTTATATTCTCTTCTTTTGTTTATAAATTCTTTTATTGTAAATATATTATCCATACATGAACGCCCTGGTCTGAATCCACTTTGTTCTTCTGTTAACATTACCTCTGCTATTTGTTTTAACCTAAATGTTAAGATTCTTGAGTATATTTTATAGCCTGCAGTTAAAATGCTTATTCCTCTGTAGTTGTTGCAGTCTTTACGTTCTCCTTTCTTAAAAATAGATTGTACTATTGCTGTTGTCCAGGTTTCTGGTATTGTTGCTTGTTTCCAACATAAATTTAAAAAATGTAATAATCTCAGTTTAAAAAAAATTCCTCCATATTTTATTAATTCCATATTAATTCCGTCTATTCCAGCTGCCTTTCTGTTCTTTGTTTGTTTCAACATTATATGAATATTTATTACGACTATTTAACTCATGCCCCAAATGGGAGTCAATGACCAATCCCGTTCCAATGAATTTTGATTTACAACCAATCACAGTCATGTTTCGCCTGGAATTTATCAAATAATTTTATCATATTAAAGAAAGTCCCTCCTTTTTTTAACATTCTGAATAGGCCAGAGCATTATTTAAAGTGACCCTCTAATAAATACGTTGGATATAGCAATTTATATATTATGATGTAAGAATCCCAGAACACAAATGACTCCCAGATTATATATATATATATATATATATATATATATATATATATACATAGTGCAGGAATGTAAGCAGATACTGCTTGCGGGATATAATAGGAAAACATTTCTAGCAATTGATTATACCACAACAAAAAGAAATCACTGCTTGTACTTTCTTAAACGTATTTTTTCCCAGGTATTAAAGTTCCAGAAAAATAAAATAGACATACTTACATCATAGGACATTAGGAATTAATTATTAATCTACAATGTTGGTTATAAATAGTTTGATGTGTTTCATATTTCTCCAATAGAGTGCATTTTTACAATATTGCGATCCTTTGACAATAAATAATATGATCTGGTTGCAGTGATGAACAAATGAACCATAACCAAAGTTTCTCAATTTTTTCGAACATCGCCTTTTACATTAGATACATAAATATTAAAAAAAATAATTATATTTAAATAGTCCACTGTTGTGGTCTCGAGGTAGCGTGCTGCCTTGTCACGCAACGGGCCCGGGTTCGATCCCCGGTCGGGGCAGTTTTTCTGGGTGAGATTTTTATCGGGGTTTTTCCTCACCTGTAAAAGAAATGCCAGGAAAACTTTAAGGCCCAAACGGTCCCCGAAATCATATGCCCATCATCATCCTTATATCATCATCAGCATCATTATCCTTCACCGGTATGGAAAGCAACGGGAAGTTACCACACCTACAATTCCCTAGTAAAGCTGCAAAGCATAGCATGAAAATGCTATGATTGCAGTGAAAGTTCTGCCCTCGGGCAGAATTACTATGGATGGATTTTTCAACAGCTTAATTTTATTCGTTAAATAGTCCTAACAAATGCCGCTCTTGATTTCCAAATTCTCTAGATAAATTGGAAATCACTCTTGGCATTACTTATGAAGATAAAATTGTATTAGATGAGACTTTAGAACCTTGACAAATTCTTTAGAGTGTGTTAAAAATATTTTAAATCGTTGACAATTTCTTTGAGAGTGTATTTAAAATATTTCAACTTAATAAAATTACGTATTCGAAGGTGATAAATGTCCTTTCATGGTCACGGATTTCTATTTCCTCTCCAGGTACAAGAGAGCATACGAATGTGACTTGGGCTTTCTGACAGGAACATCTGACACTGACAAGTTTGAACCAAGATGCGGGTCCCTCAGGGAAAATTACTTCCTCCCCCAGTACAGCGGTCACTATGTCCTGCAATGTCACATTACAATCAATCTTCTACTACAAATCATTTCTCGAGTACAACTCTATTCGGCAACAGCTATTTTCATCTTCATTATTAAAACTAACAAGAAACCAGTCTTCAAAGGCTCATTCCAAGACTTAAAAAAATTGGTTACACCATCTTCTTAATTGTCTCACTATTTCTCTCCTTCCAATTAGCCTATAATTCAGTGCACTTCTAGGAAATCCCTTAAATGGCTTACGATATCATTATGTCTCTCTTCCACGGTTACTTTTATTGTGAGATATCTTGCACTGTACTGTTATCTTGTAAGACTTCGCATATTGTTTCAATAGGGATGTGATCTCGTATGGTAATCCCGACTAATGAACTGAGGAATATCATCTGTTGTATTTCCAAGCTTCTTACATCTTTCTTTCTGAGAGTCCTGGTTTCTGACCCAAACATCAATGTAAGTTTATCTTATATCATTAAATAATTACCTTATTGCTTCCTACCCTTATTTTTCATTTTAGTTTCAGTTATTCCTAAAATATTAATATCCCTTTATTTTATTTCTTGCAAGGGGAGCACGCCGTAGCGTAGTTGGTTAAGGTAATACGCTACAAACCGGAAGTTAGAGAGTCTCGTTGGGGGCGACATTTTTTACCTGACCCAAACCTGTATAGGGTTAAAATGTGGTCATCATCTAGCCGTTATAGTTACTATTCTCAAAACGGTACCGTTACTTACTGAAGCTACCTAAATAAAATAGTTGCTTATAATTAAATGGTTTAATATTATTTCACAAAAATGTTATGGGGTTTTAAAATTAATTAACTACAAAATTGCTTTTCCGGTAAAACCTAAATGTAACATTAGTATAGCTTTTAATCATATTCGTAATTTTAGTGTAACATTATGAAATAAATGAATAGTTAAAATTCCCAAATACACATTTTGAGATTTTTGGTTTTATATTTATAGGAGTACTTTTTAAATTTAATGCGAATTTTATCTTGTTATAACTGAAACCTTTCCTTTTAATGCAGGGATAGAGGTTACGTACTCTCAGAGCGAAGGTGCGCTCACACAAACATTGTTATATTGACTGCAGATAAGTGAAAATAAAACTAGTACAATTCCGTGTATTTCAAAATGCATATCTTGCAGTAAAAATTCTACTTCCCTTACATCTCTAATTTCCCACAAATCATGATTAAAGTTATTCTCCAACCTCATTCTTGTTCTACCAACTGGGCGTTTTCCTTCTGGTTATCCTACAAGAAGATTCCATGCACATCTTTCAAACCAGGAGGAAAATTCTAATTTCCCTCAAAGTATGATTAATGTTATGTTATTCTCCCACCTTATTCTTGGTTTACCAACTGGGCGTTTTCCTTCTGGTTTTCTTAAAAGAAGATTCCATGCACATCTTCCAAACCAGAAGGAAAAAGCCACTTGGTAGACCAATAATCAGGAGAGAGAATAATATTAACCATGATTTGAGGGAAGTAGATTATAAGGGAATGATTGGAAAACATTAGCTCAGGATAGAGATGTATGGACAGCTAATGTCCGTGTGGCCATGAACCTACGGGTTCGATAGTGCCAGTGAGTTAGTAAGAGTTAGAGTTAGTAGTAAAAAAAATACTATTGACATAGAATACATTTAACCCCACTGATCAGACTTCATACCATTTGTATATGCAAACTAAGGGATCGAAAACTGTATACAAAACAAAGATAGGCGCGCTCACACTGAGTATCAAGACACCCGGACCTGATTTAATGTCACCTGAGTCGATTTTCTCAATTGTGGTCTTGGACTGCATTTTGGTTATCAGCCTTCAATTCATATTTATAAATATACAAAACTCTTTCTAATTTACTATTTTTTCGTAAAAAATTCATCATGCAAAATTGTTCTTCGAGAATAGATTTTAGAGGTTTTTACAATTTACTTCTTATTTTTAATTTGGTAGACCTACGTCTAAGGATCATCTACTCAAGAAAGGAATTTAAACACATATTACTACAGACACCAATGCAATTTTTAAAATCGACAAAGTGGTAACAATACATAAAACAAACAAGTTATCAACAGTAATCTAACAAGTGGTTGTGTTTTTCTGAAAAAATCACGAGCAACAAAGTCGCGAGTGATTTTGTCTAATGAAAAACTCAACCCCGCGTTTGATTTGGAGTGACTATTTAGCGAATAATACAACATCACAAACTACAAATAATTACAAAGTTTAATATTTACCAAATGTGAGGTTATGTATTCCGATCTTACTTCCGGGCGATTTCTAAGCCGACTGTATAGTTAGTTATAAATAGTATATCTTTGCTATTAAATCTCTTTGAGCTTGGAAAATCAATAACAGATGATTGTATGAGAAATAACTATTAACAATAATGCAGATTCATTATCATCATCATCCTCCTAAGGCGCGACAACTTCAAAAGTGAAAGTTTTAGCCTTCTCAACAATCCTCCTCCATACCAATCTGTCTCTTGCCATATAACATTTTGGAGCAACAGAACTAACCATTTTTTTGGTAATTTTTAAAGTTTTCTTTCGACATTTCTTGCTGTATCATATCGATTGTACATTGTTGAATCGATATCCTTATCAAATAAGTTAATTTTCAGATATATCTCTCATTACGTACAGGAACAGGCACGATTATCAACAGGAAGAGGCAGGATTATCGGTCTATGAGTTAAATAGTCAAAGAAAACTGAATTAAAATAATGTTTTGCTTTACTGTGTTTGATATGGTTACGTTTCCTCTCACACATTTTGCAAACTCCTATATTGCCAAGGTTATTAACTCCATTAATTTCATTTAGGCACATTATGTAGCTGGAATAGATGACAAGAAATGGTTTCAATATATTTTTTAGTCACTTGGGGAGAAGACCATTAGTATTATGCGCAGACAATATTTTGGTTGATCTTAGGAAACTGTATATAGGAGATAGGATTGGATTCAGTTGGCTGATGCTGGGGAACAATTGAACATAGATAACACCCTCTGTCGATCGTCAGATCGATACAGTCCTTACCTTCCACTCGGGCCACCAAATTTGATTCCCGGCTGGTTAGGGATTATACATTAATTCTGGGTCTGGGTATGTGTCTTGTTCTTGTGTAAATAAGTGAAGAAATTCCACTTCAGGTTCCAGGAGAGCTATAGAGTAGTAGGATATTATGGCTCCCATCTTCCTAAAAAATTGGACGAGATGTCAGTCTGGTCATCAGCCCTGTGTGACGACCTCCTTTATACACTGAACACACTCTAGTACTCATTTTGAATCGATTCCAGAGTCTTAGGCTAGTTTAAATATCCTGACTTCGACCGGAACTTGAACCCGTAAACTTCCGGCTAGTATAGTACTGCCTTAACCAACTTCGCTAAATGAAAAGGGGGAAAAAAGTTAAAAATATATACAAAGAAAAAGGAGAAATCCAGTAAAAGCGAAGGAAAAATGGAAATAAATAAATATAAAAATTAAAGGGCCATACGTGAATGTGACACTGAATTTGCGAGTTCCATAAACCATAAGATTAGTTGACATCACTCTCCTTATTTGTGCATTAGAAGAAAGACACAAATAGAGTATTTCAATTAAATCGTTATAGGAAGTTAATATTAGAAATAGCCTATCTAATGATTTGATTTGATTGATTGATTGATCCCTGTTCATCCCTCTGTGGGAACATTAGTGCTTCCCTAGTTGGAAGTATCTTAACCAGACGAATTTAGTTCGCTTATTTCCCTACAGATGACACGTAGTTAGCATACCGATTCAACGAGACATCTAGTAGGCAACTTAGATATTACTTTTTGATGGAGGACGGTAAATGTTGCTTAGATGCCTCTTTTTCAGGCTTAAGGTTCTTTTACGAGCCTGAAAATATCCAGATTCGGAATCAGGAGGACTTGTCCTTTGGATTTTTTCATTCTAAAATTCGATCGAACCCGGCCGGGTTTGAACCCGCCACAGGTATATTCTATTAGCATTTTTTGTTGTGGAATATCAATGAAATAATAAATTAGGCGAGTGGTGTGGTGGAAATGAGGATTTTTCAGTATTGAATTTTGACTGTATTCAGATTCTTATCTTGCTCAGTGAACTTCCTGTCATTCAGATGTGGTTTGTGTAACAATGTCATTTACTCGAGAAATTTGCCGAGTATTTTATGTGCTTGCTGTTTCCCTTGACGCCCTTTGCTCTTCACATTACAAATTATTTATGTATCTCTCTTCATATGTGTTTTATGAATTGAAATAAATATTTAACAATTCGTTTTTTTAGAATAGTACAAATAATTTGTTAAGTTATCTATGTAAAACGTTCGTCGTTAAAGTATAAAAATAATATTTGTGATGGTTCTTTAAGTTAAATTCATTTCATAAGAAACAAAAATAAAGGCGAAGGGAATTTATGATTATTGTACAAAGTAATAAAACATACAGTAGCCACACAGAGTTGACCAATTTACACATGGAATGTCAGGAATATTGACAGAGTCATACCAAGAGTCTGGAAGCAGTTTCTCCCAATTATCACGTCAATATGAATTGTTCAAACTCTCCACATGGAATCATGATGCTAGTGTCACCCAAAAACAATAATAATATTACTCAGAAGCGGCTTGTTCTGTATTTGTATCAATGTTAAGGATATTCTTCAAACTGTTTTCTTTATACAGACTAACAAGTGAAGTAAGAGGGAAGGAAACAATACATACACAGTCACAACGTGTATCCTTCCCTCAGTTACCAATTCCTCTCAGGTATTCTGAAAGGTTCTACAGCCAACAAAATATACCATTAATAAAATTCACGATAAAGTTCCGTTGAGGTATTATTCAAAATTAAAATATACATTTCTCTCTAAAACACTACTCGCCTGAAGATTTGTTTCCTGCTTTGAGAATGGTCTATTATAATTCTAAAACGCTACTTTACAACAAAACTATTCAATCATTATAATTATATTTTTTTTGCCAGATCTGACAGTGACTGCAATGTGGAGGACTCATTATTCCTCAGCTGTGATTTAAGTCAATCGAATATACTACTTGTACCTTGTATTTCTTCCATAGCGGTTCAGACCAAGTAAAATAAGTTTAGCATATGGAAGAAAAAAATAGCCTAATGATGAATTATTTGTGAACCTGAAGTTGCTAATTACACTTTGAAGATACAATATGTTGAAATTGTATACCGTCTTGCTCTCTCTATAATTTGCTAGTACTAAATATCTCGATCCAGAATTTTACTTTTAATGCCAGGAATCTGCAAGCATGGCTCAAGTTCCAAAGACGGGAGCGAAGCTCTACATAAGCATAAAAATTGCTAACCAAAAATACTATTAAACTAACTAACTCACTGAAGATATTTAAACGATTTTGGTTTTTTATTTTACTTTTCTACTGGTTTAACTGTATGTTATTCGCTTCGTTTATTTTACTATGCAATATGTGGGGATTTTAATTTAACAACGTTCTATACTATATTCAAAAAACAATTAATAATAAAACGATAATAAAGAAAGTTTTAAATTGAATTCTTTTCCCGTAAAACTAGATATCCTACTTGTCGTCTAACATATCACCACTAGCAAGCTATTACTAATATTTTTAAAACAATAAATTCATTTAATGCAGTGTGATTCAGAAATATGGCTATACGTTTGATCGCATTTTGTGACGAAAATATTATTATTAAAGGAAATATGATATTATCATTGGAAAGGAGATCCTTCAAATTACAACAATAGAACAAAACAAAACACTTACAACACCACTAAGCAAGTCACTTTATTGCTTCAATCTATTCGCCGTTTACATCCAAGCATAATTGGCAACGCTTTGGGAAGTCATTCATTGCGTTATGATACATGTTTAGAGGAATATCTCTAAGTTTTTCCTCAATCACTAATTTCAGCATGTCGACGTCTTGAGGTTTCCGAGCATAAACCTTCTCCTTCAAATAGCCCCACAACCAATAGTCACATGCTGTGAGGTCAGGGGAACGGGCTGGCCATTCAATGGGGCCTCTTCTTCCTATCCACCTGTTTTGCAAATGGCCATTCAAACTTTCCCTCACCGCAATTGCATAATGAGGATGCGCACCATTCTGCTGGAATAAACATTGTTCATGTTCAGCACTTCGCATTACTTGCAGGTCAGTTTGTCTAAGGATATCACCATACCGATCACCATTAACAGTCTCATCCAAAATTCGCATTCCTAACAGTCCTTCCCATCCGATCATAGCCCAAACAGTGACTTTGCCGCGCATCTTAAACGTGTCTCTTCAATAACATTAGGATTCTCTTTACCATAATAGTGACAATTGTGTCGATTAACACGTCCGTTCACATGGAAAACAGCTTCATCAGAAAAGTGCAATTTTCTGTACCAATGTTCGTCGTTTGCTGATTCCCTTACAACAAATTCACAAAATTCCATCCGCCTGTCAGGGTCGTCTTCATTAAGTTCGTGGACACGAATCAGTTTGAAGGGGTGGTGCTTCTCACGCTTCAAAACACGACACGCGCTCTATTGACTGATATGAAGCCCACGTGCAGCTTGGCGGGTTGATTTTTGTGGGCTAGCGTCGAATGCCTCCACAATTCTCTTCGTTGTTTCTGCATCCGTGCTAATGCGAGGCCTTCCAGGAGGTTTGGTTTTCTGCATCCTTCCCGTTTCCAGCAGTCTTTTCTCCACTTCCCCACTTTCAACGGCTCCAATGCTACGTTAAACTCACGTCTTGCGTCCTCACGATCATTAGCATACGTTATTGCCCATGCAGCAATTGTAATTTGCTGTTGCATATTCAACGCCATTTTGACTAATGACGTAAGTTCTACACTGTTTTGTTTTATTCCATTGTTGTAATTTGAATAATTGCCTTTCCAACGGTAATTTCATATTTCCTGTAATGGTAATATTTTCATCACACAACGCGATCAAACGTATAGCCATATTTATGATTCATCCCGTAGCTCCAAATACCTCGAGGTTACTCTTATCAAAATATATATTTTAATTAACCCTGATACACCCCTCTATCGGACCGGATTACCTGAAGTAGTCCCCGCCCGGAGAATCGAATGGGGGACTATTTTACCTCCGGAGAATTTTACCCTAGTGGAACCCAAGCCCGCGTTTCTTTTTTTACGGTGAAAGATCGTCACTCTTTCGACCAAGGTACTTTTTTCGTCTGGCTTATCGCCTTCAACCTGTCCGGCATGGGTAATCCTTTCGGCAGCAATGCTACCGCCGGCATAGCTCTGTGAGTAATTTAAGCACGCAAGCCACTCCACCATGACAAGGTAAAGATGCCATGGAGGGATTTAGGTTTTCTTATAAGTAATATCAAAGTAATGCTATCTGTCTGGTGGAGTTTTAAACGTGTGATTCACTGGGAGTGAGTCTCAAACGGCGTGCTATCGATACAGATCTTTATTCTCAACAACTGGAACGAGTTGATCAAATTTTGAGTTAGAGGCACCAAGCATTCGTTAACCAAAATAGATTTCTTCTCAAGGACAACGCGAGACGCTATACACTGCACGAATAATCATGACAAAAATTCAGGAGTAATTTAAGTAAACGAAATGCTACCATAACCAGCATATAGCCTTGATATTACGCCTTCAGATTACCATTTGTTTCGATCCATGACCAATATTTATTGCGTGAAATTTCGAAAAGATTGAAAATAATGAAGCTGTGGAAGTGGGTCACAACGAGTTCTTCGAATAAAAATCAGGTATTAATGCCGTCCCGGGATAATTAACCTCGCTGAAGTATGACTCAAGACCACAGACTCTGAATATCTCTGCTTTGAAGAGTAGTTTAAATACTTATCAGAAAATATTGCAAATAAAATTTTGTATAAAAAGCTATATTACTTATGAGACAATATGTGTACATCAACTTCGAAAGTTCTCTCCTATGAAAGTTCGTTCTCCACACTCCATGACTATATAGTTTTCTTTACTTTTAATGTACTATATTTAACCAGAGTTGTAATAATCACATTGTTCTATACTTAAAGAAAACTTATAAAAGCACAATACTCTGACATGTGATCAATGCTAGTCTATAAATGTTACCAGAATAAAGAATCAACATGTAAACAATTTGATGTTGGTCCAAGCCATTACTATAACATTACAATGTCAAAAATGTCACGATATGAACACATCATGTATATAGAACAATCGATTTAAATATGAAAACAAAAATTGTGCTTTAAGATACAGTCCTACATTACAAACGAATTTGCACCATTCGATATAAATGAAAATTAATAATTAATAGCTGATTGTAATAATACTATCAGACTAGGAACTAATATATTTGAACTTGCTATAATAAACTCGGCATACTTATTGTTCCTTTAAGTTTAGTTTTCAGATTTCTGTATATTTCCTCTTTCAAATAAAATACTGTAACATACTAATTTCTATAATAATTTTAAAATATATAATACGTATTAAGATAATAATGCAGGTAGTATAATTGCGTGCTATATTTTTTATATAGAAACTGCATCCGTTCAGTAACTATATGTCCTACATGGTACAAGGGAAGTTCAATTATTTTTCTTACTCCACAAACAACTGAAAATCGTTGTGACCGTTTTTCAAGATATTACATGACTATGCTTCATGTTCATATTTTAATTTTATTTTTAATTGTTTGGATTAGGTGACAGCACATTATAAATTTTAAAAACTTAATAACAAGGTACTGTACCTCAAACGAGAAACATTGAACCTACCAAAATTGTCCCTCATTATTTTTGTAAACGTGAAAAATAATTTTACTACTCCGAAACGCATGTTACATAAAAACAAAATTGCAACTCTCCAAATTCATATCAGGCTCGCAATCAGATACGTGTTTGGAGTCCTAAGAAATATTTTGATTTCAAAATTAATAATAGTTTGCACTAAAAAAAATAGAGAAAAGAATTGTCATACTTCCACTTCAGTGCTGAAGAGGATATGCATTCAGTTATTTATTTAAAATTTGAAAAAGTGGATTTAAAAAAGGTTTCAGTAAAGTAGCCTATATTGCATGATAAATATGATTTTATAAATGTTAAATATTGTTTCTTATATAAAAAACAATTTTAATAACATAGGCAATTTTTATCAATTAACTTTCTAAAATATTCTAGTTTTTTAATTAACATTTAAAAAGAATGTAATATGTATTCTATTAATGGAATTTCAAGAAGCAAATCTGACAGTTTAAAAATGTTTGATAGAACATGTGAACTAATGGAAGAGTCGCCACTGAATATTTCCCTACCTTATTGTGGAGTGGACAGCTTTCAGATCTCGGTGGTAAACATTTGCAGCTGGGCTGGGTTTGTGCAACTGAAACAAACACAGGAAATCCAATTCATTAGTGGATGTAAAACATGAGGTGGTATAGCTCCTGTAACAACCGCACCCAAATTTCTTATGTTTACATGCATATTCGTAAACATACTTCTTGAAACATTCCATCTTCTCTTTCAGATTATAATATTTCCTTTATTTTCTTTTAACTGAATAATTTATCTTATGTTTATTCTCATATGGACATTGACAGTGTTACAATAAAGACAAGAAAGTAAATGAAAATCGGTGCTTGCTGAAGTAATCTTTGACTCAGGAGAATTAAGAACTTGAAATAACAATTTCCAAAAGAATTGAAATTTGTGATATAGACGTCATTCTATGAAATGCATCGGTTTATTTTATTCAAAATTTTTAATATACCAATAGAAAAACTAATTAGCAAAAATTACTTAAATTTGTGTCGTACAGTATTATCTCCATGGTAATTCTGCCCGAAGGCAGGTCCTTCACTGCAATCATAGCATTTTCGTGCTATGCTTGCAGCTTTACTAGGGAATTGTGTAGGTGTGGTAGCTTCCCGTTGCTTTCCGCACCGGTGAAGGATGATGATGATAATGATAATGGTAAGGATGATAATGATAAGGATGATGGCCATATGATTTCGGGGACCGTTTGGGTCTTAAAGTTTTCCTGACATTTGTCTTACAGTTGAGGAAAAACCCCGATAAAAACCTCACCCAGAAAAACTGCCCCGACCAGGGATCGAACCCGGGCCCGCTGCGGGACAAGGCAGCACGCTACCTTGAGACCACAGCGGTGGACTAGTATTATCTAATATATAAAAATCAATGTTTGTTTGTTGGTTTGTTTCTTCATATTCTATGCCCGGCCATACCGTTGATCCGATTTTGATGGGGGTTTTTGCAAAATGTTCAGAAGATTCTCGGGATGAATATAGGCTATAAGAGAGTTGTGATATTCAACCCCTTCACCCCTAAAAATCATCCTTTATCGTGAAAAACTTGAAATAAAGTCCCTATGTTGACGCTTAAATAGCTTACGCTGCCTAAACGATAAAAAATACACCAAATTAATATACGCAGAATTGAATATCTCAAAAAAAAAAAAAAACTTTACAAAAAAGTAAACGACAGCATATGTTTATCTTTTACGGATAACTCACAATAACCATTTTTGTCTTTCATTGATCCCAAGAAGATCGGGATAAGAAGATTCCCGGGCAAGCGTGTTCTGCCATACCGTTCATCCGATTGAGATGGGGCTTTTTGAAAAATGTTTAGGAGATTCCGGGGATGAACATAGGCTATAAGAAGGTTATTCTCGCCGCCTTCACCGCTAAATATCACCTTTATAGTGAAAAACATGAAAAAAAAAGTCCCTATTTTGACACTTAAATGGCTTACGCTGCCTAAACCATAACAAATACACCAAATTAATGTACACAGAATTGAATATCTCAAAAATCTGTACAAAAAATTCCGCGACAGCATACGTTTATCTTCTACGGATAATTCACAATAACCAATTTTGTCTTTCATTGATGCCAAGAAGATTGGGATAAGCAGATTCCCGGATAAGCATAACAGCGCACGGTTGGTGGTAAAAACATTTTAACATTTATTTAGGAGTAGCAGCGCACGCCGGGTATTAGCTACTACAATATACAATTTTACATTAATTTATTTTCGCTGCGGTCCGACACATTTAAATAACTAACACGAGAATAAAGTGATTCGCCAATTTACAGGTTAAGAAATAGTTAATAAGATCTGTTCATTTACAAATTTAAATAAATGGAAAAACGATCATTGTCTATAACTTTGCAATATAAAATATTAAAGGATATTCAAAGTGTCTCGCGTCGTAACCGAGTGGTTTAAGATATGGTGCATTGGTTCTGAACTATGGGATTTCGGATTATTCGATTCTCCATGGGGGAAGAACATTTCTCATGTAATTTCAGCCAGTATGGGAACGTTGCCCATCCAGCATCGTGAGGTATTTGGGTAGCTACATTAAGTAGGCCGTAGGGGCTGTAAATGCTGGGGGACCTGACATGCTGACTACATGTCACTCCTACATTGGCCAGATGGGGGTCGGTTTCGATATCCTAATTCGTAAAGTTTCCTTGGATCAGGTTTTATTGGAGTTTTTTTGCTCGCTGTAAGATAAATGTCAGGAAAAGGTAAGCCCAAATAGTCCCAGAACATCACTCGACTATCATAAATCATCCTATCATATTGGCGTTGTATGAGTGTATGAGTGAAATGTATGAGTTGTCTTAAATGTTCGGAGGTAACCCTGGCGTTGAGCTGATCTCTATCCAGTTAGTATGTGAGATCAATAGTTTAAACATTCTCTCGCGATAGATTATGTCATTACGTTCTTGTGACGTGATGAAGGTAAATTGATCCCACTACAGGTCTCAGGCGGCCCTTGGGGTAGTAGGAGGTTAAGGCTCCCATTTTTTTTCTAGACAATAGGAACTTGATATCAGCCGAGTTGTCAGCCCTGCTTGACGGCCGCCATTACCCCCAGAACATGAGTCTGATGCTCATTTCCGTTAGCGGCTGAGTCGAACCCAGGACCATAGTGCCGCCAGAAAGTTTGGGTCAGTTTAAAAATCCTGACCCCACCGAGACTCGAATGCCTTAACCACTGCGCTACGGCATGCGCCTCTTTTGACGTGGAGCATGTAAAAATACCTAAATGGGAGATATTAATAAGAAGAAATAAAATACATAAAAAGTATATCGTTATGTGTTAGTATTTGGTCAACTGGTGCGTTGTGGTCTAAGGTAACATCATTGGGTCCTACATAGTGGGTCTGGTTAGATCCCCGGTCGGTATATGATTCCTTGGCGAGGTTTTTTTTTCCGGGGGTTTTCCTCACCTGTAATATAAATTGGAAACTTCAAGAACCAACTGACCCCCGAATATCATCTGGTTATTATAATCATCCATATCATATTTGTCTTGTTTAGTAAGAATGTATGAGTTAATGGTGGTACGTCTTGTATTAAATATTAGTGTTGTCTGGGAGGTATTGAGCTGATCACTCATCCAGAGAGTGTCCTTATGTGATTAAAAATACGTGTTTGATCCAGAATTAAAAATCCTCTTCCGAAATATAGTCTCCCTGTAAGGCCCGGGTGGCGTTGGACATGAAAAAGTACCTGTAAAGGGAGGGGTTAAACTAAGATAATGAGAGAGGTGAATTTTTCATCGATTTCAAATCAGGTATACGATAACAGTGGAAAATTATTTGAAATCATACAGGGTGCGGCAGCATAACTTCCTTTTTTTAAAACTTAATAAAATGCATTGTATGAATCAGAAAATTTTTATTCGTTTTTTATAATATAGGCACATACATAAAGTTTTGTTTTACTCAGTTTTGAAGATCAAATCAGGTAGGTGACGTCCCCCATTCTCCATACACTGAGTAAACCGATATCTGGCGTTTGTCATGACTCCTGCCAGCATAGCAGGCGTTATGTTGGCAATTTCTTCCTGGATGTTGGTCTTCAAATCTTGTACGGTCCTTGGACGGTTCACATAAACACGGGATTTCAAATAACCCCATAGAAAAAAATCACAAGGGGTCAAATCGGGAGAGCGGGCCGGCCACTTCAAATAGCCCCTAATTGAGATAAGGCGCTCTGGGAAGTGTTCCCTCAAAACAGTCATCGATGCTCTTGAAGTGTGTGCCGTTGCACCGTCTTGTTGGAACCAAGTGTCCCCTAAGTCCAACTCATCTAGCCGTGGGAAAAAAAAATCCTGTAACATGTTTACATACCGGTCCGAATTCACTGTCACTGTGACTTCATTTTCCTCAAAGAACCAGGGACCAATAATTCCACTTGAGGAAATTGCACACCACACTGTGACTTTAGGTGAATGCAAAGGCCTTTGATGCAATTGTCGAGGATTGGTGTCAGCCCAGTAGCGCATGTTTTGTTTGTTGACGGATCCACACAAATGAAAATGGGCTTCATCACTAAAAAAAACAATAGCGTCCTCAGGAACGACTTCCAGAAGAACCTCACACGTGTTCCTCCGAGAATTGAAGTCACGTTCAGAAAGTTCCTGCAAAATTGCCATCTTGTATGGATGGAAATGAAGATCATCATGAAGTATTCTCCTTACAGAACGATCGGAAAGTCCAAGGGCAGACGCATGTTTGCGCGCAGAACGCCGTGGTGATCGCAACATTGAAGCTCTCACTACCTCAATGTTCTCAGGTGATCTAATCGGCCGAGGGACTCCAGTTCTTCGTCTTGTCGCACTTGCAGTTTGTCTGAACGTAGTGACCCACGTAACAATTGATTTCCGGTCCGGGACAGGGGCCAACGGGGCTAATTTAAAGCGATTCCGAAAGGCGCGCCGGGTTGCGATCACAGAACATCCGCTCGAAAAGTAGGCCTCAATGGCAAATGCACGCTCCTCACTGTTCCAACGCATGATGGCGACTGAACTGTGTCAGGATGACTTTATAGTCCCCCCTCTCGAACGAGACCACTAGCGCTCCGCTACGACATCAACCGACTAAATGGCGCACATTTTAAAAAAGGAAGTTATGCTGCCGCACCCGGTACTTTCCTTCGGAATTTAAAAAAAAGTAGATAAGATTAACGAAGGTAACAATGGAAGATTCAGTCACTCAGTTAAAAATAAATACAGAGATTACACACCCTTTTACAGTTAACAAGGGGCTGAAACAAGGAGACGGGCTGGCGCCACTACTATATAATATAATTTTAGTGCATGTAATCAGGAAATTAAACATTGGATAGAGAAGATTGGAGGTCTCGTATGAAGAAGGCACGGGCCCGCTATGGACTGTAGCACCGTTGGAAGAAGAAGAAGAAATAGAGAGGGGTATTAGTATTTATATGAGATAATTATAATTTTGTAGGATATGAGACAATTGAGATAACTATTTTAGCCAATATCACAAGACAAATAGCCTATGTATGTTACCATATGTTCCAATTAATTTCCAGTGAGGTTAATAGATCCACAAAAAGAAATAATCCACATGTAATATTCTTAGTATAAACAAAAGTTTTAATTGGAGTGAGTAAGAAGTTAACGCCATTAGGATACGAATTTGGCAAACTGTGGTAAGAAAAATTTGCATAAAATATATGTTCTGAAAGAAACTTAATGTTACAGATAGAGATCAATGACCACTTGACCCACTATCAAGAATTTGTTGAAAGATTATTAGTTTTATTTTTAGGCTGACAATTTCCATTTTCCACATTTCGAGAAAATAACGAGTATTGTTTATTATCTAGAATATTATAAGCGGATAAAATATGCAAAATTAATATGGTCTTCCTAGACAGTGGTGTGCGGACATGTGGCACTAACATGGAATGAAAGAGGTGCATGGAAGCTTCTTGTAGAAAAACCAGAGGAAAATCGCTCAGTTGGTAGAACAATAATGTGGTGGGAGAATAACATTGACCATGATTTGAGGGAAGTAGTTTATATAGGGGATGATTGGAAAACATCAGGGTAGGGATCTATAGAGAGATTATATCCGAGCGGACATCAACCTATGGGTTCGAAAGTGTAATGAGTTAGAATATGGTATTTCATTCAAGGGAAAAACAGTGTTACTTAAAAAATATTTTTTTTAATATCATGCCGAAAACCAATTAAGTTTCAAGAACTTATTCTTTAAAACTACAGTACAGTCAACTTTGATTCTGATTGCACTGGTCAATGTGAATTTTGTTTCATGAGTAGTACCAATACAGAGTAGTTGTACTTAATACAGTTTTTTATCGTATTTTCAAATATGTATTCGGAATTTCTCCATCACCCACAGTTTTTTTATTTCAATTTCAATTAATGGATTTAAATAATTATTTTTTAAATATTTTTTTCGTCCATTTGTCCATTTGGCGCAGTGAGCGATGAGCACGGGGAACACTTTCGTCAGAAGATTTCAGGTATGGAAAAGAGATATCAAGGCAAATGGGATCCTAATATGCTGGCCGATTATTGTTGGACCGTCAAGAGGGATGCTCCACAGGCGAAATATAGCAGAAAATCATCATTTCTTACTTCCTAGGTGAGTTCGAATGTTCGAATATTGTGTAGTTACGAATGTAGAAAATATTGAAGTGTTTGAAATTATAAATGCCTGTCTCTCGGAAACCTTGCCTGATGGAGAAAAACCGATATCATATTTGAATTCAGGAGAAAAAATACTATCAGAATCACATATTTTTCTTTCTGAGACAAAAAAAAAAGTTTATTTTTTTGTTGCTCAGGGTTATTAAACAAATGCCCTAATTGCCTAAAAGCCTAATTAATTCAAATAGTATTGTGATAACCTTTTTATTTCATTGAATATGATTAATATTCATAGGGTTTGCCTAGATGGACTTTGTTTGGCCTATCAGCCGGCTGGTGACTCACATACACACGTGTTACTCAAAGAGATGGACGATCTTCTAGCCAGTTACATGAGGTTTGTATGTTGGGTTCCTCAGCAGTTAAAGATATTTTCTAAACCAACCCGGAGCAGCTATTTATTGTAACTATGCAAATTCTTCATGATCCTGGGTGGGTATAGGTCCAAAACTGGCCGACATTCCATGAGAAAATTTCTTTCCACATGGGGAATCGAACCATTGCAAGTCTCATAGTTTTGCACCATAGTATCATAATCGGCTACTTCGTGGGACAATAAATACAATATTTTAATCTACATAAAATATGTCAACACCATGATCATAGATGCTTACAGCCTGTTACGGGCCTTGTCCGCTTCAACAATAGGCCTCTAATTTCTTCTGTCTTCTGAATTCTCATCTTCCATCCACACACTCCCATTACCCTAAGATCTTATTTCACATTATCCATCAATCTGATGGGAGATCTTCCAACTGTTTGCCATCGATTTTATTTAAAATTAAGTTAACGGCATGGATCTATTATCTTTTTTCCTGAAAAGGTGATCCAGCTATCTTGTCCTCGAGGCTACATCGGTACAGATATATGTAACAAAGTTAACATTCAAAATGCTAGAGTAAAGACCGTGGATACTATATTTAAATTGAAATAAATCACATGTGACTTTGTAAGCTTGTAAATAACTGTCACACACCGTAGCCGAGTGGTCAAAGGCACATTCCGTGGTGTATAGCTACAAAACGCAATGGTTCAAGTCCCCATGGGATACATTTTTTTATCCCAAATTTTCTCACTATGGGATCTGTGTCCACTGAGAATCTTGAGAAATTTGGGTTTATATGATATGTATCGGATCCAACTGGAATGAAAGAGAAGATGGAAACTTCTTGTGAAAAACCAGAGGTAAAGCACCCAATAGGTAGGCCAGGAATGGGTTGGACGATTAAATTAACCATGATTTGAGGAAGTGAATTATACAGGAATACATTGGAAAATATTATCTGAGGTTGGAGATGTATCACGAGCTTATGCCCGTGCAGCTACGAATCCCCGGGTTCCATATTGCAATGAGATATATAAATATTCTTTTCTAAAAAACCGGATGTCTCAACCCAAATTTTATTAAAGTTTAAAGGCTTTAATCAATAGTAAAACTTTTTTTATTTACCTAAAATCTCAACTCGTAACATGATGATATTTTAATATAGAAGGTAGTTCCAAACATAATTGTATAACAGAATTGTAACTTAAAATATTTATCGAAATTAAGTCGATTCACTTTAGAATTGAAACATAATTTTTATAATTATTATTTTCATAATTCAGAGGTCTGCGATGGGAAGGACATGTGGCACGAATGGGGAATGAAAGACGTGCATGGAAGTTTCTTGTAGGAAAACCAGACGGAAAACGCCCAGTTGGTAGACCAAGAATGAGGTGGGAGAATAACATTAACTATGATTTGAGGGAAGTAGATTATACAGGGAATGATTGGAAAACATTAGTTCAGGATAGGGATGTATGGAGAACTTATGTCCGCGCGGCCATGAACCTACGGGTTCTATAGTGCCAGTGAGTTAGTTAGTTAGTTACAGAATTCACTCGCAGGATATTTCGTTTCAGTAAAATAAGTTTTACATGACCCGAAAAAGGTAATTAAGGTGACCAATTATAGCTCCTATGTGGTCAAATCAATACGGTATGTAGGCCTATTCTATACAAGTTAATGATTTCTTTGTTCACATATAGCTTTCAACGTTGCCTATCTATTTTTCGATGCTAATCACAACTCAGTAAGAAAGGTTCAGCATCAGAAAAAAAAAACTCACTGGCTCTATCATGGCGACGCGGACGTAAGCTCTCCATACATTCCTATCCTGAGCTAATGTTTTCCAATCATCCCCTGTATAATCTACTTCCCTCAAATCAAGGTTAATGTTATTATCCCACCTCATTCTTAGTCTACCAACTGGAAGTTTTCCCTCTGGTTTTCCTACAAGAAGCTTCCATGCATTCTTTCATTCTCAATTCGTGCCACATATCCTACCCGTCGGACTCTACGAGACTTAACTGTCTTTATTGCATCTGGTTTCCTATAAAGATCATTTAGCTCACTGTTATGCAATATTCTCTCAATATCCGGGTTACTTTTGGAAAAATATTCTATTATGTCTTAGAGTTATTTGTAATGCGACACATCCTAGAAGGTACTTCTTACAGTAAAATTTCCCTCCGAAAGATGTCGGATCCTATAATTTTATCAGATTAATACCCACACTGCCCGAAGAATTATTTATTTTTTTTTAATTGATAAAAATGTTTTCTTGTATGTTTGACCAAATTGTTCAAAATGTTAATCTAATGGAAAGAATCATTTTGTCTTGTGGACTCTTTAAAAAAAGACCAGATACAAAAAATACTGTCACTTGTTCCGAAATTTACTTTGTATTTTAGAAAAATATAGATAGAAGACTAAACTGGAACGATCACATAGATAGAATGGAGAACAGTAGATTAGTGAAGAAAGTACGTGACTAGACACCTCAGCAGAAAACTACGATGGAAGGACATCACCATACCCCGGACCTGTAGTGAATGAATACGCAACAAGCTGCCAGCTTCCATGTGTAGAGTAAGAAGAAGAATAAGAAGAAAAAGGGAAGAAGAGTTCATTTCATCTTTTAAAGGACGATCCATGTTTACAAACAAACTCTTCAAAAATACTCGGAGGATATTATTATATTTTCATTGACATATTGAGTCGGAACTCTCTTTCACAATAGACAATATAACTTGAATACAATGTCCTACCAGTCCATTCAGTGGTTAGTCATTTGCAAACAGATATTTTGGAAATTTTCTTTGTTATTCTCAGCTGGAAGGTACTCAATGTTTATCCTTTTGTAGTATTTACGCTCTAACACAATAAATGACAATTCTCCAATTTCAATAAACATCTAAATAATGAAATGAAAATTATGATTTGTAAAGCAGTGATACGGCCAATTCTAACATATGATTCAGAGACTAGGACAAATACTACAAAAACAATATATAAAACAAGGAGGTATAAAATCATAAATCAGGAAATAAGAAGACAGCTTGACAAACAAGCAATAAATGAATGAGCGAATGAGAGAAGTATGAATGGAATTTGTACATACTTCGAATGGCACAAGACAGAATAACTCGTATATTAAAAGATAATCTATCGATGAATGGGAGGAGGCACCAGGAGGACCTAAGAAAAGTTGGAAAAGTTCTTGGTTTCTGGACTGAACCGGCTGTAGACCTACCATATAAATATGCAGGAAAAGAGAAGACACTTTAAATTTCTTTCTGCAACATTCTAATTAGCTTATTCAGTTGCCTGCACTATCATATTAAACTTACTGTACAAAACAGCAACACAATGGGCACGAACTTAGAAAAAATCATTAGATAGTTGGTGTTATGACTGACGGTAATGTGATCGCGTTACAGGCCTCAAAAGGTCTTTGGGATAGTAGGAGGTTTATAGACAATCGGCGCGAAGTGTCATCCGGGTTGTCAGTCCTGCGTGATGGCCGCCTTTACCCCCAGAACAAGCATAGGCCTATGGTCCTTATTTTAGTTAGAGGCTGAGTCGACCCCAGGGTCATGATGCTGCCAGAAGTTTTGGGATGGATTAAAAATCCTGACCCCACCGGGACTCGAACCTCAGACTTTCGAGTTTGTAGTATATTGTCTTATCCGGTGTGCCCCCGGAGTTATGACTGAACTTCATAAAAGTATATAGCAGACATTTTATTTTGAGAAAATAAGTGGAAGTGGGATAAAAATAAAAATTCTGAATACTGTAAGTCTCTCTGTCGTAAATGTACATTGATATTCATTAGTTAGTTAATAGTACCTGTTTATTTAAATCTGACTGAATACTGCCGTAATATAAAATATCAGTATTTAGGTTTAAATTCCACCGCTGTGGTCTCGAGGTAGCGTGCTGCCTTGTCGATCCCCGATCGGGACAGTTTTTCTGGGTGAGGTTTTTATCGGGGTTTTTCCTCACCTGTAAGACAAATGTCAGGAAAACTTTAAGGCCCAAACGGTCCCCGAAATCATATGGCCATCATTATCATCATCATCCTTCACCGGTGTGGAAAGCAACGGGAAGATATCACACCTAGAATTCCCTAATAAAACTGCAAAGCATAGCATGAAAGACCTGCCCTCGGGCAGAATTACTATGGATGGATGGATGTTTAAATTTTTAATCTGTGATGTAGTTTGAAGATAAAAAACAATGTTAAAAGTCGAAAATTGAAAGAATCTATTAACATGTAGTTTGAAGATAAAAAACAATGTTAAAATTCGAAAATTGAAAGAATCTATTAACACTTTTTGAAACTCAATTGGCTTTTTTCCCATGATTTCAGTTTTAAAAATTAAAAATAAATGCTGTGAATATAGTAATTTACTGAGCAGACGGTAACAAATTCTGAATAAACCCAACCAGTCAAAATTGTAATTAACTAAGCTACTATATTAAACTGAATGCCAAAAGTATTTACAGAATTGTCTGCTATTTAGCAATTTCATACAGATGTTATTACACATTATGATTATTGTAGTATTAATCCCTACTTGATTTTTATTTTAGACACCTACTACAGCCGCCTGGATACGTTGGATCCAACAGCAGACTCAGGATACAATTTCTCACAAAACAAATTAAGCCAAATGTGTATACAAATTTTAACTAATTCTAACATTTTCTTGTTTTTACCGACAGTAATATTGATATATCCGGTTAATTTTGCAACAATATCTGAGTATTTAAAAATTGGTTTATTAAAACAAATTTAAATCTAATTAAGTAATCAAAGGCAAAAGTGATTGAATCAATATTTTAAGGTGTTCTACCTAGAACCAGTTTAATACGAGAGAGAGTCAAGAAACATCTCAAACCCTTTGCTAAGTTCGAATCCGACAGATCAGTCTGAGTCAGACGCAATGCCATCTTAGCTACCTGCAGGTACGCTCTCTTACATTATATTAATTTTAGGCTCCTGAACCTAAGGGTACATAGAGGTCATATGTTGTCACTATGTACACCTAGGTACATATAACACGAGATAAAATATTCCATGTTGCACAGGGGGTGGTCATTGCTATTCAAAAGGCTGAAACTTAACTAGGACCGAATATCAGCAGTATAATTGAAGGGATTAGTTAGGGAATAAAATGATAAGCACATATTGTTCTATCTGAGATATAAGGAGTTTCTTCTTCGGCTTTCCCCCGTCTTCAGTTTCCATTTATCTCTATCATTCCAATCTCCCTCTTCCAAATTCCTATCCTCCATTATTGTTCTGACGTAGGTTTTCCATTTCCATCTTGGTCTACCACGTTTATTTCTTCCAGGGGGTGACCATTGGTATATATTTTTTGGCATTCTTTCATTTTCCATTCTTTGTACATGGCCATACCATTTAAGCGTTTGATTTTCAATCCTCTTAACAACAGATGTGGTGACCTTCATTTCTCTCCAAAGGAATTCATTTCTTATTTTATCCTGTCTTGTTTTTTGGAGGCTTCTTCTAAAATAATCGAATTCAACTGTTCTAATTTTATTCTTTTGTAATTCCGTCAAAGACCCAATTTCGCTTCCATATGACAAGATATTCTGTAATATGCTCTTATAAATTTTCATTTTAGTTTCCTTTGTAATATTTTTGTTCCAAATTACTCCATGTAATGTCTTAGTTGCATTTTTTGTCATTGCAATTTTAGCCTGTACATCTCTCTCACAGGTACCGAAAGTTGTAATTATTGACCCAAGATATTTAAAAAATTCACATTTTTTTTTATTTTCCCTGTTTCAAGTATGAGGTCATCCACATCCTTTCCCAAACACATATATTCTGTTTTCTGTAAATTTATATATAAGGAGTTTAAAGTTTCAAAAATTATAGATACTAATTGGGCAGTATTGTTGTTAATACATTGTGTGTATATATGTTTTAACTCATCACTGGCGCACTTACAAATGTTTTATGGCTATTTCAATACATTTATTTGAAAAATGAAATTTCTTAACAGAATATGACTTATCATGTTACGAACTTGTATCTTTCAATTGTGATATCACGAATAGAATAAATGTCATTCATAAGTCTGTTCAGAAGGCAGAAAAGTACAATCCCCACTACTGGAAGTACCTTATGTAGACAGGCAATCTGCACAAAATAAATTCAATTTACTGTCAATAATCTCACGAAAAGCCCAATGGATGAAAATAAAGGAGTGTGACAAGGATATGAAATATTATTATCAGGTGTCCTACTCAGAATAACATTAACTATGATTTGAGGGAAGTAGATTATACAAGAGATGATTGGAAAATATTAGCTCAAGATAGGGATGTATGGAGAGCTGCCATGTACCTACGTGTTAAATAGTGCCAGTGAGGTAGTTGGTTAGGTGTCCTACTCAATATATTAAAACTATAACTAAAACAAATATAAAACTAACTAATAACCCACTGGCATTAATAAATCCGAAGGTTAATGGCCGAGCGGACATTCCCAACCTGAGCTAATGTTTTCCAATTACTCCCTGCTTAATTATATATTAACAAAATTATAAAATAATATAAATAAATAACTCAATATGGAATAAAAAATTCAAGGAACAACACGCTTCAAATATTATTCCATGCAGATGATTTGATTTTTATTACGTCAGAGGATGATTTATAAAGTGGAACTTTCCAATAAACAATATAGCCAAAAATAACATTATAAACACCTCTTTTAACAAGACACAAACTAAAATAATAGTAGGAAAAATTGTTGAACAAGTATCCCAATTTAATTATCCAGGACACTTAATTTCTAAAACAAAAAAACTATATGGAGTTCAAATTACAATATATATATATATATATATATATATATATATATATATATATATATATATCCATTCCATATTAATTCTGCCCAAGGGCAGGTCTTTCATTGCAATCATAGCATTTTAACGCTATGCTTTACAGGGAATTATAGGTGTGGTAGCTTCCCGTTTCGTCCCGCGCCGTAGCCGAGTGGTTAAGGTAGGAAGCCTTGGCGCAGAGCTACGGGACTTGTACTGGTTCGAGTCTCCATGGGGAAGAAATTTTCTCATGGTATTTCGGCCAGTATGGGATCGGTGCCCACCCAGCATCGTGAGGCATTTGGGTAGCTTCAATAAGTAGCGGCTCCAGGTAGAGAAAACCAGCTATAACGGCTGGGGGACTCGACATGTTGACCACATGTCACCCCAACACTGGCTGATAATCATCTACCTCTGTGATTGACACATGTGGATATTAGGCCAGCAGCCGGCTGGTAGGCTTAGGGCCATATAGGCCTGTCGCGCCAGGAGGTTTTTTTAGCTTCCCGTTTCTTTCCACACCGGTGATGATAATGATAAGGATGATGATAACCGGATGATTTTCGAGGACTGTTGGGCCGTAATTTTCCTGACATTTGTCTTACAGGCGAGAAAAAAAAACGAAAAAAATCTAACCCAGGAGCCTGTCCCGATCGGGAATCGAACCCGGGTCCGCTGCGTGACAAGGCAGCACGCTACCTCGAGACCACAGCGATGGATATATATATATATATATATATATATATATCATAATAATGAAATGAGAAGTTCCGCATCATAGCCGAGTTGTTAAGGCAAGATACCTTAGCGCAGTTCTAAGGGGCTTGCCCTGGTTCGGTTCTCCATGGGGAAAGAAATTTTCTCAAGGAATTTTCGTCCAGTATGAGAGTGATGCCCACCCAGTAACGTGAGGAATTTGGGTAGCTACAACAAGTAGCAGTTCCAGGTTGAGAAAAACAGTTATAACGGCTAAGGGATACGACATGCTGATATATCAGTCCTACACTATCTGGATGATTGCCTACCTCTGTGATTAGCACATGTGGATGTCAGGCCAGCCACCGGCTTGTAGGCCAAGGGCCTTCTAGGCCTATACACCATGGAGCCTTTTTTTAATTAAACGAGAGTTTAAGAAACGATGTCCATATAAACTAAATTACCATTACACAATATAACAGAAAAAGCCTCCATTTAATATAAGAATGAAAACTGGAAACAAAATTATAGAAATAAAAGCTAATTACAAGTTGCACAGATGAGATTTGTACGTCCTCTTTTAGATCTAAGAAGGTTGGATAGAAATAGAAATGCTGACATTCATGACATATTAAAAGTTCAAAACCACACTAGAAGATATTCCAGTATAAAAATAATAGATTAAAACATATCAACAGAACGGATTCAAATCGTTTGCCAAACAAAGTATTCCATTATCAACCTAAGGAACAAAAATTTAGAGAAGACTTAAACAACGCTGGAGAAATCAGAAAATATTGAGATCTAGAAATAGGCTCTGGTAAGCCTAAACCTAAAATGTTCATGATGATTGTGTTACTATTAACGGTAACTGCCTTGTCAACATCTGTGAAATTTGATTTTTTGTAGCCTTCAAAAATAACTGTACTTGTAAATTGTTATCTGTTTGGCCGTCTGTCTTAGGCCGCCAAATTCTAGGAAAAGCGGAAGAGACCTGCTGGGAAGTTTTACGTGGGATGACCGACACCTTGAAATGATTGACAGTTTACAGTTTACGATTTACTAATAATTTCACCGTTTTCAAACGGAAACATGGTCTCGTCAAATTATTATCATCATCATCAAGGGATTAAGCCTGTTGGCTCGTTCCGGTTTCATGAAAGCTAGAATTGTTAAAATTGTTCAGACCATCTTCTGTGCGGGCGTCCAACATTTCTCCTTCCGTGCGGTTTATAATTTAGCAATAATTTTGGAAATTTTTCTTCTGGCATTCTATCAATATGTTCTTTTCAGTCGTTCCTATATTTAATTATTCGGTCTGTAAGTTTGAAAATATTTAGTTCCTTTTTTGCCAAATCAGCTGCTAATTCAAATATGGATTACTTTTACTCCTGTCCTCTATCATATATTAAAGAAGTATTAAAAAATGATTTACAAAATTGGAATGCTTGAGTGGTTAAACAGTATTAATGGTGCTTTGACAAGAACATTATTTTTCCCAACTGTTTTTGACCGAATTAAGTGCAAATACGTAGAACCAAATTTTGAATTAATCACAATTTATGACTGGACACGGTAAATTTGGACATTATTTGGAACGATTTAAAATAGGTACAGATACCTATATTTGCAAAAACTCCAACCAGACTATCTCACATCTGTTATTTGAGTGTCCCGCATTTGATTCCAAAAAACATGAATTTATTTAAAAATTAAGTTATTGCCTTAAAATATTTCAATTGCCTTTGTCAAATATTTTATGTAAGAAGTGCTGCTATAAAAAGCTGTGTGACATATTTTTAAGAGACTTTGAGTTAGTTTTTTCTTGGATTTGTTAATTAATTAATTTATTTGTTCATATTACGTTATTATGTAACGCTAGAAATTAACCATACTCTAAATTATTGCAAATAATTAATTGTATTGTAACTAAAACCCTAACATACCGGATGGTGAAATAGGGTTCATATTATTGGAGATTCAATAAATAATATATCTTGATTCCTTTTTTTATCCAGTGGAGTATATCCTGCTATATTTCTTAAAAATAATAAAAAATAACTGTACTTGTAAATTGTTATGTTTGGCCGTCTGTCTTAGGCCGCCAAATTCTAGGAAATGCAGAAGAGACCTGCTGGGAAGTTTTACGCGGGATGACCAACACCTTTAAATGATTGACAGTTTACAGTTTACGATTTACTAATAACTTCACCGTGTTCAAACGGAAATATGGTCTCGTACAAATTATCTTGTAGATATTCAAAATAGATAGTCTCAAGTCTTCCAACCATTAATGCTTTATCGATCACAGTAGTTTTTTTTTTTCTGAATTTATCCTCTTACATACTGCCTTCTGATGAGAAATTGGGCTACGTCTAAGAATTTTCTAGGAATATGTTTTGGATGTCCACCGCTGTGGTCTCGAGGTAGCGTGCTGCCTTGTCACGCAGCGGGCCCGGGTTCGATCCCCGGTCGGGCAGTTTTTCTGGGTCAGGTTTTTATCGGGGTTTTTCCTCACCTGTAAGACAAATGTCAGGAAAACTTTAAGGCCCAAACGGTCCCCGAAATCATATGGCCATCATCCTTATCATTATCATCCTTACTATTATCATTATCATCATCATCCTTCACCGGTGTGGAAAGCAACGGGAAGCTACCACACCTACACAATTCCCTAGTAAAGCTGCAAGCATAGCATGAAAATGCTATGATTGCAGTGAAGGATCTGCTTTCGGGCAGAATTACTAAGGATGGATGTTTTGGATATCCTATGTTACTTTATGACACATTTATGTACAATAAGGATTTTTTTATTCAATAAAAAACCAAACTTTCAGTGTTTTCTCATACAAAAATTACATCAATCTTGATTTCATGACCCTCAATTCCCGAGTCCCAGAAATACTGCATGAGTATCACATAAACTTGTTGAAATACCCAATATGTCTTGTCTGATTAATGCTCCAAGCCCAGTAATTACGTTGGTTGGAGACTCTAAACAATATCATTGACATTATAAAGAGATAATGCTTTACTTTAAAATCTCAAAAATAGCTAACTCTGATACACAGTGGTGGATTTCCTTGGTTCTAGGAATGTACCGAGGTCATCATCGAAGACAGCACAAGATAAGACAAGTGATATTATTATATCCTCACTCCGATGGTTAACAGTTTATATAAAAGCGGGTGCCGCGCGGCAATGCTTGACATGCGGTGTTGTCACGTTTCTCATAGCGCTATGGGCATTTATTACTGATTATTTATGTTATTATTAAAATTTTATGTTATTATTTGGTATTGTTCAAGTTTTAAAATTAAAATTATATACGTATTTATTTATTAAATAATTTAATTCCAACATTATTACATAATTTTAGTATCCATACAAAATCATGCTGAAAATATTATTATTATTATTATTATTATTATTATTATTATTATTATTATTGTTATCTGTTCGGTCTGAAATTTTTTCCCATGGCCGCCACATGTTGAAATCACTTATATATAAACTAATATAATGTGTAGATATGGTATTATTATTCTAGCTACATATCATAATAAATCATTAATAATTATACAATTAATTACGGTATACAATTTTATAACTGGATCGAATGTTCCACATCGTTCCGAGTTTTAATTGAAACTAAGGGAAGAATAGCAATGTGGCAACATCGTGGTAGTCGCGGCTGTCGATATCTTTGTATTTTAATAACATATAACAGCTGCGGAGAAACAAAGCGAGCAGCTTGTTAAGCATCATAGTGAGACGATAATACACTCACAACCAGATCCCCGCTGGAACCGAATTCAAGTCGCTGAGTGAAAGTAAAAACTGTAGGCCTATCAACCTCGCCAAGGCTACGGACCCATATAGTAGAGTGATTACTTTTGTTTAAAAAACTTAAAATTACAATGTTTCCCCATTATATTTTTAATAGGTTTATTGCCTACTCTGGCATTATATCTCCAGCTATTATTAAATAGTCATTTGGATTAACTTTATTAATTTGTTTCTGTAGATTTTCATAAAAAGTCTGTACATTCTTCTAATTTACCTTCCCCTGGATTATAATCACCTATTATCGTTACATAATTTCTCACCGTTTTTAACCTTATTTTTATTATTCTTTCATTGAAATACTCATAACTGTGAATTCTATTCTTCCATTTTCTTCTTATTAATAATTGCAATTCCAGCTGCTGCTCTTTTCTCTCGTGATACCCCATCATAAATCATTATATATTTCTCTAATTCGACTGATCATTTTAATTTCTTTTTAGTTTCTGGAATTACAGCAACATTTTGTCTAGTTCATTTTTTCTAGTTCAGTTTCTTTATTTGTGATACCTCTGGGATTCCAAACTCCTATTTTCATTATTTTATTTCTACCTAAATCTTTGTTCCTGTTTATAGCCAAGGTTGTCAACGTTGGGACAGTCCTGTTTCCATTATCTATGAGACTTTTAGTAATAAAGTATTTCCTCTTGGTACGTTACTGGCGTTCCGCAGAGTGAGATGTACGATGGGATTGCCATCTCAAGGCTAGACGTCATAGCCCCCATTTGTATAAACCCCAAATGGAGGGCTGCCTCTTCCGCTCCTAAGGACCGTTGAGGACTTCTCCCTTGTTACCCCGGGAATGGATCTCTACATTTTTCGCTGGAAAATGGGTGCCTCCTCCACACATTTATTTCTGTCCTTTGAGGTCTTTTTTATAGACTTTTTATTGCAGTTATTAGGTGCTGAGGTACTCCTTTCTCTTTCACTATATTCCACAATTTATTTCCGATAACTTTGTCAAATGCCATTTCAAGATCTATAAATGCCATAAAAGTCGGTAGATTATATTCTCTAGGTTTCTCAATTATTTGATTGATAGTGAAAATGCAATCTGAACAGGATCTGCCTTTCCTGAATCCATTCTGGGCTTCTAGAATAATACTTTCCATAATTACATTTAAACGATTTTTCAATATAGTTGCATACATTTTATAACAGGTACCCAAGATATTTATGCCTCTGTAATTTTAACAATCATGACGATCTCCTTTTTTATAAATAGGATATATTTTGGCCGTCTTCCATTCTTCTGGGATATGACCAGTCTTCCAGCATATATTCAATAAATCTAAGATACGTTGTTTTAGTTGAATAGAGCCATATTTTATTAGTTCATTATTAATATTATCAATGCCAGGAGATTTTTTTTTGTTTTTACAATGATTGATGACAGTTATTAATTCTTCGAAAGAAATTGGATCTATATTTTCGTCAATTAATGATAAGTTTATTTCCTCATCATCTGATTGTTCTGTCCATAGACGTTTGAAATAAGATATCCATTTATCCTCAGAAATTATGTTCAATTTGAGCTGATCTTTTTTTAACATAATTTCTGAGGATAAATGGATATCTTATTTCAAACTTCTATGGACAGAACAATCAGATGATGAGGAAATAAACTTATCATTAATTGACGAAAATATAGATCCAATTTCTTTCGAAGAATTAATAACTGTCATCAATCATTGTAAAAACAAAAAAATCTCCTGGCATTGATAATATTAATAATGAACTAATAAAATATGGCTCTATTCAACTAAAACAACGTATCTTAGATTTATTGAATATATGCTGGAAGACTGGTCATATCCCAGAAGAATGGAAGACGGCCAAAATATATCCTATTTATAAAAAAAGAGATCGTCATGATTGTTAAAATTACAGAGGCATAAATATCTTGGGTACCTGTTATAAAATGTATGCAACTATATTGAAAAATCGTTTAAATGTAATTATGGAAAGTATTATTCTAGAAGCCCAGAATTGATTCAGGAAAGGCAGATCCTGTTCAGATTGCATTTTCACTATCAATCAAATAATTGAGAAACATAGAGAATATAATCTACCAACTTTTATGGCATTTATAGATCTTGAAAAGGCATTTGACAAAGTTAACAGAAATAAATTGTGGAATATAATGAAAGAGAAAGGAGTACCTCAGCACCTAATAACTTCAATAAAAAGTCTATATGTAGAAAATAAAATAACTATAGAGACTGGAGGCAAAAATAAACACAATATAACAGCAACAATAAATAGAGGTGTAAGACAGGGATGTCCACTCTCATCCTCCCTTTTTAATATTTATATTGACGATATCATATATAATTGGCAGATAAATTTGGACTCACATTTCAAAATAAGAAATAAGATGTTAGATACATTACTTTTTGCAGACGACCAAGTTCTAATATCTAGTTCAGAGGATGGTCTACAGAAATCACTCTTTCAGTTAAATAACATTATACAGAAATATAATTTCAAAATATCAATAAGTAAAACGAAAATCCTAGCTTTTAAGGGATCAGATACCGTAAGAGCTAAAATAATTCTGGAGGGGAAACCCATTGAACAAGTGAACCATTTTAAATACCTGGGTTATGAAATCTCCTATTTTAAAAATGAAGATCTATTTAACAAACTTAATAAATTTAATTATATATGTGGAACAATCAAAAGGATATTTAAAAGCACAAGAAAAGAAACAAAACTAAAATTTTATAAAGTAGTGGCAGTCCCCTTACTATTGTATGGTAGTGAATTTTGGGTTTTAACTAAAAGAGAAGAGAAGATCATAGAAGCAGCTGAAATGAGATTTCTGAGAAGTGTGGCTGGTTGCAAACTTCTAGATAAGAGAAGAAGTGAAGATATTAGAAATGAGCTAAATATCTTTAAACTCTTAGATAGAATAAAATAATCTAGAAAAAATGGAAAGAACATGTTCAAAGAATGGAAGATGATCGCATTCCAAAAATTATACTTACATACAAACCAAAAGGACGCAGGAATTTTGGTAGCCCGAAGAAGAGATGGATCCAACTTTTGAATGAGAATCTATGAGACCGGAACAAGCCACATGGGCTTAATCCGTGATTGTTTTTTATGATGATGATGATGATGATGAAAATTACAATAAAATTTATGATCACTTGTGTGAGGTCATACAGTAGCATAATTAAATCTAAAATCAAAATATGAAAAGTTGAGGAGAACATGTGATAGGTTTCTGAAGGTTTAAATTCGCATGTCAGTTTGCAGGAATGGTTGGCTAATGATCATGGAGCTCACTCTTATTTCTAATCATACTAGTAGTTTCTTGTGGTACATCCATCGTATCACGTGTAACGTCAAGTAGGTAAACGTTTAAACGATAATTTTAAAATTCATGACGAAACACCGTTGAGGTTATTATGTAAAATTTACAATATAAAAATAGTATACCTGAGATCTCAATCTTCCTCAACTTTGGATGTAGCATATGCTTCGAAAGAACTCCACATTCTACATCCAAAGTTGAGGAAGACTGAGATCTCAGGTATACTATTTTAATATTGTAAATTTTACGTTTAAACGAGTCATGAGAACACTATAATAGGCACTCAATCGTCAATGTTTTTATATAAAACATTAAGTTACGACTGCATGTGATTCTATTCTAATACTGAATTAAGACTTTTTAGGTAAATTAATTGCAATAGACCTTTTATAGCAGTTAATGAGTATCATGTTTGCTACAATGCTTTAGAAACGTAAACTCTCTATTCGTAATACCAGGTCGAGGGATTAGATGGAGCTCCTGTTATTGATGGTCTGTGATATAGCCTATGAGGGTGCCGGTTGACAAGGAATGTTGTACCATCACACAGGGACCAATGAAATGAAACCGATGATGTGACTATAGGGGAGATAACTTCAGGCCTAGAAGGCCCTTGGCCTACCATACGACTGTTGGCCTCATATCCACATGTATGAATCACAGAGATAGACGATTATCCAGTCAGGGTATGGATGACATGTAGTCAGCTTGTCCTGTCCCCCAGCCGTTATAGCTAGTTTTGTTAACCTGGAGCCGCTACTTATTGTAGCTACCCAAATTCCTGAGGATGCGTGGTGGGCATAGGTCCCATACTGGCCGAAATTCCATGAGACAAATTCTTCCCCATGGAGACCCGAACCAGAGTAAGTACCGTAGCTCTGGCCAAGACATCTTGCCTTAACCATTTCACTATGGCGCGGGAAGAGTATGGGGAAGCAATGGAATTAAATTTTAGGAGGAAAAAACGGAATAAACACCGAAAAAAACCTGTCCTGGCTTCGATTCATCCACCACGAAGTGTATGGAGAGACTGCTTGCGACATGGAACTGGCTTACTACTAGAATCTATATTGTATGATACAATGAGTATTCCATATACTATTTCAGTAGTATATTACTATCTAGTAGTATCTCCTATCACTATGCTGGTTCGAGTCCCGATGGGGGAAACATTTCTCATGGAATTTCGGTCAGTATAGGTTAGGAATCGATTCAACATCGTGGATAATTTGGGTAGCTACAATTAGCAGCGACTCCAGGTTAAGAAAATCCAATATAACGGCTGGAGGACTCTACATGTTGAACACATGTTACCTCTATTCTGGATCTAAATGTTACATTTTTATAGGGCAAAGGCCTACTAGGCCTGTCGCGCTATGGAGTTTTAATTTATTATTTTGTGGAGCACAATTTCGAAGTGCGTTAATATGTTTAAAAAGTAGTTTGACAAATAATTTCATAGCAGCCCCACTCAAAGTTGTCACTCTCCATTATTATTATTATTATTATTATTATTATTATTATTATTATTATTATTATTATTATTATTATTATTATTATTATTATTATTATTATTATTATTATTATTATTACTATTATTATTATTATTATTATTATTTTTATCACGATTATAATTATCATTATTTTTATTCTTATAATTATCATTATCATTATTATTATTATTATTATTATTATTATTATTATTAACTTAACTATACATGTCAGTCTTTTGTGTAAGCAGATTTTTCAATCCTGAACCTCCAGGATGTACAAACCGATAACTTGCCCATTTATTTGAGAAATAATATGCTGTGCTTAATAATATCATCCACTTATAACTTGGAATCCGTGAGAGGTTTGCGGGACTTCCCCATGCGGGTGGGTGTTGTTTTAGTCTCCCGGACGTCCGTCGGGCTGGACCAAACTAGATGGACCAATGCCGCTTCCGCTCGACCTTCACATGTGAGCGTCACGAGGACAATTTCTCTCATCCTCATTACGATATGAACACAGAACTCAATGATCTTGCTTCATTTTCCTCTTATGACACGGAAATTTGAATATAGATACTAAATAGTTTCTCGAAAGAAATATATTTTATTATCAGCGGAACGAACAATCTTTTAATCATGTCATGTATAAAACTTTTATCATTTTAAATAATATGTTTTCATTTATCAACGAACCATTTTGAAGAAATTACTGAATTCAAATATCTAGGAACAATAATTACAAAAATAGGAATGAGGTTCAGAAAGAAATTAAACATAGACTCAATTCTGGAAATGCGTGCTATTATGCATTACAGGAACTCTTGTAGTCCCAACTCCCCTCAAAAACGCTAAACTGAAAATTTATACGTAAAACTGTTATTTTTCCAGTTATATGAATGCAAAACACGGACTCTTACTTTAAGGGAGGAGAAAAGATTACGAGTATTTGAGAATAGAGTTCTTGGGGAAATTATTGAACCAAAGAGAGATGAACAGGCACTTAACAGTGAATTTCATGATTTTTATGGGAAACCAGATAAGTTATAATAAGAAGAATTACGTCTCATAGACCGCGGTGGGCAGGACGTGTGGCAAGCATGGTGAATGAAAGAGGGGCATGGAAGCTTCCTGTAGAAAAACCAGAGGAAATACGACCAGTTGGTAGATAAGAATGGGGTGGGAGAATAACATTAACTATAATTTGGGGGAAGTAGATTCTACAGGGGGTGATTGGAAAACAACCGCTCAGGATAGTGATGTATGGAGAGCTTATATCTACGGGTTCGATAGTGCCAGTGAGTTCGTTTTTTTTAATTTAGGCCTATACCCAAATCTAATAAAATGCAAGATAAAATTCCATTCAGATATTAATCACAATATAAAATTATAAAACTGAATACCTATATGGTAGTCTCCTCAAACTTGTTAAAACTTTTAAAATTATGTAGGTTTTTTAGGAGCGTTGCATCTTCAGCAGAAATTTGCTTCAACGTGAAGATGAAACCAGTTTCGAAAAGATCTACAGAATATTAGAATGTTTTAACCAATTTGAGGAGACTGAATCTTACAGGTATTCAATTTCTTCTTCTTCTACTACAAGGTTTAGGCTATGCAGCCTGTTCCGGCGAAGTTAAAAGTGGAGTCCATCTTCTACGTGGTCGGCCAACATCTCTTTTTTCCTCTGGGATTATACAGGAAGGTTCTTTTTGGTATTCTTTCGTTGTTCATTCTCATTAAGTGTTCTGTCCATTTCTTATTATTTTCGCTGATTTTATCTTCAATTTTATATATATTTAATTCTTCTCGTATAGTTTCATTCCTTATTCTATCCGCTCTTGTGCATCCTTTCACATTACGTAAAAATAGCATTTCCGCAGTCTGTATCCTGCTTTTATCCCTTGATTTCATTATCCAATTTTCACTTCCATACAACAACAAAGGAACAGCCATTGTTTTATATAATTTAAGTTTCGTATCTTTCCTTGTTTTCCGGCCTAAGGTTCTTTTTATGGTTCCACAAATAGCCTGAAATTTATTTACTTTATTTTTTTATATCTTTGTTTTCTCTATAAGTTATATCATCCTAAATATTGGAAATGTGATATTTGTTCTATTATTTTGTTATCCAGTACAATTTTTTGATCTAATTCCATATTTACCAATAAATGCCATTACTTTTGACTTATTTATTGATATTTTACAATTACATCTATTGGCTATTAATTTAAATTTATATGCTAACATTTGGAGCTCATTTTCAGATTCTGCTAAAAGTACAACATCGTCAGCGAATAATAAAGCATTTTTTATCTTTATTATCAATTAATATTCCTTCATTAGTTAAAACCTTCTTCCATTCTTTTAGGATATCGTCCATATAAATATTAAATAATATAGGTGAGAGTGAACACCCTTGTCGTACTCCTTGGGGTATTCAATTTTATAATTTTATATTGTATTTATATTCGCTTTGACTGCAATGATCATACAATTACATAGTCTGTAAAGTTCGCAGTTCCTCTCTCGCTATTGAGACAACAGGCTTCACTCATCAAAATTCTCGCTTAGTGACAGGAGATCCCTTGAATGGCCATTTTAATTTCAGTGATTTCAGCGAGAGGTGTACCCTATTCTTCTCTACTGAATATAACAGCATACGAAATAAACCTGTCGATAAAAAATAATATTGTATAGGGCCTAATTGGTTGGAAATTTCTAATTCTTAATCTTTGATGGTCCTATTTGTTTTATTTATTTTTTTATAAATTTTATTGATAACTTGATAACTATGAGACGAGTGATTTTCCAGAGACTTTTTGCCGGAAATTCTGAAGTTTGTGTTATAGAAATTCATCTGGACCTCGAATCGAGCCTGGACTCGCTGCGTACAGCTATGCTGTTGCTATTAGTTCAGAGCTATGGTCAATTTTAAATTATCATATATTAAATTCAAAAGATTTTGTAGGGATATAGGCTAATGAAAATCTATGTGTATACTATGCTGAGCCCCAAAAATTGGGACAACTTGCATATTCCAGGTTAAGAAAAGCAGCTATAACGGCTAGGAGTCTCAACATGAATGAAGACCACATAACACTGAAATGTTAACTCGATAATTATCCACCTCAGCGATTTACATGTGGATGTGAGACCAGCAACCGCATGATAAGCCTGTTACGCCATGTAGCGAAGTGCATTATATAGCCTTACAGTCTTACTAATAAAAATATCTTATACAGGCTTTTATCAGTTGTTTAGTTATACAATATATAAGCCTTATGTAGATCATGTATAATTTCATTACTAATAAACGTTGAGTCGGAGCTATATAACAATACAACGGTTATTCACAATACGTCACATATTCGTCATCACTATGATGTCAGAACAATATTACACGCAGTTTGTAACAGAAATAAAACAGCATCAACTAGTGATTAATTGTGTAAGAAATGAGTATGGATAAGAATTAATAGAGATCCCCTAATTGGGGAGGTACGGAAAAAATAAATGTGTTTTAATTTATTTACATTTTCATTTACGCAATGTCAAATATATCGAAGAATTATTTTCACAGATAATATACTGCCATCTAACGTCAAGAATTTCGAACAATTCTTGGAAACTAATAAAAGTTTTTCCCATTACTTATGAATTATATGCAGTGTTTTAAGGTACGTAAGAGAACGTTCAAAAATAGTAGAAAATGTTACCGACAACAGAATAACGCTTTAGGCGAAAAAAAATTGCAGTTTGATCGGGAATCGAACCTAGGACCTCACGGATTATAGTCAGAAGCTCTAACCACAAGACTATCAAGATAATATGTGGTTTGCTGCGATAATAGCACCCCTATAATTAAATACATTTTTATATCGGTATGTGGGTATGTGTATTATGTTTTAATGATGCAATGAAGTTTTGTTAAAATAATATTATGAAACATTTAAACTATATTCAAGTTAAATCTTGTCTACAGCAATTATTGTAGAACATATTCTTTTGTGAATCAATGTTCAATTTAAAAATATTGTTGGGCCTAATCGAGAATGAATGTAACAAAAGACATTTTATGATGCCTTTATTTTCCTACCCAGAGCTTTATTAATATTATTTATGTCCTGTGCATCCATCAAATAGTCGTTAAAGTGTTGCATTTTGCGTTAAATTTGAGGAAACTTTCATCAATATCATAAGAAAACAATCAGTTGATCTTGAAGTCTGACATTTTATCTAGTTATACAATCCTTAAACACGGCTGGAGGCATGTATAATGATTCCTATGTAAAGTTGTACACCTCTTATACACTGAACAGCTAATAGAGTGTTTATTAGTAAGAATTTTCAACTGATATGTGTATAAACCTTCTATAAGAGTTATATATATATATATATATATATATATATATAGTGCTAATTTAGATTGCTTAGGAACCTCCCACTAGGGGAGCACTATATATACTGTATATAAATAAAAAAATTATTGCTCTCATACTTTCATCCTTTCTTATGAATGACTGGTATCAACCCAATTTTCCATTTTACTGGTACATCTTCTCCGTTTAGGCATATCTCAAAGAGGCTCCTTAACAATTCAAATAATTTCCTTGTACCATATTTAATTAATTCTGGCAGTACTCCTTCTTCCCCACAAGCCGTTCCATTTTTTAAACTTCCAATTGCTATCTCTACTGTCTCAATATCTAAATGTATACTCGTTCTGTTTTGATCATCAGTTTCCTCTGCAACACCACTTAAAAATTTCAAACGATCTTCAGTCAATAGCTTGCTAAAATATAATTTCCATTCATTTAAAGAAATTCCCTGAATATTGATATTATTGTGTCCTGGCTTTCTTAAATTTTTCAAAGTTCTCCACGCCTCTGAACACCTTTTTCCTCCAATATAAGTCTGAATTATTTGACCAGGTTCTTTCCCAATATTTTTTATTCTTTTCTTGTCACCTTCTTTCTTCCTTTGCTTGTGCTTTTTTACACTCCATTTTGTCCGTCAAATTTTTTGTACTTAACCATTTAAGATATTTACTTTTTTATCATCTACACCATTCTTAATCTCCTTGTTCCAAAAATAAGTTTTCTTATTCTCCATTTCCCAAAAATATTTATATTCATTTTAATCATATTTTCATTTATGGCCTCCCAACTAGTTATAAATTTCTTGAATTTCTTCTTAATTATTATATATATACAGAATGTCCACAAAGTCCTGCTACCAAAACAATGTAACGTAGCTTGTGAACTATTTGAGACACAGATATGCGGTTTTTTGCAACGTAATCTACATCTCTCAAAGTTTTGTTTACATTTGTTGCAGATTGTGATTTAAACCATAATGACGATACCACAAGAAAAGACCCAATGTGTATGGTGGTGTGCTGAGTCTGGTAGATCACCAGTACCTCCATATCCGAACGTTATGGCGGTTAACATATCCAGACACGAAGATAGTAGCTTCATCAGAGAACATCACCCTCTGCAGGTACTCATTGACTTCGTCAATTGCGTTCAGCATGGAATCAGCAAATTCAGCACGCCGACGGAAGTCAATTGGCAGCAACGCTTTCGAAACTTGCACTTTATACCCCTGAAGATGTAACCGCTTATGGAGGACTTTATGAATGATTGATTTTGGTAAATGCAGTTCCCATGAAGCACAACGAATCAATTTTTGAGGGCTGCGTTGAAATGCAATTTCTCGGCCTTCATAATTATGGATTTTTGGATGGAGGATCTACTCCTTATTGCCGGCAAAAATTTCGCTGAACACTTACTAGTAATTTACCAGATTCAGCATACACCAAACACATTGGGCCTTTTCCTGTGGTGTCGTCATTGTCACACATGTTTAAATCACAAACTGCAACAAATTAAAACAAAACTTTGAGAGATGTACAATACGTTGCTAAAAAAAACCCCTCGCATGTCTCTATCTCAAATAGTTTACGAGCTAAGTTACATTGTTTTTGGTAGCAGGGCTTTGTGGACACCTGTATATCGATGTTATAATTAAATTTTGGTATTTAGCAATGAAGGCCGAATGTGACATGAAAAGAAAAATAAACGCCTGAACCAGGATATGAACCCTAGACCTCTAAAACTGTATACGTTAATGACATACTAACTACTCCACTCAGGCATCCTAGCATAAACATTTATTATATTATATATAAAGAAGGAAAATAAATATTTGTGCTAGGATGCCTCATTCGACCAGTTGATATGTCACTAACTTATAAAGTTAAAGGTCTCAGATTTAAATCCCGGTTCAGGCGTTTATTTTCCTTTTCATATAGTCTGTATAATAGACTGTACTGTGAGTAAGAAGCTATTATAATTTTCGTTATAGGAGACTCTTAAGTATTAGTTAGAATGCAAATGACTTCATATTATCTTCTCGTTGTCACGCTTCATTTATTTCGTCAATCTTGCCTCACCCTAAAAAGGAAGTACAACTTAAAGGGGAAAATTACGATTAACTTCTTTTAAGATTTAGGAATTGTTCAGTTTTTACGTTTAAGAAAAACGATGGTGAATTTCTGATGACTTCTTGTCAATTTTGCGCTCATTATTAAATTGTGTTAAAAAATTTAAATTAAATTGGAAAGTGAAAAACACGTTGGATGGTGAGATGGGCAACACTATTATATTCCTAAAAACATTAGATCTCATATGTGGTATTTTTATCACAATTTGCGATGTTATAAACTATATAAAAAGTTTAATTTTCGTCTACTGATATTTTGGTAGTAGACCTATGTCAATAACTTTTTGAATTAAAAATATATCTACGGATGATGATGATGATGGCAATAATAATAATAATAATAATGATAATAATAATAATAATAATAATAATAATAATAATAATAATAATAATAATAATAATAATAATAATAATAATAATAATAATTCATTAATAACTCATTGGCATTATGGAAACGGGAGGCCGCGCTGACAGAAGCTCTCCATACATCTTTAACCTGAGCTAAAGTTTTCCATTCATTCCTGTAAAATTTACCTCCTTTAAATCATGGTTAATGTTATTTTCCTATCTTATTCAAGGTCCGTTTACTGGGTTCCTTCCACGTTTTTTTGCATGAATTTCCGATGCCCCTCTTTCATTCCCATTCTTACCACATGTTCTGCCCATAGCTGATTACAATACTTAACTGTTCTTATTTCATTAGGTTTCCCGTACAGATCGTGCAGCTTACTATTACAAAGTTTTCTCCATTTACCTGTCACTCTATATAAAATTATTGAAATGTTAAAAGACCTACTGTAATACTAATCTTCTTCTTTTTCTTCACTTCACGGGCTAGGCAAAATGCCTGTTCCGCCTCACAGTTGTTCTGTCCATCTTTTCACTGACCTTCCTACATTCCTTGGACCTCTTGGTTTGTAGTTAAATGCTGCTTTTGGTAATCTTTGTACGTTCATTCTTTCTACATGTCTAAACAACTTTTCTCTATATCCTTTGATTTTATCATTTAATGGATATATATTTAACTATGTTCTTATATCTTCATTCCTTATCCGATCCAATCTTGTGCAGCCCTTTGTTCTTCTAAGGAAGTTCATTTCTACGCTTTGTATTCTACTTTGTAATTTTTTGGTCATTACCCAAGTTTCACTCCCATAAGGTAATGCAGGAACTATCAATGTTTTATAAAACTTCAATCTAGTATCTCTTCTTATTTTGTTCTTTGATGTATTATGTATAGGGCCTACTGTAGTTCCACATATCATTTGAAATCTTGACAGTTTCACATTTACGTCTCTTTCAGTTTTTGTGTTTATAGTAAAATTACAACTCAAATAATTAAAATTTGTTACTTGTTCCAGAGGTTTGTTGTCTATTATGATTTTTGATCTTATATGTTCACTTCCCCAAAATGCCATTATTTTCGTTTTTTCCTTTGATATTTTAAAATTATATTCTTGGCATAACTGATTTAATTGATGTAAAGAGTATTGCAAATTATTTTCATTTTCTTTAATAATAACCACATCGTCAGCATACATTAAAACATTTAATATTTTAAAATGGTCCATTCTTGTACCTACATTAACATTACTTTTCCAATTTTGCATGATGTCATTAATATATAAATTAAAAAGGGTAGGTGATAAACTACACCCATGTGTTACACCTCTATTTATTAAAATTGGTTCGGTATTTGATGTACCTATATTTATTATAATTTGAGATTTTTCATGTAAACCTTGTATCACATACATTAATTTTGCGGGGTAGCCATGTATTTCCATAATTTTCCGTAACTTATCTATATCAACACGATCGAATGCCCATGGGGGTAATAATAATACAAATATTTATTTTAGCAGGTTTCACATACTCCTGCGCGCAATTAATCTACTGACATTCTCCTCACATCTCTCTGTCATTGCTATCTCCATTGTCCAATCATTTTTCGTTCATGCTGCTCAAAACACCATTAATTCACGTTATATTTGGCAGTCGTCTTATTCTTCTACCAAATGGCATTCATTCTAGACTTGGTAGAAGGCATGATCAACTGTGAAAATGTACGTATCTTGGAGATGCAAGAATAAGTGAAGCGTGGAAAATAATAATAATAATAATAATAATAATAATAATAATAATAATAATAATAATAATAACAATAATAATAGATAATAATAATAATAATAATAGATAATAATAATAATAATAATAATAATAATAATAATAATAATAATAATAAACTCTATGGAACCCTTACATGTACGTAATGTCGATACACTAAGATTTGCCACTGTTCTTTTGTCACCAAATTAAATTCATATTTCCAATTTCACTTCCTTAACTCCATGGCGCGACAGGCCTAGAAGACCCTTGACCTACCAGCCGGCTACTGTCCTCACATCTACAATGTTAATCACAGAGGTAGACGATCATCCTACCAGTATGTCGAGTCCCCCAGCCGTTATAGGTGGTTTTCTCAACTGGAGCCCCTACCCATTGTAGCTTCCCAAATTCCTCACGATGCTGTGTGGGCACCGGTCCCATTCTGGCCGAAATTCCATGAGATAATTTATTCCCCCATGGAAACTTGAAGCAGCTCAAGTCCCGTAGCCCTGCGCCAAGACCTCTTGCCTTAACCACTCCTCAACTTCCTGAACATGTTTCCAAATATTATCATTCCGCCTACATATTTCTATTGATCTGTTCCCTCATGATTTGGAAATCATTTTTCATCTTAGGAATAGGAGTCTAGATAGCTTAATGAGTATACATGACTTGCCCATCTCAATCTTTCAGACTTAATACTCTAACAACATAAGTAGAACGACACAAATTATGGTGTAGCTACATCATTAAAAAGTTTCGATGCTACATTAGATAATGTGTTTCGCTGGCCTCTATCATCAACCAACTTTTTTTTTCATATGAACTTGGGCTCCTGGATATTGAGTTAAGTTATACAATTATAAAAAATATAGGTCTACACTATATTTTGAAAAACGATAATAATATATAAATAGTTACACGCAATTAACAACTCAGCTTTGAAGACTCATGATTTTGAATACAATTCCATTTTTCTCCGTTAATAGATTATGAAGAATGATATTGAAAAGAGGTTTCAATGGAAGCACCTTAATAACCGTGGTTTATGCTAGTAAATATTGTAATTTATGTGTTCTATAGAGCATTACAAATAGGGGAATGAGGTACAGCTTGTGTGTTCACCGAAGCATGGTGACAAAATATGAAGAATAACAAGATAGCATCGCAATCATCCAATCTTAATACACATAAATTCTACCTACAGGAATTCCTATTATAAGTTACATACGTAAGTCTGACCAACGGATCTGTGCCCCCGTAAGATATGCGAACTAAACACTAAGGGTCGTATGTTAGAACATTACTCTCTACTCAAATTACTTCCAAACACTAGTGAGCTGATTCACCGTGAGCAATTGCTGAGAACGAATTAACGGCCGACTTATCGGTCATGCACGAGAGTCGACGTTTTCGTAATATTGGCAACGAATTACCCAGAATTCTCAGCGATAAAACCACTTCCGTTATTTTCGTCTGCTATAGAGGAATGCATTTATGCTTGCATCCCGCAAATAATACCGTATACAAACACGTCTGCGACACGCAATATTACGCCGATTCTCCTGTTCTTCCAGTTGAATTCTTTGGTAGACTCTATCAAATTCCTCTTCTCCGTGTATACCGAAGGCTTACTAGTATATTAAGTATATAAGCATATAATTTAGCAGAAGTAATGGTTGTGATGACCAACCGAGTTAAAATTAAAACAATTTCAAATTTCTTTCGCCAATATTATCTTAAGATATTGACTTATTGTCCCACGCTGTAATCGAGCGATTCTAAGACATCAAGACTTGGCGCCGAGCTTACGGATCATGCGCTGGTTATAGTTCCTGTGGGGAAGAAAGCAATTTCAGATAGCGTGGGACCAGTACCCACGAAGCACCGTGAGAAATTTGAATCACTACAATAGATAGCAGCTCCAGGTGAGAAAATCAGCTCTAACTGCTGTGGTGCCCGACATGCTGACAACATATGGAGCCAGAATCTCGCTGCTAGATGAAGGGCCTTTTAGGCCTGTTCTATAATGAAGTTTACAATTGTTTATTTGGTCTATTAAATCAAACAATTTAAGTTTCTCAATAAAAGATATTTATACAGGATCCATCCATAGTAATTCTGCCCGAAGGCAGGTCCTTCACTGCAATCATAGCGTTTTCATGCTATGCTTGCAGCTTTACTAGGGGATTGTAGGTGTGGTAGCTTCCCGTTGCTTTCCACACCGGTGAAGGATGATGATGATAATGATAAGGATGATGATGATGATGGCCATATGATTTCAGGGACCGATTGGGCCTTAAAGTGTTCCTGACATTTGTCTTACAGGTGAGGAAAAACCCCGATAAAAAACCTCACCCAGAAAAACTGCCCCGACCGGGGATCGAACCCGGGCCCGCTGCGTGACAAGGCAGCACGTTACCTCGAGACCATAGCGGTGGACTTATACAGGATAATCCTTTATAACGATATTGGATTTTAAACAATATAATTTGTTTATGGTTAAGGCAATAAGCTAAACTCTGCATGGTCACATGTTAAAATCCCGATAAAACTAAGTAACTCACTGGCACTATCAAACCTGTAGGTTCTTGGCCGCGCAGATATAAGCTCTCCATCATCCCTATCCTGAGATGTTTTCCAATAAACCTCTGTATAAACTACTACCCACAAATTATTTTTTAATGTTAATCTACCACTGCATTCTTGCCTTGTTTTCTGGACGCTTTCCCTCTGGTTTTCCTACAAGGAGCTTCCTTACTTCTTTTTCATTTCCCATTTGTACCACATGTCTTGCCCATCGCAGTCTACGAGAATTAACTCATCTAATTATATCTGGTTTCCTATAAAGATCATGTAGCTCACTGTTGTGTAAGTCTTCTCCATTCCCTCTTTGGTCCGTAAAGTTTCATAATAACTTTATTCCCAAATACTCATAATATTTTCTCTTCCCTTAAAGTAAGAGTCCATATTTTGCATCCATATAACTGAGGGAATAAAATTTTTATATGTTTTCAGTTTAAGTTTTTTTTTTTCGAGATTATGGGACGACAAGAGTTCATGTAATGCATAATAAGAAAGCATTTCCAGAAATGAGCCTATGTTCAATTTGTTTGTGCATCTCATTCCTGTTTGTATAATTGTTCATAGATATTAAGTCATTTCTTCACAATTTCTCTTCATATGTCAAATATCCGATAGAGCTGGGATTTTTTAATTTGCTTAAACGATCAACTCAACTGATTTGAACTCAGTCTCAAACTAAATATGAGTACCATAATAAAGTTCTTAGGGTAAACAACATAAATAAGACAACCAGCTACATCTCGTGCAATTAACATCTCAATTGTGTAAAAATGGGACCTTAATCTCCAATGTCTTTCTATCGCTTACAGTGGGATCAATTTACTTTTATAATTTCTCTGTGGTTAAGGAAACAAGTGGAAATGGATAATTTGCTGTAGATCTGTGAAAAAGAAAAAGAAGAGACTAGTGAAGTGCTTTATTTGATAAGTGATAGTGTATAAATGGGCGAGGAGAGTCGATTAGAACCACAAAAATAAGGATAAAATACATATTTGGAACGTACGTAATTTACAGCCTGATTAATAAATGGAGTTAATGAAGTTTCATCAAGGTCAATGGATGAAAGATGAGGGAAATAAATTGGATAAGAAGAATCTGTATAAGGAATCATAGACGGAATAAATAATAGAAAATAACATTTAGTACAAAAGACAATAAGCAAATAAAAACGGGTCCAATGTAGTCACTAAGATAAAAGTAGAACAAAAAGAAAATTAAAGAATATTGAGATTGTAGCGAAGGACCACTCTTTAGGAAGAAAAATAAAAAAACTGATATAGGCCCCTACTATATGCACAATGATGGCTATTTAATAATATGGTTGTAGGTTAGAACAACATTTATTAATTTATAATTTTTTTGTTACAGCTCTATTCTAAATTATAATGTTATGTCAATCATTATAATATGTACAGGGTGTTCGAAAAGACCCGTTACAAACTTCTAGGACTTATAGAGGGGACTGTGTAAATAACGTTTTGAATATGAACCTTTTTTTTCGGAAATGTACCATTTCGTACAGCAGGTGCAAAACATCATATTAAACTCGATATTAAGATGATTAATTTTCCCTACCCCCTAATTTATTTGCCTGCCTTTTTATTTTCCGCGTCTTCTTCTTCTTCTACATTTCGCAGGCTAGGCAAATTGCCTGTTCCGCCTTACAGTAGTTCTGTCCATCTTTTCACTGGGCTTCCTACATTTCTTGAACCTCTTGGCTTGTAGTTAAATCCTGCTTTTGGTAATCTTGTTACATCATTCTTTCTACATGTCTAACCCATTTTTCTCTATATTCTTTGATTTTACCATTCAGTGGATATATATATATATATATATATATATATATATATATAACTTTTTTGTTACATCTTCATTCCTTATCCGATCCATCCTTGTGCAGCCTTTTGTTCTTCTAAGAAGTTCATTTCTACGCTTTGTATTCTACTTTATAATTTGTTGGTCATTAGCCAGTTTTCACTCCCATAAAGTAATGTCGGAACTGCCAATATTTTATAAAACTTCAATCTAGTATCTCTTCTTGTTTTATTCTTTAATGTTCTATGTATAGTTCCACATATCATTTGATCATTTGAAATTTTGACATTTTCCGCGTCTGCCAGGGATAGATCAATAGTAATTTAATGATGATCTTGAAGAGGATTTTAGGGCTGTAGGCCGTGGTCGTGAGGCTTGTATTTTCCCCGACGTTTCGCAAGAGACTGCGTCTGGCATCCTCAAGGGTTGTCTTGAGACTGGCAATTCTGTCCGCTGTCTGTCCTAAATAGGACAACTAAATATCAACTCCAGCCGTGAAAGTCTACGTGAATACAGTAATTTAATGATTTATGATTCGATTAACGTTCGCTGATTTCGTAATAAAATCCAATGTCAAGGGAAAAATAAAATAACTTCAGTTTGTCGGTGTAAGAATATGATGGAGCAAATGCACTAGAACATGACTCGCAGGTACAATGTGTGCAACGACCTTAGTTGTCTCCACATCGAACCGCTGGCGTTGTTTTAGTGGATAAGTACTAACCACAATGTTAAGAACAGTAGAGAAGTTTGATTACATTGACAAAGAGAAGCTTATGATGATCTGGGAAAAGATTTCCTGGCTGTAGACCGTGGTCTTGAGGTTTGAAGTTCTCCGACGTTTCGCCAGAGACTGCGTCCGGCATCTTCATTGGTTGTCTTGAGCCTCAAGACCACAGCCTACAGCCCGGAAATCTTCATCAAGATCATCGTAATAACTCCGGCCGTGAAAGCCTAAGTCAACATTAATAGGATTCACGATGCACTTCCGTTGAGGTTTTATTCAAAATTAAAAAATAAAATTATGAAATATTTACCTAAAATGTCCGTCTCCTCAGCTTTATTAGTTATTTATCTGTAGTCCCGAAAGCGCTACACACAAATAACTAATAAAGCGGAGGAGAGGGACCTTTTAGGTAAATATTTCATAATTTTATATTTTCATTTTAAAGCTTAAGTCAATACAAAAGGGAAGATTCTTCATTTTTCGCTTGACATCATTAAATGTTGTATTGTGAAAATGTAATAAATTGGGTCACGGATCATTAAAGAAATCCAAGGCGCGATAAGCCTTGAAGGCCCTTGATCTATCTTCCGGTTGCTGGCCACACTTCCACATGTGTTAATCACAGAGATTAACGATCATCCGGGCAGTGTAGTGGTGACATTTGGTCAGCATAAGGAGTACCCAAACCGTTATAGCTGCTTTTTACAACCGCTACTTATTATAAATGTCCAAATTCCTCACGAAACTGTGTGGCATTGGTCTCATACTTGGCCGAAATTCCATGAGAAAATTTCTTTCGCCACGGGGACTGGAACAAGCACAACCGCAACTCTGCATCAAGGTATCGTACCTTAAACCGCTCGGCTATTGCGCAGAAAAATCATTAAATTTCTATCGATTTATCCTCGGCAGAAGCGTGAGATTTATAAGATTAATGTAAACATGTAGCTGGAGTACGAAAATGGTACGTTTCCAGGCAAAGGCCCTCATTTAAACGATTTCTACCAAGTTCCTTCTACAGGTCCTAGAAGTTTGTTATGGGAATTAATGGAGACACTGTGTATCAGCCTCAGTGGTCTAGGTGTTAAGTTCCTTGCCTCTAGTCCAGAGGATTGCGGGTTCAAACCTGGCCGGGATTGATAGATTTTTTTGGATGGAAAAATCCGAGGGACTTTAAGCCGTGGGTCCCAAATTTAAAGACTTTCGAACTCGTAAAGGAACATCTAGCTTAAATTATACCATCTGAGTGAAATTTAATCGCCTTTTCCATCCAAATAATACTGTACTTGCCTACTAGGCGTCTCTTTAAATCGATATATTAACTACGGTACACATTCCTCGTTGAAAATTGTAGAGAAATAATATTAAGTAAATAACCCTGGTTAACTCCCGATAGGGAGCACACTTGTCCCCACGTGGGGATGTACGGATATAGACTAGACTATATTCATATTGGTCCACCGCTTGAGGTAGCGTGCTGCCTTATCACGCAGCGGGCCCGGGTTCGATTCAGGCTCATGGGTGAGGTTTTTTCGGGGTTTTTCCTAATCTGTAAGATAAATGTCAGGAAGCTTAGGGCCCAACGGTCCCCGAAAATCATCCGGCCATCATCTTCATCATCATCATGCTACACCGGTGTGTAAAGCAACGGGAAGCTACCACACCTATAATTCCCTAGACCTAGAACCACAACGAGGGGTCACGGGTGACCCGGCGAATACTAATTTCATTCTGCACATGAAATGCTAAGGCAAAGAAAGCTGTCGTTTCTAGTAGGCCTCCCTTCGGTGCTTGATGAGTTCTTAGAAGGAGTGGCTGTATTATATTCCCCTCCTATTTATAATCAGATTTATAGGCTTTTGGGTCACATATGACCCCACGTTGTGGTTAGTGTATAGTATTTTATAATATTAGCTTTTTGTAGGAGAGTGATCTACAGAAAGAAATTAAACAATTATGGAGGAGTATAAATGTCGATTGACTGTAAAAAAAGTTGCATGTATGTTGGATACAGATAAATAGTGTAGTAGCGGGGAATTTTCAGATCTTGAAAAATTAGTGAGTGAGGATGAGAATGATACTGAGGCAGAGGAGGAGATGAAGACGGATTTGATGGAGGTCTCTGAGGATATATTAAATACTAGTAAGAAAGTAATGTATGGTTAAATGGAAGTAAATGGTTCACTAAACCTTTTCATGCTAAGACAAGCAGGAAGCTTCAGAAAAACATAGTGAATCAATTTCCTTGGTCGAAAGGTGTAGATAGATATACAGAAAAAAAAAGATAACGAAACAAGATATTTGATTTTTATTCTTCCCCGATTCTAGTGTGGACAAAATTGCAGCTCACACAAATGAAGAAATATAGAGACAAAAAAAAACCTCCCTTAAAGTCTCATCATCATTTCCTAATACTAACTTATAAGGCTGAAACACCTGCCTTGATTGGTTTGTTATATTTAGTTGATTCTTCCCTATAATGGAACGAAGGGAGGAGTTGATCTGTTTGATTAGCTTTCTCATTCAATGACTGCAGCTAGGAAAACTAGAAGATGGTTCTTACGAATTTTCTATGGGATGTTGGATGTAGCAACAATAAATGCATATGAAATATTTAGATGCAATTCTAAACTTAGAAAATGGATCAAGCGCTCTGATTACCTAAAACATATTGCCCTAGAACTATGTAAATAACATGAGGCTCAGAATAGTGAACAGAGACTTCCAAGGCAACTAAGGAACAACATTCGGTAAGGCCTACTCGGTTGTGAAGTGGAGCAAGCTCTAATGACGGAACCAGCTGGACGATGTGCTTTCTGTCCTCGAACCAAGGCCCGGGAAGGTGTAGCATGTTGCTGTTTCTATTCAAGAAGTCTATGTGGAGGACACAGAAATAGGGTTTGTGAATATTTCAAACAGTAAGACATGAACTGTATGAAGTACAAAAATGTGTAATATGAAAAGTGAGAAAAATTATATTTTTTTAATAACAGAACGGAGTTGTAAATAATATTTGATATTATCATTTTTATTTTTCGTTCTATGACCTAATGGGCTAATATTTATTTCCACATAAATAATGTGAAACAGTAAGCAAAAACTGTAAAAAATTTAATAGAAAATGTTTAATATTGAAACAAAGAAAAAAAAACATGTTTTAATTACAGTGCCTATAAATCAAATCGTTTCACATTGCGACTAATTTTTCACTTTTTTGAACTTATTGTAAACATATTTTACCCCAGTAGAGATGAACAGACAGGTGAATGGAGAAGACTAAATAACAATGAACTACATGGTCTTTATAGGAAGCCAGATATAATAAGAACAGTCAAGTCTCGTAGACTGCGATGGGCAGGACATGTTGCACGTATGGGGAATGAAAGACGTGCATGGAAGCTTCTTGTAGGAAAGCCAGAAGGAAAACGCCCAGTTGGTAGGCCAAGAATGAGGTGGGAGAACAACATTAACTATGATTTGAGGGAAGTAGATTGTACAGGGAATGATTGGAAAGCATTAGCTCAGGATAGGGATGTATGGAGAGCTTATGTCCGCGCGGCCATGAACCTACGGGTTCGATAGTGCCAGTGAGTAAGTAAGTAAGTAAGTATTGTAAACATATATAAGTTGTCTCATTATTTTAAGTTAAATAAAAATAATTCAATGTATTAAAATAATTATTTAATATAGGATCATGGGTGACCCCATGTTGCGGTTTTCGCTCCTAGATGTGCACGTTGTGGTTATAGGGCTAGTAAAACTGCAAAGCATGAAAATGCTATGATTGCAGTGAAAGACCTGCCTTCGGGCAGAATTACTATGGATGGATATTCATATAATATATACACTCTAATTCAACCCAGAAAGTTACTACAGACCTTACGGCCTACGCCAGTGTTCCCCTACGTACAGAAGGTAGATGTTGCCAAACTCATAGTAACGGTATTTGTTTGTTTAGGGAGGGATAGGAGGGAGAAGGTTAGCAGTACTTTTTCCAAATCTATGTACTATATATTAAAAATAAATAATAGATTTAAAAAACTAAAATAACACGCTTTATTAGAAAACCGAACTCAAAAATGAAAAATAATTTTAATTTCCAACACGCTGGGGATAAATTTAAAGTGGTCAACAAAAAAATCATCTCCAACACATATAGAATAAAACTAGAGTTATCAACAAAAAGAAAATAATTTTATCATCAAAAGCGTGGGGTGCTTTTTATGATTTTTACATTTTCTTCTTAGAGACTTTACTTTTACCAATATCTGTTTATTATCAAATATATTAATTGATATAGAGCACCCCACGCTTTTGATGGTAAAATGATTTTCTTTTTGTTGATAACTCTAGTTTTATTCTAGATGTGTTGGAGATGATTTTTTTGTTGACCACTTTAAATTTGTCCCAAGCGTGTTGGAAATTAAAATTATTTTTCATTTTTGAGTTCGGTTTTCTAATAAAGCGTGTTGTTTTAGTTTTTTAAAACTATTATTTATTTTTTATTTTTTAGTTTTAATATTTTACAGAATAAGATAAAAATGTAAATATCTTTAAATTCGATACTATTGTAGTATGAGCTAAAAGTAATACTCTTCTAAAAAAAAATCCTCCCCAGCCGGATTTGAACCAGCGACCTATGGATTACTCGAATCATATTCCACTAGCCTCAACGCTCTACCAACTGAGCTCTTACAACGATTGACAAAAAGTCGACAAGTCCGCAACCTACTGTACTAGTTTTAATTTTTTTGATTTTCTGATAATTCTGGCCAGGATTTTAGAAACAAAATATGAAATTATTGTAGTGTCACGGGTCCTTTATAAGTATACAAAGTTTCAAGTGATCCAATTTTTCTAAGTGGGTGAAAATCGTGTTCAAAGATTCCGTTACATAAATACAAAGACACTTTTTTTTATTTTCTGACGATTCTGGCAAGGATTTTAGAAAATAAATATGAAATTATTGTATTGTCACGGGTCCTATACAAGTATACAAAGTTTCAAGTCTATCCTATGTTTCTAAGTGGGTGAAAGTCGTGTTCAAAGATTCCGTTACATAAATACAAAGACACTTTTTTTGATTTTCTGATGATTCTGGCCAGGATTTTAGAAACAAAATATGAAATTATTGTAGTGTCACGGGTCCTTTATAAGTATACAAAGTTTCAAGTCGATCCAATGTTTCTAAGTGGGTGAAAATCATGTTCAAAGATTCCGTTACATAAATACAAAGACACTTTTTTTTATTTTCTGACGATTCTGGCAAGGATTTTAGGAAATAAATATGAAATTATTGTATTGTCACGGGTTCTTTACAAGTATACAAAATTTCAAGTCGATCCAATTATTTTAAGTGGGTGAAAATCGCGTTGAAAGATTCAGTTACATAGATAGATACAGATCAAGCTAATATAAAACGTGTAAAAAAAACATGTTTTCTTTTACAACATACAAACTAGTTTATAGTAGATATGAGAGTCGACACTTTCACACAGGTTAGTACAGGTCCGCACGAGCTCAGTGACAAGTGGTAACTGTTTTTTATTTTAAAGAGGGGGTGGCTTGGGCAGCTACAACTTACAACTCTGTACCTGCTGTGTTGCATATTTCAGTTTTATTTAAGGATTTGTCTCAAGAAAATACTGTTAAAATGGCAACCCAGTCCCCTATTCCAAACACACAGTAACTTCCTGGCTTCAATCTAACTGTAGCTGGCTACTATCATTTTTGATGATAAACGAAATGTTGAAGTCCGAGAAGAATTGAACAATATGACCCTGGTGTCAGAAATATTTGCCGAGATAACGGTACGGGCATATATGAGGACGGTAGGGACAAGATACCTCGAAAACTGTTTTCAGGTATAAAGGGAAGAGAGCGCTTGAAAGACTAGAAGCGATGGAGAGACCATTCCCCCTGAGGCGGTACAGGCCATAAGGCCTGATAGTATTTCATGATGATATTCATGGGTTATTTAATTAAATTTAAATCTATTAACCTGTATTTAAAAGTGTTTCTACCACCAATTAATTTATTCGTTAATTATCGTGCGATACTTTTAGCATATATCAACAGTATATACGTAAATGAATAATTTAATGAAAATGGAAAATACTAACCTTCAACCAATTAATTTATCGTGTTTGTAGAGCTGGTAATTATCATTTTGCTTAGGACCTGCACAACCATAAACAGTGTAAATGAAACGTTTTCATTGGATAGATTTATGCCTCGCGCACTCGAAATTAGAGGGTCCATGACGTCATAGCTGTAATTGAGGAAACAAGAGGTGAATTTATACTTATGCTGACTTAAAAATATCGATTCATATGTTATTACATATTAGAGGCATTTCAAATGTGAATTAGTATTTTAATAAATAAACCTTTAATAAATCACCTGGGAATGGAATTCTCACCTTATGTGCAAATTAATCTACATGGTCATTATAGGAAGTCAGATATAATGAGAACAGTTAATTCTCGTAGACTGCGGTGGACAGGACATGTGGCATGAATGGGTAATGAAAGACGTGAATGGAAGTTTCTTATAGCAAAACCAGAGGGATAACGCCGTTTTGGTAGACCAAGAATGAGGTGGGAGAATAACATTAACTATGATTTGAGGGAAGTAGATTATATAGGGGATAACTGGAAAAAATCGGCTCAGGATATGGATGTATGGAGAGCTTATGTCCGCACGGCCATGAACCTGCTGGTTCGATAGTGCCAGTGAGTTAGTTAGTTATGTGCAGATTAATCTGCCTCGATGTTATAGGAGTTTAGTTCCTTGCCTCTGGTTCCGAGGACTGGGGGTTCAAACCTGGCCGAGTTCGATGGATTTTAGGATAAAATTCCAATGGTCAATTCCTCCGACAGCCTTTAATTCATGGGTCCCGACCCTAGACTGAATATTTTTGGACTCTAGAAAGAACCCCATGCCTAAATTTGAGCATATGAGCGAAATTTAATCTGCCTTTCCCAAGCAGGTAATATCTTAGTTAAAATATAAGATTATGGAATATTCACCTGAAAGGTCCGTCTCTCAACATAATTAGTTATTTAACTGTAGCGCTTTCGGTAACTGAACTGCTCCCGAGCACGAGCATTTGCTCATTCGGGTGTCAATAATGTAAATAACATTTATTTGTAAGGTTGGGGCTGATGCATCGGGCCAGCTCCTTGTTCATCACAAAAAGAAAAAAAAATGCTAAAAAACCAAACATCATGGACAGAGAGGAATGGCGTTTGGTTTCCGGAAGACGGCGGCAGCTGCCATATCGGATGATGATGATGATGATAAAATTTATTCTTATAAAAAAATTAATGCCCCAGATTGTCATTTAGATATTTCTGGTATACTCTCCCGACACTGGTATAATTGTAATCCACTTCTGAGGTTTGGGCTTCTGGAAAGCGGGGTTACGCTGCTCCGAAGATATGATGTGTGCGATGATGATCATCATGACAGTGGTGCATCAGGAGAGTCCTTAATCCTGAACTTAATCTACGACGAATATAAATTATGACGATTAGGAGGTAATGTGAAGTTCGGGGACCGTTTAGACCTTAAAGTTTTCTGACATTTGTCAAAGAGGTGAGGAAAAACACCGAAAAAAAAACTCACCTTGGAAACTTGTCCCGACGGAGATTCGAACTCGGACCAACTGCATGACAAGGCAGCACGCTACCTAGAGACCACCGTGGTAGACAATAAGCTTAATTAAATTAGCTTGATTAAGTAACTCCCGCAAGAGAGAATCACTGTCCCATGAGGGGATGTGTGCCTACGGGTACAGACAGATATATGCAAATTATTTATTTTTTATGTGATGTCATGAACTTAAAACTATTAACAGAAACGAACATTAATTTATCTCATGACAGACAGAATTGTAGTGGAACATAAACAAGGTCATATCTTCGGCAGGAACTCGTCATAACGTAGTAATAGGCTCGTAATTTCATCAGGTTCACATGGAGCACCGACATGCAATGACCTATGAGGCTGTTTAGATTGTTAAATAAGCAGAGGTCAGATTCGCAACAAGCTACTGTAACGTCAAATTATAAACAAACTTTCAACTATTTAGGACATTCATTATCATATTCGGGGAATCTCAATAGTATTAAATATAGCTGTAAAATAAACATTGGTTCAAAGGAGCAATCAATTAAAATTCATAAAATACTTTCCGATAATTTTATTTTAATTTGAATCAGGAATTTTAAGTAACATTCAAGACTAACTAACTAACTCACTCACTGGCACTATCGAACCCGCAGGTTCATGGCCGCGCGGACATAAGCTCTCCATATATCCCTATCCTGAGCCAATGTTTTCCAATCATCCCCTGTATAATCAAGCTCCCTCAAATCATAGTTTAATGTTATTCTCCCACCTCATTCTTGGTCTACCAACTGGGCGTTTTCCTCTGGTTTTTCTACAAGACTCTTCCATGCATGTCTTTCATTCCCCATTCGTGCCACATATCCTGACCATCGCAGTCTACGAGACTTAACTGTTCTCATTATATCTGGCTTCCTATAAAGAGCATGTAATTCACTGTTATGCAGTCTTCTCCATTCACCTGTCTGTTCATCTCTCTTTGGTCCAAAAATTTTCCTAAGAACTTTATTCTCAAATACTCGTAATCTCCTTTCCTGCCTTAAAGTAAGAGTCCATGTTTCGCATCCATATAATATAACTAGGTAACATTCAAGTGGTTTACAAAATTTCATAAATCTCTTTGAAGTAAATTTAAACTATTTAAATTTTACAGTTTGTAGGCCTATATATTTAAAAATTGAATTCATAAAATGTATTCTATGAAGGTAGAGGAAAGATAATCACAAATCAAGTTTGTAAAAACAAAACTCACCTCTTGTAGGTTGGTCACGACTGGTCTGTTACGTATTTGGAATATGTTAATACTTTGAAGTATCTACTTCCCCAATTCAAATTTATATTATTTGAAAGGGTATTAAATAGATGGAAAAGTTACTTTAATCAGCTATTAAATGTACATACAGAACAGGACATTGAGGAGGATAAGTTACAGACAGCAGAAATGCTAGTCACAGAGCCAAGTGCATTAGAGGTTGAAATGGCGATTGAAAAATTGAATATGTATAAAGCATCAGGTTCAGATGAGATCCCAGCAGAACTGATAAAATCAGGGGGAGAAAAATTGATGGACAAGATACGCTGGTTGCTTAGTATGATTTGGGAAAAAGAAGCTCTTCCAGATGAATGGAAGGAATCAATTATCGTACCAATCTATAAGAAAGGAGATAAAACTGATTGCAACAACTACAGGGGCATCTCATTACTTTCAACTTCGTACAAAATTCTAACAAATATATTAGTAAGCAGACTTACTCCCTATATTGATGACATTGTAGGAGATCATCAATGTGCATTTAGAAGAAACAGGTCTACAACAGATCAGATTTTTAGTATAAGACAGATTTTAGAAAAGAAATGGGAATATAATGGTACTGTACATCAACTATACGTAGACTTCAAAAAAGCATATGATTCAATTAAGAGGGAAAGTTATATAGTATCCTGCTGGAGTTCGGAATTCCTAAAAAGTTAATTAGACTTATACGAATGTGTCTAAATGGCTAAAGAGTAGGGTGCGAGTAGGCAAACAGTTTTCAGACACTTTTGTAATCCAGAATGGGTTGAAGCAAGGAGATGCACTTTCTCCTCTACTATTTAATTTTGTACTAGAGCATGCCATTAAATCTTTAGAGAATGAGGAAGGCTTACAACTGAATGGTATTAATAAGCTGTTAGCTTATGCTGATGATGTAGTACTACTGGCCGATAGCGAGGAGATACTAAAGGCCAACACGCACACACTATTGAGTAACACTAAGAAATTAGGACTGGAAGTAAATATCAGTAAAACTAAACATATGGTCACAGGTAGAAATTCAGTATATATGGAAATGGACAGCTAATGACAAATGAGGGAAATTTTGAGGAAGTGGCTGAATTCAAATACCTAGGAACAATAATCACAAATAGGAATGAGACGCACAAAGAAATTAAACATAGGCTCAATTCTGGAAATGCATGCTATTATGCATTGCAGAGACTTCTGATGTCCGCAACTCCTTTCAAAAAACGTTAAGCTGAAAATATATAAAACTATTATTCTACCAGTTATATTGTATGGGTGCGAAACATGGACTCTTACTTTAAGGGAGGAAAGGAGATTACGAGTATTTGAGAATAAAGTACTTAGGAAAATTTTTGGACCAAAGAGAGATGAACAGACAGGTGAATGGAGAAGACTACATAACAATGAACTACATGGTCTTTATAGGAAGCCAGATATAATAAGAACAGTTAAGTCTCGTAGACTGCGATGGGCAGGACATGTTGCGCGTATGGGGAACGAAAGACGTGCAAGGAAGCTTCTTGTAGGAAAGCCCAGAGGGAAAACGGCCAGTTGGTAGACCAAGAATGAGGTGGGAGAACAACATTAACTATGATTTGAGGGAAGTAGATTATACAGGGAATGATTGGAAAGCATTAGCTCGGGATAGGGATGTATGGAGAGCTTATGTCCGCGCGGCCATGAACCTACGGGTTCGATAGTGCCAGTGAGTAAGTAAGTAAGAAAGGGTATTATCTAACAGATAGTTATACAAAAGGAATATTTCAGCAGACACTATGCCAGTATCACTTTTCAAACAAAAAAGGTAGTAAATAATAATAATAATAATAATAATAATAATATTATTATTATTATTATTATTATTATTATTATTATTATTAATTTTCTTCGTATATTATCCAGTTTTTCAGTTACTCTAAAAAAATTCGCAATCTCCAGTTGTGGCGTTCTTAAACATCCTCATCTTTGAGTCCCAGTTCACTCATGCTTCTTCTCACACCATCCATCCATCCAACTTTCTTTAGGTCTTCTCTTTCTTCTTTTCCTATCTATTTTCCACTCCAAGATTTTAGGGTTTCCATCAGATAGATGTCATCCTCTTGAGATGTCCACAACGTCGTAATCGTCTCTCTTCAATTCTCTGTAATACATTTATCTCAACTTCCATCATTTTTATAATTTCAACATTTCTAACTTTTAAAATGTGGATTTCCGCGAAGATATTCTCTAGTGACCCATCTCTGTTGCAAATAACTTGTTGGTGCCTCAATTAATATTGTCAATTTTTTTATGGATCAGAGAAAGCATTAGCTTAGGTTAGGGAAGTATGGAGAGCTTTTGTTCTCGCGGTCGTGAATCTACGGTTTCGATAGTGTCAATAAGTTAGTTAGTTTATAATTCGTAGGTTGTGAATAATTTAACCCGGATGGAGAATATAAGAAGGCGTTATGTTGTCAACCTCTTCTCATAGTTTAACCTCTCACCTTATACGTACTTTTACATATCTCACGCCGTGCCGCCTCGGCTTTACGACCTGTTGGGAGAGGGATTTCAAATTTTCGGGCCACGTACCTACTTTTTTGTCCACGTAAGGACATGGAGCGCCTCCCCGAATGAGTGATCAGTTCAATCTGGTCCTCCGAATCAACACAACATTAAGTCGAAACATACTATGCACTAGTGCATTCCTATTAAATTGACGATTTTTCGACAAAATTTACAAATTTCGAACATTTAAACACGGTGAATTGACAAAGGATGACTACTACACTCTAATTCAACCCAGGAAGTTACTATAGACCTTATGGGCTGTGCTAGTGTCCCTCTACCTACAGAGGGTAGATGTTGCCAAACTCATAATAACAGTATTTGTTTGTTTAGGGAAGGGGAGGGGCAAGGTTAGCAGCACTTTTTCCAAATCTATATACTATACATTTAAAAAAACATATGTTTTCTTTTATGGTATAATAATTTTTATTGCAGCCAAATAGCCAGGATGAAAATAGAATACATTTTAAATTTACATATTTGCATATTCACACATTGTTTTTGTTCTTTTTGTGCATAGCTCAATGTGATATCGGTCACACGATTTTTCGCATAGCGTACATTGACAGTCTTTATTTGCTTCATGAAATTTTGTGTTGTTGCATATCAGGTGGTGGAATCCATGGACTGCCAACCTAGTGATGACGTGTCTGATTTCGAAATTTTCTTTTGTCCACGCACGGTCCACCAGTGCTGTAGAATTCTGGATGTATTTCTTCTCTTTTTCTGTTCAATGTTGCTAGCAGCTGCTCAGATGCGCTGGTGCTGCGTAAGAGTATGCTTGTTCTGAGGTCGTCGATGAGGAAAGTTTCCTTCGCCAGTAGGTATGCGAGTCTTGAATGTGTTACTTTTGACACTCCTAATACTGCCTTTATATATCTCGCTTTCACCCTTTCTAGAGAGGAAAGATTCTTCATTGTTAAATGTGTCCATATGAGTTCTATGCCGTATGTCAGTATTGGTAGAATTTTTGCTCTAAATAACAGCATTGCCGTCTCTAAGGTGAGGGATCTAATGTTTCTTATTTCATGCATTGCCATTATTGCCTGGGTTGTCTTTTCTGTGATATTTGTGAAGCATTTCGCGCTTGTTTGTAGCGTGATGCCTAGGTATTTGAAGTCTGGTACTATTTTCAGTTTAGTTTCCCTTATGTATATCTCTTCATTTATGGCGGCTCTTCCTCCGTTTCTGAAGATCATTGTGTCCGTTTTTGATATATTAATGTCCAGCTTGTTCATTGAGCACCATTTTTCCACTTCGTTTATTGTTTCCTGAAGTGTTGTTATGTCTCTGGAACCGATTACGATGTACTTCTTTTATGGTATGCAAAGTAGTTTTATAGTAAATATGAGAGTCAATACTTTCACACAGGATAGTACAGATCCGCACGAGCTCAGTAACAAGTGGTAACTGTTTTTTTCTTTAAGAGGGGGTGGCTTGGACGGCTACTACTTACAACTATGTACCTGCTGTGTTGGAATATTCAGTTTTATATAAGGGTTTCTCTCAAAAAATACTGTTGAAATGGCAACCCAGTTCTCTATTCCAAACACACAGTAACTTCCTGATTGAATTTGAGTGTAGTATGATGGACAGATGATATGCGGGGCATTAATGATATTTGTCTTAACAGGTAAGAAAAAAACCCCGAAAAAGAAACGTCACTCAAGAAATTTGTCCTAACGGTCCCGCTATGTACGGGGTAGTGAAGCTAACCCGAGACCATAACTGTGAACACGTTATATTTACAGTATAGAGTAAAAAATTATTTTAATAGGCCTACATTTTCTAATTTCATGATCAGCTATATAATATAAATTATGGGTTATTTATTTATTAAGAGATAATTCATATTTGTTAATTTCTATATAATTTAACCTTGGTGAAGTGTAAGAGAATACATTACATTCTTAACTGCATTAGGCAAAATAAATTATCATCATCATCATCATAGTACATTCACGAATTTAGGCCATTTGTTGACCTGTTTCGGTCTCAAGAGAAACACCATCCAAAAGTCTTTTGAGTGGACGTCCTGGTCTTCTTCTTCCTGCAGGTTGATATCTTAACATTTGTTTGGGTATTCTGTGATCTTCCATTCGATGAACATGTTGCATCCATCTTGACTTATAATCAGAAATTTTGTTTTCTAAAGGTTCCATGTGTAATTCTTCTAAGATGTCTTCATTTTTTTTGTGATCTAGTAGTGTGTATCCCGCAGTCCTCCGAAGGTATCTCATTTCAGCAGATCTAAGTCTCTGTATATCCTTCTGTTTCAACGCCCATACTTCGCTACCATACAAAAGAGTTGAAAGAGCCAGTTAAAATAAATTATTATTATTATTATTATTATTATTATTATTATTATTATTATTATTATTATTATTATTATTATTGATGTTAGACACAGACTCTGTACGTCTTTGAATTAACATGCTTTCAGCAAATGCAACAAATATTTTTATTAAATTGTTCAGTTTTAAAACTCAACAAATGCCATTAAACTTTATCAAAATATAGCCCTAATTAAAACCTCATCTGCAAGTAATGAGTCTGACTCTAGCAAAATTAAAATAATACAACACTTGTACCTTAATAATATGTTCTCCTTCTATTTCGGAATTGTTTTATGGGAGGACATAAATTTTGTGGCTGCAGTGAAGACAGGTATGCAGATTCGTAATCCACACGTTAAATCATTAAATATTAGAATTCGAGATACACAAGATTGCATTGAATGCATCTACTCACTACGTTGTATTCTTGTGTCATAATTTAAAATCTCGCCCCCAATTTCCATTTAGATTGAACAAGTCTTTATATGTAGCACGGTGCTAATAAAGCGGACTATATCTGAACAACATTGAGATTAGATATTTTACTAAGGTCGTTTGGTCACTTAATAAAGAAAAATACATATTTTCTCTCTAAAAATTGTCAATAAACATTAATAAGTTACATTAGACCTCCGACAATCCAGTTCATCATCATCAACAGCATCAAGGATTAGACCTGCTGGTCTGTTCCGATCTCATGTTAAAATTGGTCTGTTCCGATCTCATGTTAGAATTGGTCTGTCCATCTTTTACTGGGTCTTCCAACATTTCTTCGTCCTAGTGGTTTGTAATGAATAATCTGTTTCGGAATTCTATTGTTATCTATTCTATTGACGTGGTCCATCCATTCATTTCTGTATTGTGTAATTCTATCTAATAGTTTGAATATATTAAGTTTTTTCGTATATTTTCATTTCGTGTACGTTCTGTTATTGTAAAGCCAGCCACACTCCTCAGAAACCTAATTACTGACGTTTCTATTCTTCGTTCCTGGTTTTTGGTTAAGACCCAATGTTCCGATCGATATAGTATTGTTGGAACAGCCATTGTTTTATAAAATTTTAAAAGTGTCTCCTTTCTAGTTCCTTTGATACTTCGTTTTATGGTGCCACAAGTATAATTAAATTATTTATTTTGTTTTCAATGTCTTCACTTTTTCTATATGATATATTGTATCCCAGATAATTAAAATTGCTCACCTGTTCTATTACATAACACCAGTTATGTCACCTTTTTTTATAACATAACAGTTTGATCCAGAGTTACAAATTCTCTCCCAACAAGTGTTTCTAGGGGCCTGTGTGACGTGGGGAATGAAAAATTATCTTCAAGGAGGAGATTAAACTATGTTAAAGAGAGAGATAAATTATATTTAATTCAAGTTATAGGCCTATAACTAACTAACTCACTAGTACTATCGAAATGGGAGGTTCACGACAGCGCAGACATGCAACTTCCATACATTCCAATCCTGAGCTAATATTTTCCAATCATCCCTTGTATATATCATAGTCAATGTTACTCTCCTACTTCAATCTTGGCCTACTTTCTGGATGATTTTCATCTGGTTATCCTAAGGAGTTTCCATGCCCCTCTTGCATTCATCATTCATGCCACATATTCTGTTCATAGCAGTCGTCTCAGTTTTTTCTTTGTTAATTCAGATTTCCGGTAGCATATCTACATCTTCAAATAGATGCAGGACTTGCCTCAACAGAGCTAATTAATGGTTTATTAACTCTCTCTAAAAAACTCAAATTTCGTTTGATGATACGAGACTTAATTGTTTTATCATATCTGGTTTTCCATAAACATCATATAGCTCACTGTTATGTAGTCTTCAGCGAAAGTAATGTTATATTTTCTGGTTTACTTGCAGGTCAGAGTCTATTGTGCGGTTCGTATATCTGCACTGGTTCATATGTCACGCATTGGTTCATATGTCACGCATTGGAGATAAAACTATTTGTGTCAATCATGTTCAGATAAGCGTTCTGAGTCACGTAATAATTTCGATTCACTTGGAATGCCTTGCTTTCACTACAGTAGCTAATATACATACTTACACTCAAGCAATTAATTGAGCAGGCACTTAATATTGATAAAAAAAGTATACAATGAAAAGTGTTAAATTTCATCAAAATGACTGTATGAATAATCGTTCATCAGATTTTATAAGAATCCAATACGATATACAAGGAATGTGGTAGGTTTTGTTTTTATATTTGAAGGTATTTTCTTGTTTCGCATGGTGTGACATAATGCCAAAGAGTGCAGAAAGGGCTGTAGTTCAACATGCTTCTGACATGGTGATCCCTGTCTCCGGTTAAAAAATAACAAGACGACATATAATTTTGAAGTTAAAAGTTAAAGGATCTTGTCATATAAGATCGGAAAAATATTTTACCTTTCCAGTAAATTGAAATGTAGGTTATCTTTTTAACCTTCAAATGACATTAGTTAAGAACAGTTGACCCACTATGCATTAGGTTTCTTACTTGAGTGCATTCTGACGCATTAAATGTTATAAACTCATTTGCTAAAATAAATTTCTAGCACAAAATCATGAAACTGAATTTGAATGGGCCAAGTCAATAACTGACCATATAACAAAGAATAAGTTTTGAGAAAAAAATCCTATAGTTATTATACATAATGAGCAATGTTAAAAAATCCACAACTTCGTATTTAGTTTTAAAAACTTATGAGTATACAGACTATTTTTTGTAAAGACCAAATTAAAAATTAAATATGATCTTTTCAGTTATAGACCTGAGGTTACGATTTGGGTACTTCTAGTTTTTGAGTTTCATATCCAGTTACTTCATTGAAACAAAAAAAAAAAAACTTATTCAGTAATAATAAGTTCAAAATAAACAAACAGACTATATTTGAAAATTGCAAGACTTATATTTTCATTTATCAGTATCGCTTTTATTATTCCTCTTAATATGTTTAGACTCCATACAAAATTGCAACCCTCAATCTCATTAGGATTATTATATTTATATAGGCTAGTTTTTTTTAGTTGTCCCGTGCCGTTAGTTGAGTGGTTAAGGCGTACACGTCACTGCAAAAACCTTACACCTATAGCGGGTTGTTCAGCTCAGTAAAGTGATTTGTTTGTTATTCTTTTTAGACTCCCTTCAACTGAAGAATAGATCTTTGAGCTCTTAATTGGATTTCGATTTAATTAATTATCATTATTATATGTTTTTTAATTGCGGATGAGCCCATGTGGGACTACGCAAAGTACTTAGAGGCGTTTCCTTTGAGCCCAAATTTCTTTCATTATTTTGCTATGCGCTTGTTTTCTCTCATCTGTCCAAGTTGTTCCAGTTTTTTTCTTCGGTTTGTCCTCTTGATCAACTTGCCACTTATTCACCTTAATTCTAAATATATCTCTGTTTGGGATATCTTCTTTAGTAATTCCTGCCAATTTTAAGACCTTTTTTACTTCATCAATCCACTTCATAGTATCCACTGAAGCCTTACTTCTGTTTTCGTAGAATTCCATTATCTGTTTTGTAAGCCTATTATTATTATTATTATTATTATTATTATTATTATTATTATTATCGTCATCATCAACATCACCATTATTATTATTATCATCATCATCATCATCATCAAATATTAATAAAATTTAAAATGTAAATTCTGCAGAAGTTGATTTTTGGAGATCTTCAGCTGGAATATGGGGCCTTTAGGAGAGATAAAATAAGAAACATTGTAATTAAACTAAACATTAATATTCAAACTTAGGTTCTGGATTTCACAAAAAAAATTAAAATGGTGGTCATATAAAAATAATGACAGAAGACAAATTCGCAAGAAGAATACTAGAATGGGTGTCATTTGGTAGAAGAAGAAGAAGAAGAAGAAGAAGAAGTAGAAGAGGACGGTCAAAAGCAAAGTGAAATGATCGTATTTTGAGCAGAATGAGGGAATATGAACTCTTACTTTAAGGGAGAAGAAAAAATTAATACGACTATTTGAGAATAAAGTCCTTTTAGGGGGAAAAAAATGGACCAAAATTTGGACCAAGTGAATGGAGAAGACTACTTAACAGTGAGCTACAAGATCTTTATGGGAAAGCAAATATAATACGTTGTTAAGTCTCGTAGACTGTGATGGGCAGGATATATGGCACGAATGGGAAAGGAAAGAGGGGCATCGTAACTCCTTGTAGGAAATCAGAGGGAAAGCGCTCAGTAGGTAGGAAAGGAATGAGGTGGGAGAATAACATAACCATTATTTGAGGGAAGTAAATAATATGGGGGCACTGCGCTACAAGGCGGAAGGTCGAGGGTTCAAATCCCGTTGGGTCAGGATTTTTAAACTGACCCAAACCTTCTGGCGGCACTATGGCCCTGGGGTCGACTCAGCCTCTAACGGAAATGAGTACCAGACACTTGTTCTGGGGTAAAGGCGGCCGTCACGCAGGGCTGACAACCCGGCTGACATAAAGTGCCGATTTGTCTAGAAAAAGTGGGAGCCTTAACCTCCTACTATCCCAAGGGCCTCCTGAGGCCTGTTGTGGGATCACTTTAAATAATACAGGCGATGATTGGAAAACGTTGACTCAGGATAGGATTGTACGGAGATGTTATGTCCGCGTCGGCATAAACTTACAGGTTTGATACTGTCCATGAGCTAGTTAGTTAGTCAATTTACTACAGTTGCTTTCATTCTCGCTCCGTAGCCTAGCGGTTGAACGCATCATATCTTGGTGCAAAGCTCTAGGTTGAGAAAATCAGCTGTAAAGAGTTGGATACCCGACATGCTATTTGTCCGGATGATCGTCCCCTTCCACATGTGAATGTGAGGATAGCAACCGGATGGTAGGCCGGAGGCCTTCTAGGTCTGTCACGTCAGGGAGTTTAGATTATTAAGGATATGGAATGATATTTATTCCGAATTATGATGAATCCTATCATGTGCAAGCATCTTTAATAAATGGAAAATTAAAGTCCATGACACGACAGCCCTAGAAAGCCCTTTGTATATAACCAACCGGTTGCTAGCATCACATCAAAATCTTTAGTCAGGGATGAACGATCATCCAGGCAGCATATCTATTAAATGTGGTCAGTATATCGGTTCTTCTAAGGCTATGGCTAGTTTTCTCTACTTCAAGCCGCTAGTTGTTGTAGCCTCGCAAATTTCTCACGGATTTTGGGTGGACACCGGTCAACATTGGCCGAAATTCCATGAGAAAATTTCTGCTTCCAAGGGGTCTCGAATCAGTGCAGCTCCGCGCCAAGACATCATGCCTTAAACCGCTCGGCTATCGCGCGGGACTTTAAAATAACTCGGACACTATTCGTGTGTGACCCAGGATTCTCAATATCTCAAATGTATTGTCAAACTCTTAACTACAATTATAAAAAAAACCTTCGGTTTAATGTATGTATACTCTATATAGTATGTAAACAGAAAAATAAAAAATACCAATCCGTTATGAATGTAACAAAACTGACTGATCATGTTTTTCTAATGATAGCCACAAAGAAAAAAAACATATATTTACAGTTGATGTGATATCTCAATGAAGACATAATGAGTTGCGTTTAATAGTATTTAGATACTGAACTACGCAGGGGGGATCTTGACACGGTTATATTTGACAGAGTTAATTTGGTGAAGGTATTTAAGAAATATAATGGGCATCATAACCTCCTTACGAGCTTTCAATTGGAAATCGTACATGGGAGTGAAGATTACACGTCGCAGTTCCATATACGGTGTATCCAGGAGCTGGAAGGTAACGGTTCTTGACATTGACAGAACTGACGGGCTACAAACAGATGTCGGCGGTTATACTGACACTGACGTTTGCAATCTCTAAAGCCCTGCACAGTGAAATGTATTTTGTTGACAGATTAAAGACGTGAAGAATATGGGGAATTTTTGTAATAATTCTAAAATTATAATTATTGTGAATGTTGAGTTTAAGAAGTTGTATATTTTGTTTTTGCACATATCCTCTTCATCTTAACTATATTATTAACTTTATAGAATTAACCATTTCAGAGTTAATTCATCATCGACATTATTATTATTATTATTATTATTATTATTATTATTATTATTTATTATTATTATTATCATAGTTTATAGTAGTGATATGCGGTTTTCAAGAATAATTTTAAAAACATGGAAATTTTGGTCATCCCAAGTAAAAAATGAGGCAAATGTATATAAGTTCGAACGAAAATTCTAAGAGATCTTAAAATATAGTAGAAACTAAATTACTCATCTTATTGGCAAGTAGACAGCGACTTTTCATGTCCCAACTCCTTTCAAAAAACGTTAAACTGAAAATATATAAAACTATTATCCTATCAGTTATATTATATGGATGCGAAACATGGACTCTTACTTTAAGGGAGGAAAGGAGATTACGAATATTTGAGAAAAAAGTTCTTATGAACATTTTTGGATCAAAGAGAGATGAGCAGACGGGTGAATGGAGGAGACTACTTAACAGTGAATTAAATGGTTTTTATAGGAAGCTAGATATAATAATAACAGTTAAGTTTCGTAGACTGCGATGGTAGGACATGTGGCACGAATGAGGAATGAAAGGCGTGTATGTAAGCTTCTTGTAGAAAATTCAGAGGGAAACGCCCAGTTGGTAGACGAGTAATGAGATGGGAGAATAAGTAGCTATGATTTGAGGGATGTAGAATGGGAAATGATTGGAAAACATTAGCTCAGGATAGGGATGTTTGGAGAACTTATGTCCCCGCGGCTATGAACCTATGGGTTCGATAGAGCCAGTGAGTTAGTTAGTTGTCCCTACCAAACCCGGATTTTCAATGCCGCGCGACATAAGCTTTCCATACATTTCTATCCTAGGCTAACATTTTTCAATCATACCACCTATAATTCACCTCAATAAAAGCATAGTGTTATTCTTGTTGTTTCTGGCTCCCAGAATAGCGGGTACAAACCTGATTGTGCTTGATGGATTTTTTTAAGATGAAAAATCCAAGGATCGTTTCTTCCGGGAGGAAATTTAAATCGTAGTTTGAAGATTTTCAGGCTCGTAAAATGCCTTAGGTGCACGCCGTAGCGTGGCTGTTAAGGTAAAACGCTACAAATAGGAAGGTCAAGAGTTCGAGTCTCGGTGGGGATCAGGAATTTTGAACTGACACAAACCTTCTGGTGGCACCATGACCCTGGGGTCGACTCAGCCTCTAATCGAAATAAGTACCAGACGCTTGTTCTGGGGCTAAAGGTGGTTATCACGCAGGACTAACAACCCAGCTGACATCTAGTGCCGATTGTCCAGAAAAAGTAGGAGACTTAACTTTGTTCTATTTCAAGGGTCTCCTATGGCCTGTAGTGGGATCACGTTGCCAAAAGATCCTTCAACCTGAATAAAGAGGCCTCTAAGCTAAATTTACCGACCTTCATCATTCTACTGTAGTAATACCTTAGTTGCGCACTAGATGTCTCATTGGGTCGGTATGTTGACCGCATACCTCTCATCACATATGTAGGGAAATAAGAATAACTAAATTAACTTGGTCTAGTAACTTCTAACAAAGGAGTAGCTTAGCCATAACGTTGAGCTGTGACGCCATTAAATAGATATGTTATTCTTCTATCTTATTCTTTGCCCATATTATGGGCTTTCACTATGGTTTTCCTAGAAGTTTCTATGTCCCTATTTCTTTACTCAATCTACAAAACTTACTATCCTGTTCCTAATATTTTGCTATTTCTTAATACAACAAATTTACAAATGGAAGTGGATAAGTTAATATTTGGTATCTACAAACTTGCATAAATGATCAAAAGGTATGAAAAGTCCTCAAGCACCTTGCAAACTAAATATAAATTTTCCTCATTGGTGTATGCAATTGAAGCAACAGTGACTGAAAGAGTTAAGATATGTATGATTTTTTAAGCATTCTTTGTCCAGTTTATTTAGTTCAATTTTTTAAGTAAGTCACTTATCTATTTTACAATTAATTTGTCAAGTTATCTATATCCTCTACTCTATGTGACTTTATAGAGATCTAATTTTGTTTCTAAACACAGTATGTAGGATGTTTGTTCGACATTTTTTAGGTTATTCAAATTTTATCATGAATTTTTAAAAAATTAAAACTAAACTCCATGGCGCGACAGGCCTAGAAGGCTCTTGGCCTACCAGCCGGTTGCTGGCATCACATTCACAGGTGTTAATCACAGAGGTAGGAGTGGGAGTGACATGTGGTCAGCATGTCGGGTCCCCCAGCCGTTGTACCTGGAGCCGCTACTTATAGTAACTGCCCAAATTTCTCATGATGCTGGACGATCACTGGTCAGACGAGAAAAGTTCTTCTCCCACGGAGACTCGGACCAGCGCAAGTCCCGTAGCTCTGCACCAAGGCCCTTGCCTTAATCACTCAGCTACGGCTCGGGACTATTTTTTAATACAATTAAAAATATAATTTAAAATATTTGTTTTTAGAAGTCCTAATAAAGTTATTCTTGAGGGACAAATACTTAGTTCCAAGCTGTTATTTATTCTTCATTGCGATTTTATTATTACGGAATAGGTATGATAAACCAAATTGCAAATATATAAAACTATTATTCTATTTAATTGAAAGAAAAGAGGATTAGTTTTATTATGTTTTACTGTTTACTTGTGATTGATTGCGTCATGTGACGTAGTTTGTTTTTAACTGAATTTGTTTATTTATCTATTATCAATTTTGTCTTCAGTCAATATCTGGTCTTGAGAATGACAGCTTGGCTGTGAAAACGTGTTGACCATTTTAAAACATTAATTGGTGAATTGGGCATATTGACTGTATATATATATATATATATATATATATTTTTATATTTTTATATTTTATCACCAAGAAGATTACTTGTGTATTAAATTATTATTCTACCAGTTATAGTATATGGATGCGAAACATGGACTCTTACTTTAAGGGAGGAAAGGAGATTACGTGTATTTGAGAACAATGTTCTTAGGAAAATTGTTGGACCAAAGAGAGATGAACAGACAGGTGAATAGAGAAAACTACATAACAGTGAACTACATGGTCTTTATAGGAAGCCAGATATAATAAGAGCAGTTAAGTCACATAGACTGCGATGGGCAGGACATGTGGCACGAATGGAGAATGAAAGACGTGTATGGAAACTTCTTGTAGGAAAACCAAAGGGTAAACGCCCAGTAGGTAGACCGAGAATGAGGTGGGAGAATAACATTATCCATGATATGACGGATGTAGATTATACAAGGAATGATTGGAAAACATTAGCTCAGAATAGGGATGTATGGAGAGCTTATGTCCGCGCGGCCTTGAAACTACGGTTCGATAGTGCCAATGAGTTAGTTAGCTATGATAAACCAATCTTTCTGTACAAATGTTTCTATACAACATTTAAAACTTCGAATTAAAAACAATCTAAATTACATCAACGTTTGTATCTGTATGTTGTTATGAAATACTTAATGAGAAAAAAAACATAGAGAGCTACTCGAGAGAGAGAAGAGAGATATAGGGATAGAGGGAGGTGAGAGAGAGAAGAGAGGATAGATATAGAGAGAGAGAGAGGAGAGAGAGAGAGAGAGAGAGAGAGAGAGAGAGAGAGAGAGAGAGAGAGAGAGAGAGAGAGGGACTTACTATAATATCGCAAAATGATGAAGCAATTGAACATTTTATAATTACTTTAAATTTAAAACATTTACACTTTACAAAAGAGGCATAGTTTGTTTACCAACCATTATCTACATGACTTGTAAAATTCTACCATGTCATCATTATCGTATTCATCTTCCGATGGTCAAACATGTGACCCACTGACATATTCGCCTACTGCAGCTACGCTCCACTAATTCGAGTATTTTATTTTTTTATTCAAAATTGCCTAATATTTTAAATAACAGGAAACAAGTGTGTAAAAATGAATAGCAATTAACATCTGAATCAAGAAGTGTCACAAAAATTGGGTTAGTATATCGATTAAAAGAATCTAAATATAATTAACGGTTTATTTGTCATTAATGAGTTAAATTTTCAAATTGATTAAATACAGACAATTTAATTTCTTCTTCTGTATGACGCGACAGGCTTAGAAGGCCTTTGCCTACCGCTGGCTGCTTGTCACATATCCATATATTTTAGTAGCAGATATGGACGACCACTCAGCTAGAGTAATAATAATAATAATAATAATAATAATAATAATAATAATAATAATAATAATAATAATAATAATAGTAATAATAATAACAATAACAATAATAATAATAATAATAATAATAATAATAATGTTTTATTTATTGTGGCAGAGTTAAGGTCATAAGGCCTTCTCTTCCACTCAACCAGCACAAATATACAAATGCATATTTACAGTACAGATTATATCTATATACTATGGTAATTATGAAGGATTAAAAATATATTAAAAATTGCAGTGTAAATTTCATGTACAAACCACAATTTATACTATAAACATAATAATAATAACAATAAAAAAATAATAATAATAATGAGGCGACATGTGATCAATATGTCGGGAGAATTTAATTCTGAAACTCCTATTGCCTTTATTGATTTTAGAAAGGCCTTTGACAGAGTAATCGTAACAAACCAATAGAGATTTTAGCACAAGATCAATATCCACAACAGCTTACATTAAAATATCTTCAACATAAATTATATAGAACAACTTCAACAGCAATCAGAAGCTAAAATAAAATATATTGGCGAGAAATAAAATTTACAGTTGTGTTATACAATATTGTGTTTTTTCACCACTGTGTTCATTAAATATGTTACCGGCAAAGTATAAATTTAAGACATTATAAAAAATCCTTGAATTTGTACAAAATTCCGGTCAATTTTTGGCAAGGAATAAAATTAAATATTTATTTTACACTTTTCTTAGGCGCGACAGGCTTAGAAGGCTCTTGGCCTACCAGTCGGCTGCTGGCCTAACACCCACATATTAATCATAGAGGTGGAAGATCATCCTGCCAGCATAAGGGTAACTTGTGGTCAGCATATCAGGTCCCCAGCCGTTAGAGCTGGTTTTCTCAACCTGAAGCCGCTACTTATTGTTGTTACTCAAATTTATCACGATGCTGGGTAAACATCGTTCCTATACTGGCCGAAATTCCACGAGGAAATTTCCTTCCCTATGGGGATTCGTATTAGCACAAGAACCGTAGCAAGTACATATTACCTAGGAATTATATACGAGGACTGTTCACTAAAGAATGATCATTATTTTACAGCCATAATTTAATACGCTAAAATGTGATTTTACGAAATATGTTAGTAGGCCTATAATGCGTCATGGATACGTGATACATGTTTCAAGATGCCTCCCGGTTCCTGTCTGTGAGAAGAGTGCAAGTCTTAACATCTTCGGTATCGCCTACTTCTAAAATGGAAGTAACGGGAGACGAACATTAGACTGCTTTGAAATTCTTCTTTCGTCTCAACAAATTCATCTCCCGAGAGCTAACTGCAAAGCCCTGTGTGAAAATCCCTTTCATCACCAACTCCCAAAAAAGCAAAACTGGTTTCATCTGCTGGGAAATTTATGGTCATCTCATTTTTTTATATTCATATAATAGTTTATCAGCATATCGTACCTGTATACACAACAGTAACAGGGTAATATTATAGAGATGTCCTGATAATTTAGCAAGACCCTATCAGGCACAAAAGGCAACGGCTCACAGTGGGGTATTTGGCCGATTTAGGCGACCAAAATTATTTTTGAAATTCAATTTAGTCTAAATGTGCTCTCTTACTAAATTAGTTGTATTTTAAGAAAAACATAGTACATTTTAATGAAAAATATATATTTTACGTTTTTAAATTATGTAGTCCAATTATATTAATCACTATGATCAGACTTGGGAAACTGTACCTGAACAAGAGCATTATTATAAGCAATAAACATTCCATATATGTTCAGGGCGTATATACAGTACATTTGTCATTCTGTAAGATCCGATTGAGGGTCTTTCCACTTTTCAGCGGTTGCCCTTTTACCAGCCGGCTGCTGGCCCTTCACATCCACATGTGTCAATCACAGAGGTAGATGATCAACAGCCAGTGTAGGGGTGAGATGTGGTTAGCATGTCGAGTCCCCCAGCCGTTATAGCTGGTTCCTCAACCTGGAGCCGCTACTTATTGTAGCTACCCAATTGCCTCACGATGCTGGGTGGGCACCGGTCCCATACTGGCCGAAATTCCGTGAGAAAATTTCTTCCCCCACGGAGACTCGAACCAGTGCAAGTCCCGTAGCTCTGCGCCAAGGCTTCCTACCTTAACCGCTCGGCTACGGCGCGGGACCATTCTGTAAGATATTCTTGAAATTTCCACTTGCTCTTATGGAGCCGGTTAAGGCCAAATACTAACTTTACATAAAAATTCATGCATAAGATCACTTTTATGATGATGATGATGAGTTTGATGATCAGAGTCACAGTTCTTTATCTGAAGATATTTTCAGCTCCTCTGAGAATTAATTTTCAGATTCAGCTGTATCCGTTCCAGATTTGACTGGACGTTGCATTTCCGAAATTTGCTTAAATAAGTGTGCGTTTCCTATAGGTTTTAGCCTCGTTTAGTCAGAACAGGATCTGAAATTAGCAATAATCTGTTAAGCACGTGTAGGTTTCGCAACTATCATTATTTTTATTTGTACTATTATTAATTGAAGTGGCACAAAATAACTCTAAAAAAAATTCTATCTGAGTCAGCATAATTCTAAAATTTCTGGTTGACTTATATTGAGTTTGTTGCGATCCATCACAACCCCAATGTTATATTTTCTTCTTCATTTAAAGTTTGTACTAGTGGTTAAGGCACTGAGCTACAAGCCGGAGGGTCGAGGGTTCAAGTCCCGTTGGGGTCAGGATTTTTAAACTGACCCAAACCCTCTGGCGGCACTATGGCCCTGGGGTCGACTCAGCCTCTAACGGAAATGAGTACCAGACGCTTGTTCTGGGGGTAAAGGCGGCCGTCACGCAGGGCTGACAACCCGGCTGACATAAAGTGCCGATTGTCTAGAAAAAGTGGGAGCCTTAACCTCCTACTACCCCAAGGGCCTCCGGGCCTGTTGTGGGATCACTTTACTTTACTTTACTTTACTACTTCTAAATGTCAGCAGTCGTGTAATAGCAAAATTCAATAATTGTTGTAAATTAATTGCAGTAAAAGTGTCAGTAACATGAGATTCTTTATCCGGATAGCAATCCATTTTTCCCTTTTTAGCACACTGTAGCAAGGATACATGTTTTTGTCGGTGTTTCATATTACTTAAGATTGTGTTCTAGAAAATCAGCTTCAATAAACATGATCAATGTTCTTGATGCTGATGATAGTGCTTTCTCCTTCTAAAGACTATGAGAGTATGTTCTCTTAAAATGTTTCTGCCCACTTGGGAGAAATTGATTATTTCATTGTACTTTACAACCATCTCTTCTTCCTGCAGTCCCTAACTTCGCTTGTGCAGCTTAAGTCAGGACACCCGTATCTGTACTGGCATATAAAACCTCTACTTTCCTCCTTTGGTTCTCTCGTTCAAATCTTGAAATGTTTTCATTGGGCGTCCTGTTAAACTCACCACCTTACGAATTGTGAATATCCCTTCAAGCCAATTGCTACTTTTCTTAAGAAATGTTTCCTCTTTCTTGTCTACTGCTATCCGTTTTCTTTTCAATTTGGACTTAAAATGCGAATTTTTGTGCTTTATTTCTTTTATTTGTTCGCCTGAGTAAATTTTATATTGTAAAAGGCAACTTTCCTAAAAAATCTATTTTTTTTAAATATTCGGCAAATGTTGCTGTTGCATAATGCAAAACAGACTTTTTAACACATTATACTGATGCACGATAGTTCTAAAACAAAATTCGAGGAATTTAAAATAGAAATAATTACGTAGTATCACTTTTTTACTAATAGCTAACGAACCCGAATATCACGGGAAACCGCGAATTTCCGCGATCGATTTTCAAGAAATCGTGAAGTCAATACTTTATCCTTTCTAGCATAATAAAAGAAAGTGCCTGGAAATATGACTAAACACTCAAGTTCGTTAAAATTTACTTGAGAAAATAACGAAAAAGTGCCCTATTTGAAGAAGCTTTATCTGAGTCAAAATAGTTATCAAGAGGATACAAATTATTAAAATGTGTTCATCTTTATTGATTTATCACAATCCATAACCATTCACTTAAAATGCAATTCCTAATACGCAATAATCTATATGGAATATAAGCTTGTACAAAGAGCGCCGAGAAAAGATGCTTACAGTACGAGAGACAGTCAACTTTCGATTGGTCATACAGACTCAAGTTAACATTGACTGATGAAAATTGGGTACCGTATTATCGCCTGATTATTCAGCTCTGCCATGTGCTATTTTTGTTCCTGTCTAGAATAGATTTCAGAAAATCGACTTTTGGCCGCCTAAATCGGTCAAATATCCCACTGAGCGACTCCGTGAAACAACATAGATGCTACATAACGATAATGCGGAGTTGCATATTGCAAATGTTGTTACTGAAATTCTTGCAACAATCAAAGTGAAGTGCATCCCCTAATCCTCTCTGTTGTCCAGTTTTAGCCCTATGTGACTTTTTATTTTCTATTTCCTAACCTAAAGAAACATCTTCATTTGAACCGTTTCCATCTTCAGAAGCAGTACTTTAGGTTGAAGAGGCGGTTTTGAAAGATATGTCAAAAATATTTCCAGTTTGCAGACTGGCAAAAATACCTGAACACATGCATTGCATCCAAATGAGACTACTTTGAGAAGGTCCATCAACATTCTGAGGATGAATAAAGGTATGTAAAAATAAAATGTATATATATATATATATATATCATTCTTTACTGAATGAAAATTTAATAAGGAAATATCAATTTACAAAACTAAAATTATGGAATTCCATGGGAAGGATCCCATACAAAGTAAAATCTGTCTCCAGAATAAAATTTTAGAGATCTAATCAATTTAAATATCTTGGATATTATCTCTCTATCTGGGATGAAAAGGATATCCCTGAAAAAATTACTAGTTATAATAAAAATTTGGGAATTATTAATCAAGATATGAAACCATCCCTTGTACAAAAAACACCAGATTACGTTTATATAACACTTTGGCTATACCAGTGTTGACCTATAGTAGTGAAGCATGGACACTAAAAAGACAACATGAAAGCAGAATAACAGCTTGTGAAATGAGATTCATGCGCAGAACAACGGGTAACACCAGACGGGATCGGAAAAGGAACACCGATATCTTAAAAGAATTGAAGACTACGCCAATTTTGGAATATATTAAACAGTACCAACTAAATTGGAAACACCATCTTGAAAGAATGAGTTCAAATCGGATCCCCAAAGCTGTTTATAATTATATACCAAGAGGACGAAGATCTCTGGGCCGTCCTATGAAACGCTGGAGGGAAAATTTTCTATAGGATCGTAACAGGCCTTGGACTAATATCTGGAAGGATGAAGAAGACAGAATGTCTCTCGCACAGTACAATGTCAAACTTTGTTACGGTAATGTATGTTAATACAACAAAAAATATTACTTTAAAGATTTTAATATTCCATACAACATATATTAACAATACATAATATTGGAATATAGCTATTAGGGTGTAATTGTGAGTACATTAATATAGCCAACTTATTGGAATAGTTACGCTAAAAATATAAGAATAACCCAGATCAGACAGAGTTAAGAAGTCAACCAGCATGACTCGCACTAACCTTGTGTTTCTCATTTTCGTGTAGCACAGGTTACATATTTAAGTATGATCCCGAATCTCAAAATTATCATGTTCATGAAAGAAACTCTGTGCTAAATTCGTGCAGCTGAGCAACATTTAACAGACTTCCTCATCCAAGTAATATTTTGGTATTCTCCTACTATGTGTCTCGTTGAGCCGTTGTGCTGATCACATATTATTCGCTGACCTCTGTTGGAAATAAATCGTAATTGAAATTAGTTTGGTTAAGAAACTCCACTCATGTCCTCACGTGGACCTACGGGTTATAGGCCTGCTAACTAACTGGTACTATCAAAATAGGAGGTTTGTGATTCGAGGACACAGAATCCCCATATATCCACACCCTGAGCTATTTTTTTCACTGAACTCTGTATAATTGACCTCCATCTCTCAATTTATTCTTGATCCACCTGCTGAGTGATTTTCCTTCGATTTTCTACAAGTTTCCAATCCTCTCTTTCATTCCCTATTCGTACCATATCCTCTTTCCATCGCACTTCATAAGAATTATTTTTATTAAATCTCATTTCTCACAGAGATCATATAAGTTACTGTCATGCAATTTTTTTTCATTTCGCTTATTTTATTGTCTTTCTTTGGTCAAGACATTTTCCTAAGAACTTTATTCTGTAATAACTGTAATAATTTCTCTTCGCATCCTTATAATGCTAATTACTTACTTACTCACTGACACTATCGAACCCGTAGGTTCATGGCCGCGCGGACATAAGCTCTCCATACATCCCTATCCTGCGCTAATGCTTTCCAATCATTCCCTGTATAATCTACTTCCCTCAAATCATAGTTAATGTTATTCTCCCACCTCATTCTTGGTCTACCAACTGGGCGTTTTCCCTCTGGCTTTCCTACAAGAAGCTTGTAATGCTACTGCAAAAAAAAATCGCTGTTTTGACTATTTTTAGTTTCATATTTTTCGTAAAAGTTGGGATGACATGAGTCCCTGTAATGCATAATAAGGGTATTTTTGCAGAGGTAAGTCTACCGCAAGTTTAATTTATTTCTGTTCGTCTTTATTCCTGTTTATAATTAGGGCCTATTGTTTCCCTGATTTGTTATTAAGTGTCCATTTCCATTTAGTAACTTATTTCCAGATGTGCTCAAATATTCAATTTCGAATAGATAACATTTATCGTAATTTGTCCATTTTGTTAACGTGAATTCAATTAGCCTTCATATGTTAACTTAATAGAGGTGTCGATTGTTCCTCTTTAATTTGTAAAAATGATAGTTTGTTAAGTAGATGTGAATTACCGCAAGAGACGTTATGATTCATGCGAAAAGCTTCCTGTTGTGATAACAGGTGCGCAAAGTGTGCAGCTTTCATATGCAATCATTATTAAAAGGTAACATATTAATTATACGAGATAAAGGCTTGATGCAAATATTCTTCATTATACAATGCTCTACTTTTAGAACTCTAGAGTATGTTATGTTTAATTGTAGCTCCACGAATTGTAACTGACAAGTCATCATGATCCTATCTCGTCCTCACACCACCACCCCCTTGTTCACACTCTGCACAAAGAACTAGCTATAAGGTGTTGAGTTCTTTACTGTATCAAATATAATTACATTTACTCTCTCCATCTCTCTCTCTCTCCAGGTTTTACCAGTGGCGTAGCATGAAGGAAGACTTTGATACTCAGTTTTCAAGATGCGACCAGAAAGAAAGATCTTGGCCTGCAAGTCAGTTGCTGGCTTCACATCCATACATGTTAATTACAGAGGTGGTTGATTATCCAGTCAGTATAGGGTTGACACGTGGTAAGCATGTCGGATTCGCCATCTGCTATAGGTGATTTTCTAAACCTGATGCCGCAATTTATTGTAGATATCCAAATTCCTCCCGCGATTGGGTAGGCACCGATCGCACATCGGCCGAAACTCCACGAAAAAATGTATTTTCCAATGAGGACTAGAACCAGCGCAAGTCCAATAGATCTCTATCGAGGTATAGGACTTAAACCGCTCGACTACGGCGCGGGACTGAAACTCAGTCTACCCTAAAGATACTTTAAATGTGTACTGTAATGGGTGAACTCAAGCCCAAAACAGACCAGTTTTAACCCCTTCAGCCCACTCTAATTCGTACTATGCCTCGCTCAAGCTAAGTCTATACGGCTAAAGAAAACGTGTGTTAGCGCTAGCGTCGCCTAACTATTTTTCTGTGGAAGGGAGAATCTCTAAACACACGTGAAAAATCATTATATGGTTGACAAATTAGTCATTTATTTGACGATCGCTGAAGATTTAATTTTATTGTATTGTTACACATTATTTTTAATATTTCAGTTCAACAAGATAATTTATTGTTTAGTATGTAATATTATTGTAATTTTTTGTATTTAAATGTTTTATGTTTGACCTGGTGAGAGGAAGAGAAGGCCACATGGTCTTATCTCCACCAGGCTAAATAAATAAATAAATAAATAAAATATTTCGGATAATTTAAAATCAGTGTTTGTCATTTCTCTATTATCAGCCTCACAACACAGGAGGCGGGAATTGGCAACATATAATGAAGAAGGCAAAGGGGGAAGAGCTCATTCCCCAATAGTAACATGGTTCCCGGATTATTCATTTAGTTAATGAATACTGTAGGTGTCGGATCATTTAAAAAGAACTCAGTATTTGCCAGCGCTACCCTCCCAGTCAAATAACACAATACAGGGGACAAGAAATAGCAACATGAAAAGAGAAGGTCGACATCACATTCCTGGCATATTTTCCGCGTGTAGATTTAACTTGGGCGAGTAACAATGCGATTACATTTAAGACTCACATGATGTTGACCAAGTGCGGGCAGAAAAGTCTTCATTTTCAAGTCCATTTATAAAAGCACAATGTAAACCATCCGTTACGATTACAATGTACACTGTATGTTCGAATATATGGCTTCAGCACTTACTGGAGATACTGGCAATTGCCAGTGATTATGGAATGTAATCCGCAGCAAGATGTACTCAAGGGCGATATTGGACGAATATGATCTGACATTTTCCATCTGTCCTAGCTGTTAAGTTGTACTTACAACGCAACACCATATTCGCTATCATCAGTCATAACGTTTCCTGCATTGTAATCCATCGATGCTATTCTGTCTATTTCTGCTTTCTGATACGTTATAAATACTGTCCTGTTTCCGCTCAGAATATTTTTTTTTGTCCAATGTCATCAGGTTATCTTTACGACATTCTGGCGGAATTTAACCTACTACTGAGGTTGGGATGCCTGGACGGTAGAGTTTACGTTACCTCGATGATATGAAGATGAAAAATGATAATGAAGAACCAGGAGACTTCTTAAACCGAAACTTAGCCTAAATTCCATACCTCGCATGATCATATGAATAGGCCTAATTCTCATGGACCAAAACGTGTGTAGAATTGGCCTAGAGTAGAAGATATGTATTCGTTATAAAAAAGTGTAACTGAAAAGGCCAGAAACACACGGTGCTAAATTTTATAGCATCATTCTATAATATGTACGTTTGTCACTAAGAAAAAAACTATTAACTATGTAAGCACTTAAAACTAAGAAATGTATTCTAGCAATTAGCACTAACAAAAAGTATGTAAATAATTACGTAATAAAGATGCTTGTACAACACTGGGACAATGGCAAGCAGACACAACATATTTATTGCTGTCATTCGCGACATTTCAGGAGGGTGTGAGTCACAAGTAGAGTGGGTAGTTTGCTACTTCGCAAATTGTCCGACTATTCAGACATTTTGTCGCTAGAGTTTTATTTGTACTTAATATACGTTTTTTGTTACGTCACCAATATGAGAAAGCAGCAAGTGAGAAACTAATTAAGTTATTATACCTTATTTCTTTACCTTAATTTAACCTCTCCTACAGGCCTTACCCCTACCAGCCAGCTACTTGCCTCACATCCATACATGTTGATAAAACAAGTGGACGATCATCCAGTCAGTATAGGGGTAGGTCTGTGTCGTCAAGGAGATGAAGAAGAATGTATAAATGCAGAGATTGGAACAGACGTTCTGTCTTATTTTTGGATCCCATATTCATCAGAGCATCTGATTACAATTCATGGCCCCGGGTATGATTCCTGGTCAGATAACAGGGATTATTTCTTAAGGGGTCGCCCATGATCTGGATTTAGACTTAATTTAAGTTTAAGGACTCTCCTGGTGCTTCATCACCTTTAGTATCATCGTGGTAAGGTAACTCCATCTTCCAGGCGCTCCAACTCAAGAAGTGGAGTACAATTCCCCCATGTCAGGAAAAAATACCAGATTAGAATTAATAAAAGAAGCTATGAATTGTATGGAAGTCCCCATATTATGGGAACAATTAAAAGTACAAGACTTAGATGGGCGGGACATGTGGAAATAAGTGAGGAGGCATCCATATTACAAAAAATAAGCAAAGGGAAACCAGGTGGAAGAAGATGCATGGGAAGACCAAGAAATAAATGGTTGGAGAACATAAAGGTAGATATGAGAGAGTTGGGAAGAGGATGGAGGATAAAGATGAAAAATAGAAGAGAACGGACTTTGATAATACAGCAGGCTCTAGTCCTATATGGACCGTAATGCAATGGAGGTAGGTAGATAGAAAGGTAGAATATCAGAAATATCACAAATACAACCTGGTGCATTGCTAAAAATATATGGTTGCCCTTCAAGATCATGTAGCTCACTGTTATGTACTCCTCTCCATACGCCTGTCCATTTCTCTTCGGTCCAACACATTTCCTAAGAACTTTATTCTCAATTACTTGTAGCCTTCTTTTCTCCCTTAGAGTAAGAGTCCATATTTCGCATACTTATAATATAACTGGAAGAATAACAGTTTTAGATATTTTTATTTATGTTTTTTGTGAGATGATGAGACAAGATTCCCTATAAAGTATAATGACATGCATTTCCAGAATTGTTCCTCTGTTTAATTTTTTTGTACCCCATTTCTGGTTGTAATTATTTTTCCTTGATATTTGAATTATCTTTATATGAAACCAAATGTAATAAAAACAGTGAAATCTTGTGGACTCCGATGAGCAAGATATATGGCACGAATGGGGAGTGAAAGAAGGACATGGAAACTTCTTGTAAGACACCAGAGGGATAGCGCCAAGTATGTAGGCCAAGAATAACATTAACCATGATTTGGGGGAAGTAGAATATGCAGGAGATGATCGGAAAAATATTAGCTTAGAATGAGGATGTATGAAGAGCCTATGTCCGCGTATGGGTTTGATAGTGCCAGCGAGTTAATTGAAGTTAGGTATTTCAATTCAGCCACTGCCTCAATTTTTTAAATTTATCATTAACTGCCTACTTACATTATATAGGACTAACATATTTCTGTGTGACGATATATTTACTTGTATATATTGTTTACTATCTTGATACAATACAATATGTTTAAATTGGCATTCCATGAATACAATGGAGATTATTTTGACATCTAAGGAAACATCATAATAAGACTTTATTAACTCTTCCCGCAAATATACAACAGTGAATTTGTAGCCATCTCAAAGCTCACTGTTTACGCTTAATTCGAAGGGCTGGCAAGTCAATGAACTTTCCTTTCGAACTAACTTTCACACACTAAACATTTTCACATTTTTATTCCGTTACACTTCATCTTGGTTTCAACATTCCCTCGCTTTCTCCTTTCCATTTTAAATCATATAATTTTTTTCTACAAGAAATATTGTGAGGGGAGGGTGAAGGTAGTAAATCAATGGGGACATCTGTAATAGACTTACAAAACACCTTGTAGTGCATGCTTGGGGGTCCTGGAGGTCACATGGCTCATGAATAAATGCAGAGACCACCTCACACCCTCATATCCGACTTTCATCTAACACAGGGAAATTCAGTGCAGTACTGATAACGACATGGTCTGATAAAATAACCTCAAAAACTTAATATAGCGTGTTCAATAAGTCTGTATCTGTTCAAAATTTAAAGACGTAAACTACAAAAACAACATTTATAAATAATTAACCATGCTATTAGGCGATATACACATACTTGTCATCCCAAATTCTCTTAAAATTTGGTACAAAATGGCGATTCTTCCAGTCATATGGATACAAAATCTAGTCTCAAAGGAGAAAATGTTATAAGTATTTGAAAATACAGCCGAACATTTTTTGTAAATTTTTTTATACAGAACCTACATTAATAGCGTAGTCCCGCGCCGTATCCGAGTGGTTAAGGCAGGAAGCCTTGGCGTAGAGCTACGGGACTTGCGCTGGTTCGAGTCTCCATGAGGAGAGACATTTTCTCATGGAATTTCGACCAGTAGGGGACCGGTGCCAACCCAGCAACGTGAGGATTTGGATAGCTACAATGAGTAGCGGCTCCAGGTTGAGAAAACCAGCTATAACGGCTGGGGAACTCGGTATGCTGACCACATGTCACCCCTACACTACTGATGATCTTCTACCTCTGTGATTAACGCATGTGGATGAAAGGCCAGCAGCCGGCTGGTAGGCTAAGGGCCTTATAGGCCTGTCGCGCCAGGAGTAAAAAAAAAACATTAACAGCGTAATATATTAGGTTAAGAAGAACATAGTTATTGGATAATTAAGAAAGGTAGACCACGATAATCATCTATAGGCCCTATGAGTTACAAAATATAACTCCGCTATATTTGAATTAAACCCCGATTTGAAATTAAAGAGTCAGTAGCTACCGATGCTGGGAGGCCGCTGATATCAGCAGCGTTATAAAACGAACAATAACAAAAGGGATTAGCTCACATCCTTCTTCTGAAGTTAGAACACGGTTTCTGAAAGGCTACCATTTTTATTTCTTTTTTATAATTTTTAACCTAGTATAGGACGGTAGAACCTGCCAGGTATTTATTTTAATATTTTATTTTGTGATTTGAAATTAATTTGTATAATTGGACAGAGTATATCAAATTTTGTAATTACGAGAAATGTCGAAGATGGGCCGACATTAAATTGTCAATAAATTGAACAGAATATTTCCTGAAAAATAATCAAATGTTAATACTGATGCATTACCCAACTCTAAGTTAATCTTCTAATAGGCTATGTTACTTTAATAGAGAATCAAACACTCAATTCCGAAGCAAAAATTCCAATCATCGAGAATTAGTGATTTTTTCAGTAAAGTTTTTATCATTTTGTCGATAAACAATGCTAACCCATCTATGAAATTTCTCTAAGTTACTAAATGTCAGCAAGTAGTCATACTAATTCTCTAATTCATAGCATGACAGGTCTAGAATACCCTTGGCATACTAGCCGGCTGATATCCTCACATCTACATATATTAATCGTAGAAATGAACGATCATTCAGGCAGTATAGGGCCAACGTGTGGCTAGCACATATGAATCCCCAGTAGTTACAGCCTTTTTTAAACCTGAAATAGTTACTTATAGTAAACAAATAGAGGCTGCTGAAATGAAGATGTTGAGAGCAATAGCAGGATACAAAAGGACCGATAAAAAGAAAAACGAAGATATAAGAACAGAACTTAATGTATTTAATCTCTGTGAAAGAATAAAATATTAACAAAATGCTTATCTTCAGCACGTATTACGAATGAATGAACAGTGCATACCAAGAAGAATGTATAATTATAAACCAAAGGGAGAAGAATGTTGGGAAGACCATTGAAGAGACGGAAAGACCAATTCGACCTATAATGAGATCGCAACAGGCCATGGGCTTAATCCTTGTTGTTGATGATGATAGTTACTTATAATAGCTACCCAAATTCATCACGTGCTGGTTGGTTCATACTGTTCGAATTCCATAATACAATATTTTTCCCCTATGTGAACTGGTACCTGATCAACTTCGGTAGATCTGCAGCAAGGCATGATACCTTAAACCGCTCGGATATGGGACAGGATTCTTAATACATATATCTAGGATAGCCAGTCTCATTTCACGAAAAGACAGAGAAAGAAATAGAATGAAGGAATTGTCTCGCCTGGAAGGGCTCTGAAATTCATCTTGTTGCAAACAAAACACTTAGAAGAAAACTGAATAGAAGAACTGGAAAGACTTACTGCTGAAGGTTGTCAGGTATGGTCTCTCAACGTCAAACTTCACAACAGTCTCTATGTATCCCAAAGAAAAATGTTAAGGATCGTCCTAGGTATAACACTGAGGGACAGGCTACAAATGAAGCACTCGATGTAAACAGTTTAATGACCATAACAGCAAGATACCACCATAAAACAGAAGTGCAGAGGGCATTCTGCTAGACTTAAGACGAAAGACGGACTCAGAAAGTCACAATATTGGATTCTCACATTGGCAAAAGATCCCGTGGAAGACCAAGATGAAGATGGGTTGATCTCGTTAAAGAATGCACAGAAAACTGCTGACTGAAAAGACTCAAGAATACAAGTGTACAGTGACCGACTGTAGCGTGTTAGAAATAACAAAGTGGACAAAATCAAAACAAGTGCAGGTGTATCAAATGAACAATCCCAAGCAACAGTTATATCTTAGGTGGAAGTTGCTCAACCACATGCAACATTTAGAGTTCAACATATTAAAGGAGGCCTTTGGCCTTAATAGAACATTTTAGACTAATCATTTCAGTAAGATCATTATGTTCTATCCCAATATTAATTACGTTTTAAGTTTTAATGGAGGTGTAGCAAGATTTTTTAAGTTCTACAAACAATCACATACAGAGGGAAAAGAATATTCGTACTTCTCATACTTTTCTTAAGTTTGAGATCTAAAGGAAAAAGATAGTTTGGAATCACATTATACGTGAATAAAAGTAATCTGATAACTATAGGCCTTAGGAGGCCCTTGGGGAAGTGGGAGGTTAAGGCTCCCAGTTTTTCTAGATATTTGACATTTGATTGTGAGTCTCGCGCGGTGGCTGCCTTTACCCCCAGAACAAACGTCGGTCGGGTAGAGGCTGAGTTGACCCAATGACCATGGTGCCGCCAGAAGGTTTGGGACAGTTTAAAAATCCTGAACTCACCGGAACTCGAATCCGCTACCTCCCGGCTTGTAGCTTTTTCCCTTAACCAATTACTTTATGGCGTGCCTCCTCACATTATAGATTACTAACTCACTGGCACTATCGAAACCCATAGGTTCATGGCCGCGCGGATATAAGATCTCCACACACATCCCTATCCCGAGCTAACATTTTCCAATCATCCCCTGCATAATCTACTTCCCTTGAGTCATGATTAATGTTATTCTCCCACCTCGTTCTTGGTCTACCAATTGGGCGTTTTTCCACTGGTTTTTTCTGGAAGAAGTTTCCATGCCCGTCTTTCATTGTCCAATCGTACCACATGTCCTGCCCGTCGAAGTCTACGAGTCACTGATTCTCCGGTCCTGACGTTTTCACGACAGTGTTGCCGATATGGATATTCAGTGGGAGGGGCCGCTTTATGTAAGCGGCACCAGACATACAGCTGACAACATCTCAGTAAATCAAACCTTACTAGCGTGCTATAGCTGCGTCAATAGCATTGATTGGTTATGGCAGACATCTACTCCCACTCACTATTTCCTTATTGGCAGTAGAGGGCGAGTTTCTCCCTTTACTCCTCGTATAACCTAAACTTCAGAGCCGGAGATCCGACGGCTGTAATGTATATCTGGTTTCCTATAAATATCATGCAGCTCACTGTCTTCTCCGTTCGCAATCTGTTCATCTCTTTTGGTTCAAAAATATTCCTAATAGCTTTATTCTCAAATACTAGTATTATTTTCTCTTCCCTTAAAGTAAGAGTCAATGACATTATAGATAAGATGATTTAATTAAAACCGGTTCAAAGGATGATGTTGCATTGTTGAAAGTCGTATATTCAATAAAGGAAGTTAAACTTTTGAAATATTTAAAATTCGTATGTACTCGTATTTGAATCTACAGCTTATCTAAAAAAATAACCAATTTAGAAATTAACTATCATTCAATGGTTACAGATTAAACCATTTTATAATATGAATGGGGATACATTGAAGCGTAGCTGGTAAAGCAATATGTATGCGACAAGTCAGAGTTCCGCGGGTTTGATTCCTAATAGAAATAGAGCCAAGATTTTAAACTGGTCTAAACGTTCCAGCGACATGTTGATCCTGGAGTAGTTTTAGACTCTGAATTAAATGAGTACTAAATGTACAGAGTGATTCAGAAATATGGCTATACGTTTGATCGCATTTGTGACGAAAATATTATTATTATTATTAAAGGAAATAAGATGTTATCATTGGAATGGGAATCCTTCAAATTACAACAATAGAACAAAACAAAGCAAAACACTGCTCATGTGCAGCCTGGCGGGTTGACTTTTGTGGGCTAGCGTCGAACGCCTCCACAATTCTCTTCGTTGTTTCTGCATCCGTGCTAATGCGAGGCCTTCCAGGAGATTTGTTTTTCTGCATCCTTCCCGTTTCCAGCAGTCTTTTTTCCACTTCCCCACAGTCGACGGCTGCAATGCTACGTTAAACTCACGTCTTGCCCGTCTTGCGGTCTCACGATCATTAGCATACGTTATTGCCCATGCAGCAATTGTAATTTGCTGTTGCATATTCAACGCCATTTTGACTAATGACGTAAGTTCTACACTATTTTGTATTATTCCATTGTTGTAATTTGAATAATTGCCTTTTCAACGGTAATTTCATATTTCCTGTAATGGTAATATTTTCATCGCACAACGCAATCAAACGTATACGCCACATGTATGATTCACCCCGTAGATCTCTGGATGACTATTTAACTCATGCCCCAAATGGGAGTTAATGACCAATCACATTTCAATGATTTCTATTTTACAACCAATCAGAGTCGTGTTTCACCAAATATTTATCAGTGTTATAATTACCATATTAAAGAAAGCTCCTCCTTACAATATTGCGTTCCTTTGGCAATAAATAGTATGATCTGGTTGCAGTGATAAACAAAAGAAGCAGTAGAAGCGTACCTATAGTTTCTCATTTGTTTTCAAACATCGCCGTTTACATTAAATATATAAATATTTTAAAATAACTATAGTTAAATAATGATTTGTGAGTAAACAGCTTAATTTTATTCGTTAAATAGTCCTAACAAATGCCACTCTTGATTTCCAAATTCTCTAGATAAATTTACTCCTCACTTCGTGAGTCGTGAATTTATCGATAATTTGGAAATCACTCGTGGCATTACTTATGAAAAGGTGGCCGTCAAGCATGGCTATTAATCCTTTTAATATCTTGTGTCGACTTTAGTAACGTTGGGAGGCTTTAACCTCCTACAATCCTAAGGACCTTCTAAGGCCAATAATGGGATCACTAAGATGGGTGACGAAAAGCATGAATGAAATAATAGTTAGGCCTATGTACGCATAAGGGAAGTAAGTAGTACGCCCTACATTACTAGTTGAGGACATGTTTGAGCCCGAGGGCTAACAAATAAGTTCGGGACTAGTAATGTACTTACTTCCCGAATTGCGTATATAATTTTGCTCACTCTTATACTAATATTTATGTTTAATTTTTGTATTTCATGTGAATTTATATCTTGGTTTGAAGAGTTTAATTGTTTGATAGCAAGGGATTGTTGATAAAACAACTGCAATTGTTTATTGTTATCTGAATTAGTGGCAGACATTTTAAATAACAGTTTCAGACTGAATATGAATTACAGATATGATTAATTGTGATGTAGAGGAAGCAGCGAATGTTGCGGCTCATTTTATGTTACCAGCAAAGTCGAAAAATATAATATATTAAAAAGTATACAGAATATTTAAGGACAAATAAAAATACTAATGAAATTCAAGCAAATGTTGTGGCTAATATTAATAATTATAACAACAGTTCAATCACTATAAATTTGAATTATCAAAGTGAGAAATAAGTATGATGCAATAAAATTATGTTGTATTACTCAATAAAATTTTAAGTAGGTAACTTTTTACATTATTAATTAATAGTTAAATCAAGTACTTTTCTTTCCTAGGGAAAATAAGTTGTCCCGCGCCGTAGCCGAGCATTTAAGGTAGGAAGCCTTGGCGCAGAGCTACGGGACTTGCGCTGGTTCGAGTCTCCATGGGGGAAAGAAATTTTCTCATGGTATTTCGGCCAGTATGGGACCGGTGCCCACCCAGCATCGTGAGGCAATTGGGTAGCTACAATAAGTAGCGGCTCCAGGTTGAGGAACCAGCTATAACGGCTGGGGGACTCGACATGCTAACCACATGTCACCCCTACACTGGCTGTTGATCATCTACCTCTGTGATTGACACATGTGGATGTGAAGGGCCAGCAGCCGGCTGGTAAAAGGGCAACCGCTGAAAAGTGGAAAGACCCTCAATCGGATCGGGAAATAAGTTGAGCTATTACATGCCGTTATCAATGGACACCAAAGCCTCTCTGGTAAATTCAACTTACATCCCTAAAAAATGATAATTAATCTATTATTAGTATAGGAGTGAACAATAGTATATTACGATGCGAGGTTAGGAAATGGTTTTTACAGAAGCGAGGAAAATGTTTAAAAACCGAGCGTTCATTATAAGCAACTGATCAACGTTAACAGTGTGGGCATAGTTCATTAAGGTAGAATTTTATCACTTACCGCATAGTGTGAATCCCTAAAATAAGTAAAAATAAGTAATTGTTTATTAGTTGAAACTATAGGAGGCCGTGATACCAATCAATTATAAAACGGTGGCAAGTACGTATTTATTGTTTTATATTGTTTCAAATAAAGTTCAGTTCATTTAAAATGCAATGATTTGTTTCGTATAACATATATTAACACTATCTTCTGGATATATTTTTGTATTACATTGTACGTAGTATACATACAGGCTAGTGGTTTTATTTCCGACACGTGGTTTGTAATATGTACCGGTAATATTGACCAGAAAAAAAAAACAGATTATACAGACAATAATAGAAAGTATACTTAAATATGGATCAGAAAACTGGACAATAAATGAAAGGATGCAGAACATAATCTTGGCGACAGAAATGGATGGATTACGGAGAAGTAAGATAATATCCAGGCTACAACGTATTATAAATACATATATCAGACAAGAAATGGATGCACAAGAAACTGTAATCGATAGGATAACAAAGAGAGCTTTACAGTGGTATGGACATGTACAACGGACATAGGAAGAACAGTGGCCTAAACAGGTGTTAGATTGGATGGTACCAGGTGGAAGGAAGATGGGAGAAGTAGAAGAACATGGTATGAGGGAATATATGATGCCATGATGAAGAGGGGTATGGAAGAAGGACAATGGGAAGATAGGAATCTGTGGAAAGCAGGAATTAAGGGAGAATTGCTGTAAAGTGGAAAGTCTGTATTAAGTAAGTATTATTACAATATAGTTATTTAGGTTGGCAATCCCGAAATGTAGAAAGTTGAACTTTCAATCATGGTCGCCATTGCAGTAAATGCGACAAAACGCAGTAACGAGCAAAAAAACAAATTTAGCACTTATTTTAAAATACGGTTGTCAGGACATTTCGAAATCTACGCAATCAACAGGATGTTACGTACACTCAGAATTCACACATATTATGTAGTTTTAATGACTCAGGTGCGTTTATCTGGCACACAAATCATGTATAAGTCTTCGGTAAAGGATAATGACAAGTTATGTCGGCGGAAGTGATATAAATTGATTTTATAATTCTGAAACAAATGAAACAGTTCCATTAATGTGTTTGATCATTGTCATGCGTAGATGCATGATTCTGATTATATTTTAATATTATCATAAAGCTTTCGATTAGTAGGCAATTTCATTTTTTTTCTCCCTCTTGCAATAACCATTAGCGCTTTACTTTGTTTCTGAGGACAAAATAGCGATTTTTTTTTGTGCTAGGCCTAGAACATCTAGCAAGTTACAATACATTATATATATCACACACGCACACACAACGGAAATGACAACATAACTTGATAATTTAGATATAAGAAGGTTTGCTAGAACTATTCCACAATTTGTGTTAACAGTGATATAAAAGGGGGCTCGCCGTAGCGTAGTAGTTAAGGCACTGCGCTACAAGCCGGAAGGTCGAGGGTTCGAGTCCCAGCGGGGTCAGAAATTTTAAAACAGACCCAAACCTTCTGGCGGCACTATGACCCTGGGTCGACTCAGCCTCTAACGGAAATGAGTACCAGACGCTTGTTCTCGAGGTAAAGACGGCCGTCATGCAGGGCTGACAACCCGGTTGACATCAAGTGCCGATCGTCCAGAAAAGTGGGAGCCTTTAATCTCCTACTACCCCTAGGGCCTCCTGAGGCCTGTAGTGGGATACCTTAGTGATATAAAAAGGTGTTAGGAAAATTTTGGACCAAAGAGAGATGAATAGACAGGTGAATTGAGAAGTCTACTAACAGTGAACTACTGTGCATTGTCTTTATACTGTAGGAGGCCAGATATAGGCTAATAAGAACAGTTAAGTTTCGTAGACTGAAATGGGCAGGACATGTGGCAAGAATAGGGAATGAAAGACGTGTATGGAAACGTCTTATAGGAAAACCAGAGGGAAAACGCCCAGTAGACCAAGAATGAGGTGGGATAATAACATTAAGCATGATTTGAGGGAAGTAATTTATAGAGGGTATGATTGCAAAACATTAGCTCAGGATAGGGATGTATGGAGAGCTTATGTCCATGCGGCCATGAACCTACGGTTTCGATAGTGCCCGTGAGTTAGTTAGTGATACAAATTATTTTTTGTTCATTGTCACAAAGTTCTTTTTTGACATTTGTGACTTTTTCCCCTGGCATTAGCGGAATTGTAATCCATTTCTTAGGTTGGGGAGTTACGTTACCCCGATGATATGATGGGTAATACATGATAATGAAGCTCCAGGAGAGTTCTTAACCTAAATTCCAGACCATGGACAACCACAGGAATAATTCCCTTTAATGAAAAATTCTTATGGTCTGACCGGGAATCGAACTCGGAATCTCATGAACTGTAGTCACAAACACTGACCAATAGCCCATTTCGTTGGTCAGGAATTCAATATAAAGATATTTAAATGTATAAAATTAATACTCCGCCTCTACTCGGCACCAATTGGTTGTTGAATGGATGAACGAGTGACATCCATCTCCAAATAAATTGATCATAAATTATACTATGCGTTTGGTGCAGAGCTAGGGGACTTGTGCTAGTACGATTCCCCGTGGAGAAAAAAGAAATTTTATGGAATTTCGTACAGTATAAGACCGGTCCCCACTCAGCATAGTAATGGATTTCGGTTGCTACAATAAGTAGGGGCTCCATGTTAGAAAACCTGCTTCAACGCCTGGGGGTCCGACATGCTGACCAAAATTTCACACAAATGCGTGCTGGATGAAACTTCACCTATGTGATTAACACATGTGGATGTGAGGCCAGCTACCGATCAAACACCATGGTAAAAAAAGTATCATTATTAATTAAATTAATTTCAATTTTTTAATTTCTCCAAATTTAAATGGAGTTAGTTGACTCCGTGTTCGTCCACTCTAGCAGTCATGAGCAGATAATGCAATAGTCACTCTTATTATTGATTTTTCAAAATTAATGACTTATTACCAAGAAGCCCAATAAATATAAAAATTATTGTTCTTCCCGCTATATTATATGGATACGGATCATGGACTCGTAATTTAAGGGAGGATGAAAGGATAGGGGTATATGAGAATCAAGTTGTTTGGGAATTTTTTGGTTTAAAGAGAGTTAGACGAATGGGGAAGGCTATATAACAGTGAGCTACATGATATTTATGGGAAACCAGATATAATGGGAACAGTTAAATACCGTAGACTGCGATGGGGGGGACATGTGGCACGAATGGGGAATAAATGAGGATCATGGAAACTCCTTGTAGGGAAACCAGAGGGAAAGCGCTCAGTATGTGGGACAAGATTAAGGTGGGGGAAGTAGTTGAAACAGATTTTGATTGGAAAGCATTTGCTTGGGCTAAGGATATATAGAGAGCTTATGTCCGCGCGGCCATGAACTTACGGTTTCGATAGTGCCAATTAGTTATTACCAACAAGTGAACTATATTTGTAGACAACTCTGAGTACGAATAATATTTACTCAATAATACCGACATGTCCACCGCTGTGGTCTCGAGGTAATGTGCTGCTATGTCACGAGCGGGCCCGGGTTCGATCTCCGGTCGGGGCAGTTTTTCTGGGTGAGGTTTTTATCGGGGTTTTTCCTCACCTGTAAGACAAATGTCAGGAAAACTTTAAGGCCCAAACGGTCCCCGATGGCCATCATCAACCTTCACCGGTGTGGAAAACAACGGGAAGCTACCACACCTACAATTCCCTAGTAAAGCTGCAAGCATAGCATGAAAATGCTATTATTGCAGTGAAGGATCTGCCCTCGGGCAGAATTACTATGGATGGATGGAATACCGATATTAAGTTGTTTCATACTCGTATGTGGGTTAAAGTCGTTACATTTTCTATAGTGCCTAATTTTATTTTTAATTTTATTAAAGTAAATAAGAAACGGATGAAAATTTATAAATATAGGGCCTATAGTTTATAAATCACAGATTTTTTTTTGTGATCTTAAATATTGTAGGTTAACACAGATCACCATTAAAATTTAGAGAGTATTGTTAATTAAATAAAAATTTATTTATTACTTTCACTTTTTAGCGCTTTTTTGTAGGCCCATATAGGCTACAGAGTGTTCTGAAATTCCCGCTACTAACTTCTAGGGTTGTAGTCATAACTTACGTTTTCATAATACACATCCATTAACAATGAATCTCCCGTGTCTGCCGGAGATAAACCATTAGTAATTTTTATGACATAATTAATTACATTTACTAAACCCAATATTCACTGCTTTCATGACAATGCCAATGGAAACATAAACAAACAAACTCCACTTTAAAATTCATCGGAGAACATATTGTTTAAACAACTCACCTCATAGGATATATGCTTCCATGATATCGCGATTTCAAACATAGTCATGTTCATCATCAGGGATATCAAGATTCATTGATCTATTTTTGTTTTTCTCAATGTATATTTTTTCCCAAACTGTCAATTCCTTTGGAAACAAAAATAGATCAACGAATCTTGATATCCCTAACGAAATTACATTGATTTCGAAGTTCATAAATTCAACCATAGATGGCAGCACTGAAGATGGCGACAATAGAATAGTTGACGGCCGAAGAATTTCGTCAGTCGGAGTTATGGCTGATGATGAACATGACTATGTTTGAAATCGCGATATCATGGAAGCATGAATCCTATGAGGTGAGTTGTTTAAACAATATGTTCTCCGATGAATTTTAATGATTATACCTCATAATGTTTACTTCCCAACATTAATTAAATATAAACTACACTTTGTCACTATAAAAATAACTGTTTATTCGAAAAATAACCAAACTTGTCTACTGCAAGTAACCTTGGGGTTAGTACTTATCAAGTACAACACCGATTCGATGTGGCGATCACCAAGCTCGTTGCACATATTGTACCTGCGAATCATGATCTGATATACTTGCTCCATCTTATTCTTATAGTGACTAAGTGAAGTTTCTTTATTTTACACGCTTTATATTAGCTTTACCTGTATCTATCTATCTATCTATCTATCTATCTATCTATCTATCTATCTATCTATCTATCTATCTATCTATCTATCTATCTATCTATCTATCTATCTATCTATCTATCTATCTATCTATCTATCTATCTATCTATCTATCTATCTATCTATCTATCTATGTAATGGAATCTTTCAACGCGATTTTCACCCACTTAAAATTATTGGAACGACTTGAAACTTTGTATATTTGTAGAGGAGCCGTGACAATACAATAATTTCATATTTATTTTCTAAAATCATGGCCATAATCATCAGAAAATAAAAAAATGTGTTTTTGTATCAATGTAACGGAATTTTTCAACGCGATTTTCACCCACTTAGAAACATTGGATTGACTTGAAACTTTGTATACTTGTAGAGGACCCGTGACAATACAATAATTTCATATTTATTTTCTAAAATCCTGGCCATAATCATCAGAAAATCAAGAAAAGTGTTTTTGTATCAATGTAACGGAATCTTTCAACGCGATTTTCACCCACTTATAAACATTGGATCGACTTGAAACTTTGTATACGTGTAGAGGACCCGTGACAATACAATAATTCCATATTTTGTTTCTAAAATCCTGGCCAGAATCATCAGAAAATCAAAAAAATGAAAACTGGTATAACAGGTTGCGGACTTGTCGAGTTTTTAGTCAATCGTTGTAAGAGCTCAGTTGGTAGAGCAGTGAACTCTTAGTGGTATATAATTTCAGTAATCTGTACGTCGCTGGTTCAAATCCAGCTGGGAGGGTTCTTTTTTTTTACAGAAGAGTATTACTTTTAGCTCATACTACAATAGTATCGAATTTAAAGATATTTACATTTTTATCTTATGCTGTAAAATATTAAAACTAAAAAATAAAAAATAAATAATAGTTTTAAAAACTAAAAGAACACGCTTTATTAGAAAACTAAAAAAATGAAACATAATTTTAATTTCCAATACGCTTGGGATAAAATAAAGTGGTCAACAAAAAATCATCTCCAACACATATAGAATAAAATTAGAGTTATCAACAAAAAGAAAATAATTTTACCATCAAAAGCGTGGGGTGCTTTTTATGATTTTTACATTTTCTTCTTAGAGAGCTTACTTTTACCAATATCTGTTTATTATCAAATATATTAATTGATATAGAGCACCCCACGCTTTTGATGGTAAAATTATTTTCTCTTTGTTGATAACTCTAATTTTATTCTATATGTGTTGGAGATGATTTTTTGTTGACCACTTTATTTTATCCCAAGCGCATTGGAAATTAAAATTATTTTTCATTTTTTTAGTTTTCTAATAAAGCGTGTCCTTTTAGTTTTTAAAACTATTATGTATTCCCTTGACAATGGAGATTGTCAATACAGGCACTTGATCTTACTCTACCGTTCAAGGTCATATGGTGAAAGACAGAGAAAGAGACGCATTTACAACGATGCCGGTTTTCAATCAACTGTCAAACGGGCTCTGGGTCAATATGGTTACTGTAATGAATTCTAGATTGGAACGCGTTTTACACCGGCAACAGCGACAGAAATCACTTGATATCAGTTGCCTTAGGGAAGAAGTGACCTCGGTTACTGAAAGAAACAACCCCCTCCAAATAGTTGTGGGGATGACAAGTACATTAACTTGTTCGATAAAGTAGCACCAAATGTCCTATAAATCATTGAATGTTGAATTGTATAAACATAATTATATAAGCCATAAGTCGTTAAGTCACTATTCTGAGAGACGCGGGAAATTTAAACGCTTAATGCGAACTTGTAACAGTAGCGGCAAGTTTCCGGACAAAGGATCCTATTCAAAACGTTATCTACTGAGTCCCCTCTACAAGTCCTAGTTATAGTAGTTTGTATTAAGAATTTCCGAAAACTGTATAGAATACTTGTAACATTTATCTTTTTGAATGGATTAAACTTTTAGCCTACTTAAAACTTGGAAACTCGCATTCGATAATTCTAATTCAAGATTTGTTTTAATCATCCATATGATATCTGAGATTATCACTGATAAAAAATCAAAATACCTTTCTCTAAAAAAATAAATTATATTATACTGATTCGTTACATATCCTCTTTTTTTATGTCCACATGTATTTATACATTTGATGAGAGTAAGGTAAAATTTTAGCTCTAAATTTCGAGAGACCAATCTACTAAATACGGTAGTTAATGCTTTATTAGCTACCTAAAAACCATCTTACTGGCTCTATCGAATCTGGAGTTCAAGCCCGCGCTGACATAAGCTCTCCATAAATCTCTAACCTGAGATAACGTTTTCCAATCATTCTGGGTATAATTCACTCTCTCAAATCATGATAAATATTATTCACCCAACTTGTTCTTCGCGTACGTACTGGGCTCTTTCACTGTGGTTTATCTACAAGTTTCTATGCCACTCTTTTCCCATTCGTTCCATAAGCCCTAATCACGGTGTATGAGATTTAACTGTTCTTATTAAGTAAAACTGGTTTACCATAAATATCACATAGCCCACTGTTTTATAGTCTCTCTCTCTCTCTCTCTCTCTCCTCTCCTCTCTCTCTCTCTCTCTCTCTCTCTCTCTCTCTCTCTTCTCCTGTATGTTCGTCTCTCTCTTTAGTTCAAAAATTTCCCCAAACTTTATTCTCAAATATTAGTAATCTTTTCCTTTCTCTTAAAATAAGAGATCATGTTTCGCATTCTTATAGTACAAGTGGAAAGTGGAAGAATAACCGTTTTATATACTGCTAGTTTAATATTTTTAAGAGTGCTCGGGAGACAAGAGTTTTTCAAATAGGCCTCTATAAGTTTTCAGAATGGAGCGTATGTTTAATTTGTTTCGGCTTCTCATTTCTGTTTGTAATACTGTTTCTAAGTACAATATTTGAATTCAGCGATATCTTTAACATTTCTCTCATTTGTCATTAACCACCCATTTCCAATATATAATGCATTTATACGTGCGTCCTATATTTAATTCTATTGACTTTTTTTTATTCGTCCCCAATTTTTTAGTGTTATTTAATATAATGTGTATTTTGGATTTTAGCATTTCCTCGCTATCGCCTAATAATTCTGCATCAGCATACCAAGAGCTGTTTAATGTCATTAATTTGTATGCCTTCTTTATCCTCTAAGGATTTTATTGCATGATCGAGTACAAAATTGAATTGCGAGGAGACAGATGATCTCCTTGTTTTAACATACTGTTAATTTTTTAAAATCTGAAAACTATTTGTGTACCCGCACACAACTCCTTGAACCATTTACACACATTACAATAAGTTTTACTTTTTAGGAATTCTGAATATACGCTTTATTAGTAGCAGTAAAATTTATTCTTCAAATTTCTTTCATTTGAATTAATAAATTAACTATTGTACCAAGTTATTAAAAAAATAATTTAACAGAACTGACTAACAAAAAAACATAGTTTCCCCTATTTTTTTGTTCACAGATATATATATAACAAAAATACGTTAACAAAACTAAAAATATGGCATTTCATGGGAAGGACCCCATACAAAGTAAAATCTGTCTCCAGAATAAAATTTTAGAGAGATCTAATCAATTTAAATATCTTGGATATTATCTCTCTATCTGGGATGAAAAGGATATCCCTGAAAAATTACTAGTTATAATAAAAGTTTTTTGAATTATTAATCAAGTTATGAAACCATCCCTTGTACAAAAAACACCAGATTACGTTTATATAACACTTTGGCTAGACCAGTGTTGACCTATGGTAGCGAAACATTGACACTAAAAAGACAACACGAAAGCAGAATAACGGCTTGTGAAATGACATTCATGCGCAGAACAGCGGGTTATACCAGATGGGATCGGAAAAGGAACACCGATATCTTAAAAGAATTGAAGACTACGCCAATTTTCAGTACTAACTAAATTGGAAACATCATCTTGAAAGAATGAGTTCAAATCGGATCCCCAAAGATGTTTATAATTATATACCAAGAGGACGAATATCTGGGCCGTCCTATGAAATGCTGGAGGGAAAAAATTCTATAGGATCGTAATAGGCCTTGGCCTAATACTTGGAAGGAAGAAGAAGAAGAAGAAGAAAAAAAGAAGAAAAAATACGTTATTACAAATAGTGAAATTTCCGATTCAAATTACATGGTGAATTCAAGCTTAAAATTGGGATCGATCGGAAATAATAATTAACCATAGTGAAGAGGAAGGAATTGGGAGCGAAGGAAAAGTGTCATCTGGCAACGTTTTAGTCAGTCTTCCCCTAACTTAACACTTCCGTAATTAAATAATGCAATACACGGTTGACAGGTGTTACTTTTCAGCACCGTGATAATCACTTCTAATTGCAGTCTTGCATATGAGTTCTTTATGACATCTATTAAAATGCAATTAATGTTTCTCGTTTATATTTTTGCCACTTACAACATTCAAATATGCGTAACTTTTATTTTTTTAATTCGCTGAACTTTTGTCATGACAATTTTGTTGATGACCTCATTGGTATAGCCTAATGTACTGATTGATTATTTTAAAAGATTTCTCATCTGAAATTCGGGAAAATGTGAACCTTTATTTCTCAGCTACTGGAAGATCAAACTATTTTGTTTAAAATTGTATCGGTAAATATTATTAATAAATTAATTATAGTATAGGTTAACTTCCATAGAATGACACAGTCCTTGGAAACATACACATATTTACTTAATAATAATAATAATAATAATAATAATAATAATAATAATAATAATAATAATAATAATAATAATAATAATAATAATAATAATAATAATAATAATAATAATAATAATAATAACAATAATAATAATAACAATAATAATAAAATAATAAAATAATAATAATAATATATTCACTGTATGGGCAATGGGACCCATTCTGCCTCCCTAAAGTCGTAATATATAATAAGTAATAAGTTTAAGTAATAATAATAATAATAATAATAATAATAATGTATTTAAACAGAGTTAATGCTATAAACCATTCTTTTCTCCTCAAACAAATATTAAATACTGAAAAATTACATTAGATTATACCTAACACAGAATAAATAATGTGTAGGTAAATATTTATACAAAAAAAATGAAATTAAAGTGAATCAACTAAATGTCATTTGAAAAACGAAAGATCAGACACAACCAATTAGTCAAATGAGAGATTAATTATTTTCTCTTGAGGCCGAAACAGGTCAACAAATGACCTAAATTCGTGAACTTACTATGATGATGATGATAGACTAATTACAAAAGAAAGATTTAGATTAATGTATTGAAGTAGGTTTTTCTTTTGTGGGGTATCAAATAGCTGGTAATGGTGGGAAAGTGTAAATTGTGATTCGAGGATAGCGGATTAAAACTAGAATATAAGTAGCTTGTAGTAGAAAAACGTATAATTTTTAATATCCATCCATCCATAGTAATTCTGCCCGAAGGCAGGTCCTTCGCTGCATTTTAATGCTATGCTTGCAGCTTTACTAGGGAATTATAGGTGTGGTAGCTTCCCGTTGCTTTCCACAACGGTGAAGGATGATGATGATGATGATGATGATAAGGATGATGATGATGATGATGGCCATATGATTTCGGGGACTACTTGGGCCTTAAAGTTTTCCTGACATTTATCTTACAGGTGAGGAACACCCCCGATAAAAACCTCACCCAGGAAAACTGCCCCGACCGGGGATCGATCCCGAGCCCGCTGCGTGACAAGGTACCTCGAGACCACAGCGGCGGACTTTTTAATATCAGAATGAGAGAATACATTTTTCTACGATCTTGGCTATAAAGACAGCATAGTTCGCGGAAACATGAAGATACCTGGTCTATTTTTGAATACTGGATGTATATCTATTGGCCTCAGTAGTCTAGGGGTCCCGAGGGTCGTGAGATTAAAACCGGCTTGGATCGATGGATATTTTAGATGGAAAACCCCTAGGAATAAGTCTTCTGGGAAGGAATTTATCCCATGGGTCCCGAACGTGAAGATTTTCGAGTTCGTAAAAGAACCTCAAACGTAGGAGCGTTTGACTTAAAATTTAATCGTCCTTTCCCAATATCTTTAGTAAAGTAAAAGTAAAGTGATCCCACAACAGACCCGGAGGTCCTTGGGGTAGTAGGAGGTTAAGGTTCCCACTTTTTCTAGACAATCGGCACTTTATGTCAGCCGGGTTGTCAGCCCTGCGTGACGGCCGCCTTTACCCCCAGAACAAGCGTCTGGTACTCATTTCCGTTAGAGGCTGAGTCGACCCCAGGGCCATAGTGCCGCCAGAGGGTTTTGGTCAGTTTAAAAATCCTGACCCCAACGGGACTTGAACCCTCGACCCTCCGGCTTGTAGCTCAGTGCCTTAACCACTACGCTACGGCGTTGCTTTCTAAAGGTTTTTTCCACGTTTAGAAAATAGTATTGCTCTTATGGGGACACTGTTGTCATTTAACAGCGTAGACAGAAATGGAAATACATCTCCTCATCCATTTCTAGCATAAATACAGCATCAACGTAAGTTAAGTTTACGGCATAATTATACAGAGTGTCCCATTCTAACCTCCCACATTTTAATTAATGATAACTAACAAACTATGCGGAATTGTGAAATGAGATTGCTATTAAACTAAAGAGAAACTCAAGAATTTTCATTGCCACACACTAAAACACCTCTATATGTGCACCATTAATAGCACGAACAATATTAAGTCTGTATTCGAGTTCGTGCCACGTTCTGTCCAACATGTCCATTGGTTCTGTTGCAATTGTGTCAAGGATACGGGTTCGTAAATCATGAAGATATGTACTGGAGTCGCAAACACACGGTCTTTTACATACCTCCAGAAGAAGAAGTCCATTGGAGTGATGCGATTTTTGTCCAACATGCGACAGATTAATTAACTGCAACAATGAAAACAACAATTCCTTGAGTTTCTCTTTCTTCTAATACCAACCTCATTTCATAATTCCGCATACGTTGAGAGTTATGATTAATTAAAATATGGGAGGTTTGAATGGGACACGGTGTATTCACTACTGCTATTAAAATCTAGATGGTGACAATATAACAAAAGAATAACAATATTAACATTTGGAACTTCATAGATTGTGGTCACATAAATGCCAATAACTTCAGAACATTCTAAACACAAGTGATATATTAATTACTTTTTTTACCACGGCTGTACGTGACAAAGTAAGTTTCGTTTGATAACAATTAACTGGCTCCTCCGCTAGCCGCTGTTCCGATAATTAAGTTCTCCCCCTAACTGTATTAATTATTGTATGATAATTTTATGTTCCTTAATGGTAATGTTTTCATAAATCTTGGCAAAGTTATAAGACAAACTAATCAATTTAATTATTTATTTAAAATGAATTAACTAATAATTCAATCTCGAATAAGAGGACACGTTTACTAGGCAGAATTGCTCCATAAGAGCAATACTTTTTTCCAGATGTGAAAAACCCTATAGACACACCTTTCAGGCGATGAGCTAATCACTTGTCATTTGCTGACATCTGTATGGAAATAAGATGTACCAAATTAGCTAGTTAAGTAACTCCCGCAACGAATACACTTTCCTCCCATGGTATGAATAGTATATATATATATATATATATATATATATATGTGTGTGTGTGTGTGTGTGTGTGTGTGTGTGTGTGTGTGTATCTAACACACACATTATGAATAATGTTGCAGTTTATGTGTTAGTCCATCGTAAATGTCTATCAATAACAAAGAACACAAATTATTTTAAGAGACTCGAGATAATCTTAAGTCTGGGAAAATATAATCTTTATGGTAAGTCATTTACACGCAGATGCTATGAAGAGAAGTTCATATGCATGTTTCTAACTGCAATGACGAAACAGGCAGCTACTGCCGCTTTCAAATTAAGTGTCGCTAATAAGAGGTGGAATGCAGCCCAGCCCTGAAGCAGGAAGCCTGGAGAACTTAACGCAGCCAATAACATCTCATTATATGCGAGCCCTCTGCAAATTAAACGTCAGCAATAACACAGACTAATTACAACACCACGGTCACTGAACATGTGGGAATTCACCGCAGTTCAGTTTCGTTAGACGCTTCTAACACAACTACGTATATTGATCAAGAAATGCTTTTTGAAATATATTAATTTAATAAATCCCTGTATTTTCCCATCGACTAAAATATAAATAAATGCAGAGTTTCTTTCTTCCCTTTATATAGGCTCTAATATATAGTTGTTTATGGACAGATAAATACATAAACTCATAGTACTTAGCTATAATTTTTCCTTACTTCGAAACTAAAATAAATACAGGGAGAGACACTAAAAACACGTACAAATATTAACACACAAACATACAGACACAAAACACAAACATACAAATATATTAATTTAATTTCAACTTTTTTTGTAAGATATAAGTTATGTCTAAAACAGTGTTAACCAATTATAATGAACCTGGAGGACGGAAATATGTTTTCTAATCAGTTGGAGGGCCGCAGATTGAAAATAAAAGTTATGTTTCTACCGATCCCGATTGAGGGTCTTTCCACTTTTTTCAGCGGTTGCCCTTTTACCAGCCGGCTGCTGGCCCTTCACATCCACATGTGTCAATCACAGAGGTAGATGATCAACAGCCAGTGTAGGGGTGACATGTGGTTAGCATGTCGAGTCCCCCAGCCGTTATAGCTGGTTCCTCAACCTGGAGCCGCTACTTATTGTAGCTACCCAATTGCCTCACGATGCTGGGTGGGCACCGGTCCCATACTGGCCGAAATACCATGAGAAAATTTCTTCCCCCACGGAGACTCGAACCAGCGCAAGTCCCGTAGCTCTGCGCCAAGGCTTCCTACCTTAACCGCTCGGCTACGGCGCTAAAATTGTAATTATCAAAATTGTAATTAACAAGTACATTGTAATCATGAAGTTACTACTTACGAAAGAAATATATATAAATATGTACTTATTTCAAAGTAGCATACCTATTCAATGTGACTTTCGAAAAAAAAAAAACAACACACAGAAGAAGGATAAAGATGGAGACGTCATTCAGTTAACCTTGTCCTTCGTCATATGTTATGGTGCCATAAATGAACTTTCTCTAGCTAGGGCTTCTACTAGGGCTGTTCAATGGATGGACGTGTTTATCACAGTGAATAATCGATAAATGTAGACTTAATTTCAAATGTACAGTGATTAATATGATGATTAACTGTTTCATATATTATACTACGACATAAAAATAAAGTTGCACAATAAAAAGAAAGACACCTCATAAAATCCTTTTAAAAATGTTTTAATGGAAAAGTAACATTAAATGATTTTACAATAAACATGAACTTGGCGAACCATTTGAAATTCCTTGGAGGGCCGCCATTAGTCTAAAATATTGGGAATATGTGGAATTTAACTAATGAATTATTTTGTCTCGCATCGGTGTCGGCCGGGCTAAGGCAGAGCTATTGGACATGCGCTGGTTTGAGTCCCCATAATGGAAGAAATTTTCTCATGGAATTCCGGACAGTGTATTGTACCTGCTAGTTCAGTAATATGGACAGCTAGGATAAGTGACATTATAAGATTCTTCTTCTCGCTTTAAGGATTAGGTGATACTACTTATTCCGATCTCTATCGTCAAGCTATTTTTCACGAGGTTTGACCAAAAAAACTCTTCCCGATCGCTGAAAATGCATTATCCTCTTTGATAATTAATCCATTCTCTGTCATTCTGTCAATATGATATTTCCATTTCGTTTTATTTTCTTCTAAGTTATCATTAATTGAGAACATATTCAGATTTGATATTTCATCAGCTTTAGTGTATCTCACAAATATAATATCTGCATTATAAAATAATAATAAAAACAATTTCTTCTCCATCATAGTTTAACCTCTCATCTCAGGCCTATAGCTACTTTTACATACCACATGCCACCCAGGCCTTGCAGTGGCACGACCTGTCGGGAGAGGGATCATTATATATATACACTCTTTCTTCCCCACAAAAGAACGTGGAGAGCCTCTCCCAATGAACGAATGAATGATCAGCTCAAATCAGAGCATTCTCCGAGACAGAACAACATTAAAACAAAAACTACCATTCAAACATACATTTATATTAAATATGGCGAGTATCATGATGATTATGATGCTAAATCATGTTCGGGGACCGTTCGGGCCTTAAAGACCATTCTCTTATAGGTGCGGAAAAAAACCCGCAAAAAAAATCACCCAAAAAACTTGTCCCGTTCCTGCTGAGTATGAAGCAACGACGTTACCCCCGACCATAGCCGTAAATATAATAATAATAATAATAATAATAATAATAATAATAATAATAACAATAATAATAACAATAACAATAATAACAATAACAATAACAATAATAACAATAACAATAATAACAACATGATAACAATGATATAGCAAAAATTATTGCTGGAAAAAGACAAGCATTTAAACAATAGGCCTATATAACAACTGGGTTGTTGAATGACAAAATTGATTATCATCATAAAAGAGCTATTGCAAAACGAGAAATCAGAAGAAGACACAGAGAAAATTGGGACACTTTCGTCTCTAATCTAGAGAGTGATCTCACCAAACTTAACCCAAAAACTTACAAAGTTTTAAATAATCTTAGCCAAGAGTGTAAAGACAGTGTAAAATTAAATTTGATTGATAAAACCACTTGGGCTACATATTTTCAAAATTTATGGTCCATCTCCCAGACTAATTTTGATTTACCCATATCTCAGAACGATGAATTTCTATATATCACTGAAGCAGAACTTGACACATCTTTAGAGTCCTGTAAAAATAATAAAGCACCTGATGAGGATGGACTTCATATAGAATTGTTTAAATATTCTGACAAAACTCTTAAACAAAAATTTCTGCACTTACTAAACAAAATAATCTTGGGAGAAGACCTACCTTCATCTTGGCAGAAAGCCATTATCATAGGCCTACCAATTTTTAAAAAAGGTAACCTCAAAGATTGTAATAATTATCGAGGCATTAGCCTTCTCAACAGTGGATATAAAGTTTTTACAAAAATTCTAGCTTCTAAATTACAAAAACATTATGAAAACTTATTAGGGGAAGAACAAAATGGTTTTCGTAAGGGAAGATCCTGTACCGATGGTTATTTCACCTTAAAACTTCTTATCGAAAAGCACAAAGAATTCAATAAAGAACTACATATAGCGTTTATAGATTTTATCAAAGTATTTGATCGAGTTGACAGACAATAACTTTTAGATATCTTAACTGATGATGGAACACCAAATCAACTGATCCAAACAATTTTTAATCTGTATAAAAATAACATCATAGCAGTACAAATAGGAACAGAATTGTCAGATTGGAAACATAGGCCTATAAATTGCGGAGTCAGACAAGGATGCCCTCTATCACCACTTCTATTTAATGTAGGCCTATACATTAATGCTATCATCAGACACTGGAGATTGACAGTTCATGGTAATATTCCTCTCTCAAGACACACAATTTTAGACACACTCTTACATGCAGATAATCAGGCTCTTTTCAGCAATAATGAAGATGAATTACAATATTCCACTCATCATCTTAATATAATAGCCCAACGATTTAACATGGAAATATCAACAACAAAATCTAAAGTTATGGCCTTTCAAGGGAAATTCCCAGTTAGAAGTAAAATTTGTATTCAGAATTCAATATTAGAGCAAGTTAATTCATTTAAATACTTAGGATATAATCTAACTTATAATGAGGAATGTGATATATCCTTTAAAATACAAAACTATAATAAAGCTTTAAGAATTATCAACCAAGTTTTTTAACCATCAAAAGCGCAGAGACACACAAGAACGAAAAAAAATCTATAAAATTCTCGCTAGACCCATAATCTGTTATGGCAGTGAAGCTTGGACCATCACAACTCAGGATGATCGTCATATTACAGCCACGGAGATGAAATTTCTGCGACGAACTGCAGGTTATAGCCTTCTAGACCACCAAAGAAATTCAACAATAGCCAGAGAGTTAAACATCGTACCTATAACTGAATACCTCCAAGAATATAGAAACAATTGGCTAGCCCATATTCAGCGCATGGATCGTCACAGAATACCAAAACAAATTCTTCACTACATTCCTCGAGGCAGAAGATCTTGGGTCGACCTTTTCGGAGATGGCGGGAGACCGTAACGGGCCACGGGGCCTAATACTTGAAAGGCAGATGATAACAACAATAATAGTAACAAAAATAGTAATAATAACAGTAACAATAATAATAATAATAATAGTATATAATAATATTAATAGTAATAATAATATTAATAGTAATAGTAATAATAATAATAGTAATAATAATAATAGTAATAATAATAATAATAGTAATAATAATAATATAAAGTTATGCAATTTTATATCTGTGGGGGCTCCAGATCGAGAAAACTGGAGGAATGAATAGAAGTAAATTAATTTCTAAACCTACTCATGCTCTCAATCAAGAATTTGAAGAGAAGTTATAAGGTCTAGAAGACCCAACGTACTGACTCTATGCCACCCCAATACTCACTGAATGATTGCCTACTTCGAATTGGATGTGAGACCAGCAGTGGATGGCAGACCAAGGGTCTGCTTTGCCTTTCTTACTTCAGAGCTCTTATTTAAATATGATTGTTTTATCACGTAATTTATCACAAACGTTTTTGATTTTTGATTCACACCTATTTTAAGAAGAATCAAACTTTATCGTTAGATATTAATTTAAGAATTCATTTATTAGCATCGTTTAAATTAGTCGAAGGGAATGACAACGGCTGTCTGCTGTTTCCCAATGTCACGCCTTTGTTTCGTGACTGATGGCAGGATATTCAGTATGAATTGCGGTTGGCATCATTTGCCTCCTGTGACGGTACACCCTTATTTTCCTAAACTAAACATTATAGAAGCTCTTTAAAATTTCAGGCGGTGTCTGACACGAAAACTTCTGCTTTATAAAAATATCAGAGTATAATGTATTCAAAGTACTACTTTCTCTGAGGGTAGTAATTTGAAAACAACTTGGGGGGACTGTAAGTCAAACATATGCAAAAATGTTTTAATCAGATATTTCACTAACTTAAAGTCAATAAAAATTGTATTGTGTATATCAGCATGTGAACAGAAATATACGTTTAAGACCTATAATTTAAGATAACTACGTATTTATAAGTGTATCTATTGTTACAACAGTTATGAAACTTTATATTGTATTGATATATGTCAATCATTGAACGGTCTTAGAGGCTAACTCCCGGATATGATCTAACAAAGTTGTAATAAAAAGTATACAAAAACGAGCGATTAACGATGTATTATCGTATATATATTTTTAACGACACTCATTAAAAGTTAAGGTAATTAACCCTTAAATTGGCAAAACAGTAATTTTTCGTATCAGTTATTTAAATGTGATTGACCGCACTGAAAACAAAATCGTGCATAACTGTTATTATTAGGTATATTGTATAATTCTACACATATTTCAGTAATGTCTTATCGTTAGCTTTCTTCTGTTTTATTAAAACAATTAGATGAATTAAAACAATTGATGTATCCTATAGGATACATTGCGAATTTAAGGGTTAAATTCTGGGCGTGTAAGGGTTGAGCAAATCTGCTCAGAAGTATCTTTTTTTAGGCTTTAGAGAACCCACGGCTTTAGTTGCCTTCCCATGGAACCCAAACCCAGGATTTATAGTTCCTGAATAATTCAGTGACATCTGTGGGGTTTGATCCCGCGAATTTTGAAACCAGAAGCGAGCGTGGAAACCCTCATTCACCAGAACCGATAACTGGGTGGCTCAATCGGTTGAGTTCAATATTTATACCCATTGCAGGCACTAGCTTTAAACCCCAGGGTCTACCAGACGTGAAAGAGGGTTTTTCCTGGATTTTCCCAGTGATCAAGCCAAATGTCATCACCAGGACTAATTTCATCACATTCGCCATTTCACAATACTACTCAAAAACATTAAATCAGTTATTATCTAAGCATACACATACATGATACGCAATAAAAACACTTCAATGAGTATAAAGTGGACTCAGTATTTTAGTTTCCAGGCGACATCGAAGGCAACTGTTTCCCTCTGAATTAAAAAAATACATTGTTACTGCCAAGCAGAGCCAGGATTTGTTGTTAGAGGCTTCTAAGACGCCGCTCCAATCACAAAAAACTGAAAACAGTTCTCTGCCAATAATGTGTTCGCATTTTTAAATGACGTTTCCATGTAAAATTCGCGTGGATATAATTATATTAACAGCGTTATAACTTTTGTATTTTGCAGTATTATTATAATAGGCCTATACTAAGTTAGCGCCAGTGAATGCCAGTGAATAAAACGTGACAACGCCGCTGGATGTGCTAAATACTTATCCGTGCAAAGTAGACCTACCTAACCACTAAAATACTGAGTACAAGGACTGAGGTAAGGATAATTTGTACAATAAACCCATTAAAATTGATTGTATATGAAATTAATAATAATGTGGCGATCTTTTGATCCATTATACCAAAGTTTCCTAGAAGTGATAAAACCCTATATATTATATAACATCATCTAAAAATTATATTTAAATAAACAGTGTTTACAAACAGTATACTAGATATTATATATGTGATAAAGGAATCATGTATGTACATCAACAATAATAATAATAATAATAATAATAATAATAATAATAATAATAAAACTTATTAATTAAATGCTACTAGTGAACCCGGAGGTTCATGCTCGCGTGGAAACAAGCCCTCCATACAACCCTATCCTCAGCCAACTTTTCCAATCATCCCTGTATAATTTACCTCCCTCCATCATGGTTAAAGATATTCTCCCACCTCATTCTTGGTCTTCCTAGTGGATGCTTTCCCTCTGGTATCCTTACAAGGAGTTTCATGTCCCTCTTTCATTCTCCATTCGTGACAAATACCTTGCCCATCGCAGTCTAAGAGACTTAACTGTTCTTACTATATCTGGCTTCCCTTAAAGATTATGTAGCTCACTGTTAACTATTCAGCTGTCTGTTCGTATCTCTTTGTTCCAAAAATCTTCCTAAGAACTTTATTCTCAAATACTCGTAACCTTTTCTTTTCTCTTAAAGTTAGTGTCCATGTTTCGCAACCATATAATATAACTGGAAGAGTAACAGCTATATATAAGCCTATATTCAGTTAATTTAATGTTCTTTGAGAGAGCTGGGGTGACAAGTGTTCCTGTAATGTGTGAAAGCATGCATTTCCAGAATTGAGCCTATGTTTAATTTTTTTCTGCACCTCATTCCTGTTTGTAATTATTATTTCTAAGTATTTGAATTTAGATATTTTTTCAAAATTCCCTTTAATTGTTAATAAGGGGAGATTAAATGTCTATGTCGCCAATGAAAAACTGCTAACATCAAGACCCATCTTCAGAAACTATTTGAGATATAATAATGAAATTTTTACAGCACTATTACGGGTCGCCTCACTGATGATACAATAGACAACCCCTTATAATCGGCACATATGGATGGAGGTCAGCAGAACTGTTAGATCAAGGGTCTTCTACGCTTGACACAATATGGAGTTTTTCCCTTCGTTAGTATTTTACAACGGTAGGAAATTAAAAAATTATTAACTGTATTCGATTCACCATAAGGCTTTTAATAGGCATGTAGAAACTAGAACAGTGTGAGGCGGTATTCGCTCAGAATCACAAGGAGTTAAGGAGCAAAATAGCTTACATAACATGTAAAAGAAGACAACCAATTGTGAAAATTAAAATTTAGTTAGCGTAGCACTAAATTTAATGGAATATTTCATAGCAGGTAAGGCGGAACTGTATGAAGAATTTACCAATAGCTTGGCTTCTCCGTCTCGCGACTTTGTCTCGTTGAGACCCCCGAAATGTTGCAGACTTCTTCGCTTGCGTCTGCAATTGTTATGTAATGTTGCATGTCGGATATATTTTCTTCACAAAGAGCTAATTTTTATCTTCATAACCATAACTGTGTATATCCTCTTTTTTAGATAGCCTATCATAATCAAGTACCTCTATTAATTAAAAAAAAGTCAATTTTATAATATGTGGCAAGAGGGTGTTAGGAAAAATAAATCATCATATAATTTGGAAATTTTCATTAGACCTACTAACATCCAGTAGAAGGGAATTAGTAGATAACACTTTGAATAGGAACCTTTGTCCAGAAACTCGTTTTAAAAACGAGTTCGCATTAAGCGTTTAAATCTCCCGCGTTTGCGGGGAAAAAATTGATAGTAATTTAATAATTTATGATTCAATTAATTACTTTTACACAAGCTAACTGAAGTCAAGAAAAAATCTTCACTTTTTCATTCTAAGAATAAGGTCGAGCGAGTGTACCAGAGCATGATTCGCAGATATAATGTATGTAACGACAAGTTTCCCGGGTGAGGTTTTTTCGGGGCTTTTCTTCACCTGTAAGACAAATGCCAGGATACTTTAAGGCCCAAACGGTCCCCGAACATCATCTGGCCATCATTTTTATCAATATCATATTCACCTCATTAGATTAAGTTTAGATTTAAGGCCTTTCCTGGCGCATCATTACCCATCGTCATCACCAATCATATCATTGGGGCAGCGTAACCCCGCCTTCCAGGCGCCCCAACCGCAAAAGTGGGTTACAATACGCCAATGCCAGGAGAGAATATATGAAATGTCGAATGACAAACAGGTGGCATTGAACAAAAAAAAATGTATGCAACGAGCTTGGTGGTCGCCACAGAGAATTGCTGTTTTAGTGGATAAGTACTAAACACAATGGTACAGTAGAGCATTTTGGTTCGTTTGCATATAAAATATTATTCTTACAGCCACATAGTGAAATTTCTCATTTTTCATTTGACATTGGACTTTGGCAAGAAATCACCGAAAGTTGGAATCTGTAAATGTAATAATTGAGATATAAATTATTATATTACTATCGATTTATTATCCCTGGCCGACGTGGGAGATTTAAATTCTTAATGTGAGTTTCTTTTACCTGCAATAAAAAAATGATAAGTTTCCGGACAAAGGTTTTTCACTACAAGCCTTAGAAATTTGTAAATTGAATTTCCGATTACCTGTTAACATCTTATCTTACGCATTTTTTTTTCGATTCGGAAACAGACTATTCACATAGTTATCAACTAAGAAAAGTAAGGTCATAACCATTAGGATTGGGATTCAACCCAAAGCGAAAATTAAAAAAAATTCCCGTAGATGCTGTAATTTCCATTTTTCGCAACGGAACTCGGTAAATTGAAATAAATCGTAAGAGGTATTCTAAAAAGAATCAGTGATATCTGATCATGATTAGTGGACATTTACCTGAAAGCGTTAATTTAAAAATCGCTGAAGTGCCCGCCCTGTTTGTTTTCTCGCGACGTAACTAGATACATACTGTGTAATTAACGAAAGGTCCACCGCTATGGTCTCGAGGTAGCATGCTGCCTTGTCACTCAGCGGGCCCGGGTTCGATCCCCGGTCGGCACAGTTTTTCTGGGTGAGGTTTTTATCGGGGTTTTCCTCACCTGTAAGACAAATGTCAGGAAAACTTTAAGGTCCAAACGGCCCCGAAATCATATGGCCATAATCATCATCATCCTTCGCCGGTGTATAAAGCAACGGGAAGCTACCACACCTACAATTCCCTAGGAAAGCTGCAAAGCATAGCATGAAAATGCTATGATTGCAATGAAAGACCTGCCCTCAGGCAGAATTACTATGGATGGATATATATATATATATATATATATATATATATATACACACACACATAATGTAATAAAATCTAACCATAAATTTGCCTCGCTGAGGAATTCAGTTATTTTCCTCAGTTCTTGGATGACGGACTTTTAAAAATGTGAAACTGGGGAATAGAGAGCGGAAAAAGTCCGGCAATATTGCGAATGTGTAAAACAAAATGGATGTGACACATCTGTCATGAAATTATTAATTTAATGTAACTGTGTATAATATTCTGAAAAGCTTAGAAAACAATCACTTTAGTTCTTAGGGCTGTTTTTCTCAGATTTACCATTGTCTAGTTAAAAACCAACATTGTTTTTAATAATTGACCTCGGATTCTGTTTTTAAACTACCAGTAGCAAGTTTTGAGCAGAGAACTAGTTAAAATGTCGAGGAACATGAAACTGTAAAGAGATGGAAATGTGAGACAGTACCACCAGCATTGTGCGGGTGTGTAATTTCACAAGAGGCATCATCCAGCTAGAACGTGTCCCGCACACGAGAACCGGTATATGTGGTAACATAACCTCCAGGAGTACAGAATCTACACAAACATTCCTTACTGCGTTTACAAACGTTAGTTTAATCGTATCATCAATTTCTGCTACCAGGATATCCGCTATATTCGGAGAATATACCTAGAAATTTTGCTAGGAACATGCCTTACGAAGTCCCGCGGCATAGCCGATTTCTGAAGATATGATATCTTGGCGCAGAGCTACGGGACTTGCTGTGGTTCAAGTCCCCAAAGACAGATAAAATTGTTTCATGAAATTTCGGCCAGTAACGGGCTGGACCAACCCAGCATCGCGAGAAATTTGGGTAGATACAATAAGTAGTGGTTTCAGGTTGATAAAACAAGCTATAACGACTGGGGGACCCGATATGCTGACCACATGTCACCTGGCTAGATGATCTACCATTTCTGTGAGTTACATTTGGATATGAGCCCAGTAGGCGGTTGTAAGGCCAAGGGCCTTCTTGGCCTGACCTGCCATGGAGCAAGTCTTACATAACCGAGGGTTCTTATATGCCACATATCACACAACTATATCTAACGAGGACAGAGATGGAATGTATGAGGAGAATAGCAAGTTCTTCTTCTTCTTCATGAAATAAGACCTTTTGACCTGTTTTCACATGAAATGGGATTTAATGAGGGATTCTATCTGTACGCATTCTTTTAACATGTGTATACCAGTCGTTTCTCATGTTGTAAATTCTATTTGTTAAATTAGAAATGTCCACCGCTGTGATCTCGAGGTAGCGTGCTGCCTTGTCACGCAGCGGGCCCGGGTTCGATCCCCGGTCGGGGCAGTTTTTCTGGGTGAGGCTTTTATCAGGGTTTTCCTCACCTGTAAGACAAATGTCAGGAAAACTTTAATGCCCAAACGGTCCCCGAAATCATATGGCCATCATCATCATCATCAACATCATCCTTCACCGGTGTGGAAAGCAACGGGAAGCTACCACACCTACAATTCCTAGTAAATCTGCAAGCATAGCATGAACATCCTATGATTGCAGTGAAGGACCTGCCTTCGGGCAGAATTACTATGGATTGAAATTAGAAATATTTAAGTCTTTCCTAACATCTTCATGTATTTTTCTGCCCAAAATTGTCACACCTGCTGCTGAACGTAAGAAAATCCATTTCTGCAATGTCTTTTTTTAGTTTTTTTTTTCCGTCTGAACTGTTAAGAGTCCAATTTTTCACGTTTCATAGGCCTATGTTAAGAGCAGGCCCGGGCCATAATTGTATAAAATTGTAATTGTGTGCTCTTGAAAGTTTTATTTTTCAGTGTCCGTGTTATAGTGCCACACATTCTATAAAATTTATTTAATATAATATTAACATTTTCCTTCTGCAGAATGATACATTGCATCCTAAATACCTGTTGTATTGTACGGTTATTAATAGCAAGTTAAACATATAAAATCAGTACATTAATTAAACATATAAAATCAGTCGATCTCAATGAGAAAAAATGCTGTAAAATATTTTGGAGGCCTTTCGGAAACTTATTTTACATCATTTCATCTAGTTGAGGACGACTGAGATCTCAGGTAAGGTAAAGTTAAAGTGATCCCACAACAGGCCATAGGAACCATTGGTGTAGTGGGAGTTACTAAGGCTCACAGCATTTTTTTCCTAACAAAAACACAAGACAACCGGCAGCCATTAACAACCGGTTTTTTATTAGCCCTGCGTGAACGGCCGTCTTTACTCCCAGAACAAGAGTCTGGAACTCAATTCTAGTAAAGACTTAGTCGAATCCAGGACCATGGTGCTACCAGAAGGTTTGGGTCAGTTTAAAAATCCTGACCCTACCGAAACTCGAACCCTCGACCTTCCGGTTTATAACGTACTGCCGTAACAAATTATGCTACGGCGTGCCCCTGTGATATATATACATTTTTTTTTAACTGGAAGAGAAATGCCAGGGAATTTTAAGTTTCAAATAGTATAATGTCCACCGCTGTGGTCTCGAAGTAGTGTGCTGCCTTGTCACGCAGCGGGCCCGGGTTCGATCCCCGGTCGGGGCAGTTTTTCTGGGTGAGGTTTTTATCGGTGTTTTTCCTCACCTGTAAGACAAAAGTCAGGAAAAATTTAAGGCCCAAACGGTTCCCGAAATCATAATCATCATTATCACCATCATCCTTCACCGGTGTGGAAAGCAACGGGAAGCTACCACACCTACAACTCCCTAGTAAAGCTGCAAGCATAGGATGAAAATGCTATGATTGCAGTGAAGGACCTGCTTCGAGCAGAATTACTATGGATGGATATCATAAACGTCCATATCATATTCGCCTTGTTTATTAATGATGAAGGCCTTTGAGGAAATAATATCATATCTTAAGTCTTCTTATTGTTTCGGAAGTGGCTCTGGTATTGAGCTAATTACTCATCTGGGGAGGTCTTCAATCTCCGTACGAGGTCCAGAAATGTATGCATTGTGATCTAGAGTTTGAAATCCTCCCCCGACAGGTAGTATGCGTGGGATGGAACATGTGAAGGTCAACCTTTAAAAAAATTGATGGCGCAACTCTTGATAATTGAAAGTTGAGAGTTTTAAAGAGCGATTGACATCAGTAAGTTATTATGTGTGCCGTCTCCTTTGAGTTTAAATTGGAGGGCGTAATTATCTCTTTGTACAGTATTCGTATCATTAGTTTCAGTGGAGCAATCGGTAAAATTCTCGCATGCAACGACGCGGGCCCAGGTTCGATTCTGGTAAGGATGGATTTTTTTTTTAATAACGTCATTAATTTCCATAGAGTATACATGTTACCAGGCTTCGTTAATTTTTATTTACTACGTGGAAAAACTTGTACCCAACACCTGTGGGCCGGCTCGATATGGGAGTGTAAAAGAAATAAATTTGTATAGCCTACATACCGGTAGGTAAATGAATTTTCTTCCGAACGGTTGTAACATCTCATTACATAGTTTACTAACACAAGGCATATCAAGGTGGTGTATTTTCACAACTAATGCAAAATGTGTCTGTTTAATTTAAACTAAGTCAAGTTAATATGTAATTTCAATATACAAGTAGGCCGCATCATACAAACTGTTTCTAGCAGGGACAATTGTGGTCTAGTGGAGGAAACATCTATTTCCCATGCATCAGGTCGCGTGTTCGACCCACTATTGTGCTTTTTTCCCTATCACGTTCTCCCTCTCTTACATAATTCAATTTTCATTATGTTCGTTTTCTTTTATATGTTTCGCTTTTTTTACAGCATTTGACGCACTACTTATTTACACGAAATTATTTTCCCTGCTCGACACACAACGAAATATAAGCCTAAGGGATTTTAGTTTCTCAAAAATAGTTGTGTACTTGTGAACCAAGTACGTGACCTCTGATCGTACGCAGTGTCTTTGTTCTGGGACTTAAAAAATATCTGTGCATCATCAATTCTTTCAAAGTCTGTATAACAAAGGGAGAGAATAAACTAAGGATATTAAATAAAAAAGAAAACTATGTAAAAACATCAGGAATAACTTAAGTGTACAATTAAAATAATAATTAAGAAATGGAAGCCTGTTTACATGCCATGAAGGCTCATGTATTTGTGGATACAAAGATCCACGATTATTAATAACCATTATAGGAGTTAGGACGGTAGTCTCGAAATCCGGTCGACTTTATCCCAAGGAAATTTTCCACGTCTCATATATGGGAAGCTAAATTGGAATCAGGCCAGTTTAGAGACGTATGGATAAAAAAAAATCCCTCCGTCTCACGGATCAATGCTCATAAGTCAGAGAGATCGATGAATTAATGTAATTTTATTTTAAAAGTCAATGCTGCTATATTCGATCTTGGTATGTACTGAGGAAGCTTAAAGAGCACATATAAACTAATCGGCAAACGCCATCGCAATTGGAGCATAGAACAGGTTCCATTTAAGCGTCCGGTAGACTTTTCTCCTAATGCAACATTTGCGTGCTGAGTTTAGTAGATTGCGGTCGGGTGATCGAGGTGCTGGCGGTTACTTTACATTAGGGGTGGGTAATGTATTAGTTTCCTCTATATTTACACTGCTCATTTCGCTAATCACTCAATTGCTACTCAAACGGTTCATTTCAGGGAAGACATGACGGATAAGTGTATTACAACTTGCACATTGACACCGTCTCACGTGTCATCAGTCTCCTTTACAACACGTTCATTGTCATTATTAATTTACTAAACAGATGAGCATTCTAACACTATTGAATAAAAAGTAAATAACAATTAATTGTAAATAACAGTTCTTTGTTTGTAGCTATTGTCCCTTTTTATTTTTGTTACAAACCCAATCGCGATATCACTTACTCATTGACACTATCGAACCGTAGGTTCCCGGCCACGCGGACATAACCTCTCCATATATCCCTATCCCGAGCTAATTATTTTCAATCATTCCCTGTATAATCTACTTCCCTCAAATCATAGTTAATGTTACATACCCACCTCATTCTTGGTCTTCAAACGGGGCGTTTTCCCTCTGGTTTTCCTACAAGACGCTTCCATGCACGTCTTTCATTCCACATTCGTTCTACATGTCCTGTCCATCGCAGTCTGCGAGACTTAACTATTCTTAATATATCTGGCTTCCTGTAAAGACCATGTAGTTCACTATCATGTAGTTTTCTCCATTCACCTGTCTGTTCATCTCTCTTTGGTCCAAACATTTTTCCAAGAACTGCACTCGTGTCCAAAATTAAAGCAACAAACTAAAATTTCGCCGTCCTGTGTCCAATTTACAACAGAATAGTACCAAGTGGTAGTAAATCGTAACCAAATGTCTGTCATATCCTCTATGTGAGATGGCATTCCTGTCTTTGTAGAACCAAAGAAGTGATGTTGTCAGTGCATCTGTCAAATTGTACTTTGTGTTTACTCTCTTTAGTCCGACATCAGCATTCACTGTGTAAACATTCAGGTACAGTATGGCACAGAGATGACGCCTGGCAGACTCTCTGCGTTGGAGAGCGATAGAGAGAACGGAAGCTTGATAGTCTAAAGCTGATGTGGCCAGTTAGCTTAAGGCGTATCTTTCTGTTGTTTCCCGCATGTGGCAACAGTTTTTAAAGGCAGAAAACCCCGAAGACCAGGGAAAGGACGACCAACAGTCACAACAAAAAAGAGAGGATCGTTATTTGGCAATAAGAGCAAGATGGAACCGTGTAGTAGGGCCTACTGCACAACAACTGGTATCTGATCTCACAGCATCCATGGGAACAATTGTATCGTGATGAACAGTGTATAGAAGTCAACATAGAGGTCTTTACTATCAGAGACCCGCTGTATGTGTACCCCTGATTCGTGATCACAAAAGAAGACGTCGAGAATGGAGCCAACAACATGTCAACTGGACAGATGAAGAGTGGACCAATTTTCTCTTTACAGATGAGACAATATTTGGTCTTCAGAGCTACTCTCGACGGATTCGTATTTGGAGGTAATCTGTAACACGATTTCGGCCCTCAAACATTCTGGAAAGAGACTCATATGGAGGAGGATCAATAATGGTGTGGTCAGGCATAATAATAACTGCTCAAACACCTCTACAGGAAGTTGTACAGGTAAACCGACAAGGTTTAACTGCTACCAGATATCGTGACGATATCTTGTTACCTCATGTACGCTTCTTTCAAGGTGTTGTGGGTCCAGACTTCCTGATAATGCTCGTCCACACAGAGAAGCGGTGGTTGATGAATTCCTGCAAACCGATGACATTGCTCGAATGGATTGGCCTGCTTGCTCTCCCAACTTAAATCTGACAGAGTATGTTTGGGACGTGCTACGGAGACGAGTTGCTTCACATCAGTATCCACCAATCACTCGTGAGGACTTGAGAGCTGCTCTACAGGAAGAATGGACGTTAATACCTCAAAATGATATTGATGACCTCATTTGCAGCATGCACGATCATTGTGAGGCCTGTATTGCTGCCAGAGGTGATCACACGATATAATGAGCATACGTAACCACATTTATCGATATTGAGTGTGAACCTAAGAACACTTTGAAAAGAAGAAGACCTTATTCATTTGTGTTATTTCATCAAAAATGATGTTAGAATGGTTACAAAGTTTAGTCCATTTGTTCTTGTGCCAGCCAGTAATATTTTGTAGTAAATTTAACATAGAAAGTAAACATTTCAGTTTGTTGCTTTAATTTTGGACACTAGTGTATATTCTCAAATACTCGTAATTGCCTTTCCTCCCTTAAAGTAAGAGTCCATGTTTCGTATCCATATAATATAACTGATAGAATAATAGTTCTGGTAGAATAATAGTTTTATATATTTTCAGTTTAACGTTTTTTGAAAAGAGTTGGGACGTCAAGAGTCCCTGTAATGCATAAAGAGCAGGCATTCCCAGAATTGAGCCTATGTTTAATTTCTTTGTGCATCTCATTCCTATTTGTGATTATTGTTCCTAGGTATTTGAATTCAGACACTTCCTCAAAATTTCCCTTATTGTCACTAGCTGTCCATTTCCATTATATAATGTATTTCTATGTGTGACCATATGTTTGGTTTTATTGATATTTACTTCCAGTCTCAATTTAAAAGTGTTACTCAACAGTGTGTGCGTGTTGGCCTTTAGTAACTTATCTCTTCGCTATCGCCCAATAGTACTACATCATCAGCATAAACTAACAGCTTATTAACACCATTCAGTTGTAGGTCTTCTTCATCCTCTAAAGATTTAATGGCATTCTCTAGTGCAAAATTAAATAGTAGAGGAGATAGTGATCTCCTTGATTCAACCCATTGTGGGTTTCAAAATTATCCGAAAACGGTTTGCCTACTCGCACCCTAATCTTTAAGTCATTTAGACACATTCGTATAAGTCTAACTAATTTTTTAGGAATTCCGAACTCAGCATGATACTATGTAACTTCTCCATCTTAACTGAATCGTATGCCTTTTTGAAGTCTACGTATAGTTGATGTATAGTACCATTATATTTCCCTTTACTTTATAAAATCTGTCTTATACTAAAAATCTGATCTGTTATAGACCTGTTTCTTCTAAATCCACATTACCTGATGGAGTTAAGACCATAATGTATTCTCTTCCACTTCATCAGTATTAAATTATACGTATGACAATTATGAATTATCGATCCGTTGATTAATAATACATAATAGCCATAAGCCACACAATGTAGAGTTGAAAAGAAAAGAAAAAAATAATAACCAATAATTTGATTTAAGTTATTGGATTGGTAAAGGAAGTGTAAAATATAGAAGAAGAATAAAAGTATACATGGGACATGGTTATATATAATATTTTGTAAAGAAATATTTAGTGAGCTTTTTTTGAACTATTTTCGAGTCAGGAAGTCCTTGATTATGAGGGGAGGGAGTTCCAGATGATGTAGATCTACATTATAAGAACTAAGAAATTTAATGAATCAATCAAAATATTTAACAAAATGAAAAAACAAATAAAGTTTTAAAAATGAAGACACACCGTAAGTTTATAAAATAAGTAGTACTGTATGTTATCCCATTTTCCCTTGCCATTCACCACATCTCCATACTCATGTCATCCGTTTCATTTCACTTCATCTGCTCCTCTCATGGTGCTAAAGGCCTGATCAGCAGGTATCCTTGTACATCAAAGACTTTCAGCAATAAGAGCTCTTTACATCCCCCGATCTGCCATTACACTGGACATGAATAGTGTGTTCACTATTTTACTAAATAACTAACTCCATGGCGCGACAGGCCTAGAAGGTCCCTGGCCTACCAGCCGGCTGCTGGCCTCACATCCATAGCGATAATTACAGCTCACGATCATGCTGCCGTTGTAAGGATGATATGTGACAAGCATGTCGGTTTCCCCAGCCGTTATAGCTGGCTTTCTCAACCTGGAGTCTCTACTTTACTTATCGTAGCTACCCAAATGCCTCACTATACTGGGTGGACACCAGTCTCATACTGGCCGAATATCCATGAGAAAATTCCTAATGAATCAAAATATTTAATAGTTAACTATCTCACTGGCACCATCGAACCCGTAGGTTCATGAACAGAAGTTTTCCACACATCCTTATCCTGAGCTAATGTTCTCCAATTACCCCCTTATAATCCATTTCCTTCAAATCATGGTTAATTTTATTCTTTCACCTCACTCTTGGTCTACCCAAAATATTTAATAAAATATAAAAATAAATAGTCTTAAAAAATAAAGATACATAGTGGATTAAAATCTGTACTATATGTTATCCCTTTTTCCCCTCCTGCCAAAAACTTCAAAACTTCATTCATCATTTCTCCATACTCATGTCATCCATTCCTTCCCATTTCATTTCATCTGCTCCTGTAATGATGCTACAGACCTAATCAGCCCGCATCCTTGTACATCTCAAACATTCAATATTACGAGCTCATTTCATCCCCCGACCTGCCATTACACCTGATATGAATGCAGTGATATGTATATATATATATATATATATATATATATATATATATATAATATCTGCACTATTTAGCGGTCCAAGACATCATGTCTTACTCAGATCAACGAGACGCGCGCTGGTTGAAGTTTCTGTGAGGAGGGGGAAGAAATATTATCATGAAATTTCGGTCAGTATTTGGATCTTTTGTCTATTCAGCATCGTGAACAACTTGGACGGAGACTCGACATGCTGATCACATGTACATTGACACTGTCTCACGTATCATTAGTCTCTTTTTACAAGACTTCTCTACTGGTGGATGATCACCTCTGTAACTGATAGCAAGTTGATCAAGGGCCTTGTTATGAGTTGTCCAAATGTAGACCTATAGCACACACCTTTAAAAGATGAACCATTAAAGGATATATGCCATTAGAGATTAGCGTGCGGCTCAAGTTACTTTAGCTAACTGTATATTAAAGAGACTTAAGAATTGTTACATTAAAAAATTGTATAAGTCTACAGAATACTGTATTTCATTTCAATGATCTTATCTGTAGAAACAGAACTTAATTATTTGTATATCTGTCCATTTCAAAATTAATTCGATTCTTTGATTAAGGAACATACCAGAAGCCTTCAATGAATTAGGCCTATACGACATTTTCAATATCGGTTATATGGATCTGATATTCTAAACGACAATCCGTAAGATACAAAATAATAATTATTAAACGTTCTTACTTTTATCAAATTATTAAAATCCATTATATTTTACCTTTTAAATTTTCTTTACGATAGATGGTCTTCTGGTCAGGGTTTCTGGCTGCAGTTCATGAGGTCCAGGGATTGATATTCGTTCAGATCACAACATTTTTCTTTAAAAGGAATTATTCCTATGGTCTTGAATTTAGGTTAAGTTTAGGTATAAAGACACTCCCGGTGCTTCGTTATCAATTATCATCCATCGTCTCATGGGGTAACGTAACACCGCCATCCAGACATCTCAAATTCAGAAGTGAGTTATAATTCCGCCAATGCCAGGGAATAATGCCAAAAAAAAGTCCTAAAACAACCTGATTGCATTCGATAAAAAAAGTAATTTCCAAAATGTTATTAAAAGTATATAAACACAAACACACACACACACATACATACATGCATGCATGCATACATATATACATACGTACATGCACATATACATATAACTTATACATACACACACACACACACACACACACACACACACACACTACCTTAAATAACAGACTACCGCATTTGAGCTACCAAAGTTAAAGATTTGAAGAAATAATCATTCAATAGAGCCTGAGGTAAAATAATATATTCGGTCTCAGAACTAGAGGAACTGACACTATTTTCTTAAATTTCTATTTCCTTAGCAAAATATATAAATGTTCTATGTTTTTATCTTAGGTATTACAGTTATTTTTGTGAACCCCAGTAATAATGTTAATCAAATACAATACATTGTTTTCTCCCAATACATATAGGCTTACTTTTTTAACGCACATATTTGCTACATGTTTTATTCATGTCGTACCTGCTTTACATTTTGTATAATTTATTCAAATCTGCAGCAGCAAATATAATATGATATGATTTCAGACATCAGACCACATTAGTTGCATATGATATATCGGCTCTGTACTGTTATCTTCATTCATGTAAACAAACATAAGTCTGGATAAATTCTTATCTTCAGCTAAAATTTTTTAATTAATATCTTGAAAATTCTTCTCTCTCAAATTATGGTTGATAATGTTGTTCTTGCACCTTACTCTTCGCCTACACACTGGACGCTTTCCTTCTGGTTTCCTTACGAGTCTCCATGTTCCTCTTTCATTCCTTATTTGATCCACATGATCTGTGTATCGCAATCTAAGAGACTGTAATTGTAATGTTGTATCAGGTTTCCCATAAAATATCATGTAGCTCACAGCTATCTAGTTCTATTCATGCACCTGCCTACATATATACATATACATACACATATATATATATATATATATATATATATATATATATATATATTTAATTTACTGCAAAAATAACAAAACACCAGGTGAAAATGGTATTAACCTGGAATTATTTAAGTATGCCAGCTCTGCCTTTAATGAAATATTTCTAATTTTTAAAAACAGAATTTATAATGAGGGCCCTCCACCAAAAAGCTAGCAACAAGCTGATATGTAATCCCACGACACAAAAAGGAGATATAAAAAACTGTGATATTTCAGAGAAATGAGTCTTTTGGACTCAGGCTACAAAATGTACACCAAGTTACTCAAATCAAAATTAACTAATTATTATGACAATTTATTAGATGGAGCACAAAATGGGTTCCGAAAAGGAAGATCCTGTACAGATGGATACTTCACTATTAAAATTCTAATAGAACAACTGAGAGAGTTTAGTATTGAAACACACATAGCGTTTATTGACTTGAAGAAGGCATTTGACAAAGTAGATAGAAACAAATTATTATAAATTCTGAAATATGATGGAATCCCAGACCAACTATAACAGCTATATATGATATTTATAAGGATAATTACATCGAAGTTAAGATTGAAAATAAAATCCCTGAATGCAGACCAATTAATTAAGGAGTTAGAAAAGGATGTGGTCTTTCACCAATGTTCTTCATAATATATATGAACTCAATTATTAAAGAATGGAGACTACAACCGCATAATACATATATAAATTAGACATTTGCAGATGATATTGTGTTTATAACGAATTCAGATGATGACCTACAACAATCAGTCCACTTTTTTCACCAAATTGCAATAAACTACAACATGGAAATCTCAACAGAAAAATCTAAAGTCATGGCTTTCCTAGTAAATGACCCATTTTGCGTATTATTAATAATAGAATACTAGAACTAACAAACACATTTAACTATCTCAGATACCAAGTTACATACGAAGAGGAAAAAGATTTTGGTCAAAAAATTATAAAATTTAACAGAGTAACAGGAATTATAAATAATATTTTCAAGCCAAACACAGTACAGCAACACACACGAATCTAGAATTTATAAAACACTGGCCAGACCCCTATTAGGTTACGGCAGTGCGGCCTGGGAAAATTCGCAGTGTATATGAACAACGATTACTCAACTATTACGGCAGAAATGAAATTTATGGGGACGTACTGTAGGTTTCCTCAAGAACAGACCATAAAATGAATTCTGAGATTCTCAAAGAATTACAAACAGAATCAATCACGGAATATGTGCAAAAATACAGAAACAACTAGAATCTCTCAAATAAATAAGAAGGAGCAGAATACGAATACCACGTCAATCCTTAAATTAACCAGCCACCAGGCAAGAGATCATTGCCCCCCACTACCTACCCTTCAAAGATTAGATTGATACCGTAAACAAGACCTCTAGTGTCTAATCGCATGAAAGGAAGAAGAAGATATTTCCCATTTAATTTATTTACATTTTAAAATATGCAGCTAGCACGAAACTATCTGATTCAAGGATGATGATAACAGTATTAATAATAATAATAATAATAATAATAATAATAATAATATAATAATAATAATAATAGTAGTAATACATAATAATAGTAGTAGTAGTACTAATAGTAGTAATAATAATAATTATAATAATAATAATAATAATAATCGTCCTCCTACCCCTCCTCGTCGTGTCCTCTCCCCCTCGTCTCCTCCTCCTCCTGGTCCTCCTCCCCCTCGTCTCATCCTCCCGTCCTCCGTCGTGCGTCGTCATCTCGTCTTCGTCCTCCTCGTCCTCCTCCTCGTCGTCCTCATCCTCGTCGTCCTCCTCCTCCTCGTCGTCCTCCTCCTCCTCGTCGTCCTCCTCCTCCTCGTCGTCCTCCTCCTCCTCGTCGTCCCTCCTCCTCCGTCCGTCCTCCTCCTCCTCGTCGTCCTCCTCCTCCTCGTCGTCCTCCTCCTCCTCGTCCTCCTCCTCCTCGTCCTCCTCCTCCTCCTCTTCCTCCTCGTCCCCCTCCTCCTTCTCTTTCCTCCTCCTCCTCGTCCTCCTCCTCCTCCTCCTCCTCGTCCTCCTCCTCGTCCTCCTCCTCCTCCTCCTCGTCCTCCTCCTCTTGCCTCCTCGTCGTCCTCCTCCTCCTCCTCCTCGTCGTCCTCCTCCTCCCTCGTCGTCCTCCTCTTCCTCGTCTCCCTCCTCCTTCCTCCTCCTCCTTCCCTCCTCCTCCTTCTTCATTCTTCTTGCCTCCTCCTCCCCCTCCCTTCTTGTCATCCCTTCCCCCCTCCCCTCCCGCCCCCCTCCCTCTTCTTCTCTTCCCTCCTTCTTCTCCTCCGCCCTCCTTCTCCTCCTTCTTCTGTTCTTTGTTTGTTTTTATGGGACGAAATATAAGATCTAAAGCAAAATAAAACTTAAAACAATAATAAGTGCAATGAAATCGGTACAGAAATAAGGTAATTAAAATAAAAAACAATAAATACATTAAATTCTGTAGAACTGTTTTTTTTTGGAGACATTCACTGGAATTTGTAGAAGAGATAAAATAAGAAGCAGTACATACAATTAAACGACAGATGAATGTTCAAACTTCGATTGCGAATTTTATTAAAAGCATGGTATGGCCAAAAAAAAAAAAAAAGGACAAGACAGATTCCCAAAAATAATACAAGAACGGATGGCACCTCGCAGAATAAGATGAAGGAGAAGAAGAAGAAGGAGAAGAAGAAGAAGTAGGCCAAAAATAACTTAGGTTAATTATGTTTTAGGCAGTAGGAAAGAGGATTGGTTATGGAGTTTGTATTAACAGATACGTAGATGTGGAGGGGAATTACAATACATTAATTAGGCGTAGATATGGGTGAAATGGACTTTATTGTGAAGCTGCTAAATAAAATAAGAATAAATTATTATTATTATTATTATTATTATTATTATTATTATTATTATTATTATTATTATTATTATAACAACAATAATCGTCATCGTCATAATCGTAGTCATCGTCATCATCGTCGTTATCATCATTATTATTATAGTAATCAAAATCATCCAAAAAGTTTGAATGAAATTGGAACATGTGTTAGAACCGCGGAAATAAACAAGTTCTACGAATACAAGTGAAGTAAGTAAAGTAAAGTGATCCCACAACAGACCTGGAGGCCCTTGGGGTAGTAGGAGGTTAACGCTCCCACTTTTTCTAGACAATCGGCACTTTATGTCAGCCGGGTTGTCAGCCCTGCGTGACGGCCGCCTTTACCCCAGAACAAGCGTCTGGTACTCATTTCCGTTAGAGGCTGAGTCGACTCCAGGGTCATAGTGCCGCCAGAGGGTTTGGGTCAGTTTAAAAATCCTGACCCCAACGGGACTTGAACCCTCGACCCTCCGGCTTGTAGCTCAGTGCCTTAACCACTACGCTACGGCGTGCCCCCTACGAATACAAGTCAAATTGTAAAATAGATAGTTTACTTAAAATTCCATAAAACGATCAGTTCGCCATATATCAGAGAGCTGTAGTTTTGGTGCCAGAATTTCTTTGCAAAATGCAAGTATTAATAACAATAACTACCTTTTATAACTGAACATAGGTTATATGCGATCATATATGATCATTATTGCAAAAGTTAACATAAAATAAAAATATCATTATAGGACTAATAATAATTTATACAAATGCTAATACTAACTATTAAAATGTCCGTATGTAATTTAATTAATGTCCCGCGCCGTAGCCGAGTGGTCAAGGCATGAAGTCTTGGCGAAGAGCTATGGGAGTTATATTGCTCGAGTTCATGAAATTTCGGACAGTATGGGGCCGGTGCCTAACTAGCATCTTGAGAAAGTTGGATAGCTAGAGTTAGTAGCGGTCCAGGTTAGGAAAACCAGCTATAACGGCTGGGAGACCCGACATGCTGACCACATGTCACCCCTACACTGGCTAGCGCTAGATGATAATCCACCTCTGTGACTAATATATGTGGATATGAGGCTAGCAGCCGGCTGGTAGGAAAAGGGCCTTCAAGGCATGTTGTGCCAATATATATATATATATGTAATGGATATCACACTGAGATACAGACTCAGAGATCCGGGTTCGAATCCCGTCCAGGCATTTATTTTTCTTATCATACCATATATATATATATATATATATATATATATATGTAATGGATATCACACTGAGGCACAGACTCAGAGATCCGGGTTCGAATCCCGTCCAGGCATTTATTTTTCTTATCATACCATATATATATATATATATATATATCCATTCGTAGGTACCTTTTTTTGATGATTTTTAGTAGAAAAGATTCGAAAATAGAATATCAGAGAATATAAATAATTTATTGCACAGTTTATACCAACACAAATTTTTTTCAGGATTGTTTCTGTTATTTACACAGGTATCCTCAATCAATATATATATATTTTTTTTTTCCACACTTCCCCATCTTGCATTTCTGCTTCTGGCATATTCCTCTTCTTCATGTTGTCTTGAATTCCCTTTATCTGCATTGGCTTTGGTCTACCACGCTTTCCTTTTCCAGGAGGTATCCATTTCAATACTTCTTTGTTTCCCTTCTTCTCATTATATATCCATCTTAGTTGGACTTCTTCAGTCTCTTGTACAATATCCTTTTCTACATTCATTATGTCTCTTATTGTATTATTTTTTATTCTATCTAATTTTGATATAACACAATTATTGCGATATTATAATCATCATCACTATTTAATATCTAGTTTCTGTTCAGGTATATTAAAATATCACTTCACTATGAAACCCGGATATCCACGCAGTCAAAGCTCTCCATATATCCCATCCTGAGCTAATGTTTTCCAATCATAATTATATATTTTGTATAATATAAACTACTGATGAAATGATGAATTTTAAATAATCATTTTATTGAAACAGGTACAAAAGCTTTATCATATTATGCTAATAGTAAATAAAGCGTGTAAAAATTCCACACCCTTATCTCTAGTAGTTCTTGAAAAAAAGTTTACCATTAACTAACTCATTGACAGTATCTAAGCCTGATCTCTCTATACATCCCAATCCTGAGCTAATGTTTTCCAACCATCCCCTGTATAATATACCTTCCTCAATTCTTGGATAATGTTATTCTGCCACTTCATTCTTGGACTACCAACTGACGGCTTTCCCCTTGGTTTTCCTACAAAAAATATTCCATGTCCCTCTTTCATTCCCAATTCGTGCCACATATCCTGCTCGTCGTAGTCTACTAGACTTAACTGACATTACATCTGGTTTCCCATAAATAGGCTAACATATAGCTCACTGGCTCCAATCGTCCGTTGTTTCTCTTTGGTCCAAACATTTTCCTAAGAACTTTATTCTCAAATACTCGTAATCTTTTCTCCTCCTTAAAAGTAACAGATCATGTTTAAATCCATATAATGACTGGAATTAGCAGCCTATTTATCACTTTGAAAAACTCCTGGCGCGATAGGCCTAGAAGGCCCTTAGCCTACCAGCCGGCTGCTGGCCTCACATCCGCATATGTTAATCAGAGGTAGATGATCATCAGCCAGTGTAGGGGTGACATGTGGTCAGCATGTCGAGTCCCCCAGCCGTTATAGCTCGTTTTCTCAACCTGGAGCCGCTACTTATTGTAGCTACCCAAATGCCTCACGATGGTGGGTAGGCACCGGTCCCATACTGGCCGAAATACCATGAGAAAATTTCTTCCCCCATGGAGACTCGAACCAGCGCAAGTCCCGTAGCTCTGCGCTAAGGCTTCCTCCCTTAACCACTCGGCTACGACGCGGGTTTGGGTACATTTATTATCATTATTATTTATTTTTGCATTAAATATTTTAATTTTAATGTCATTACAGTTGTCACGTAAGAAAGGAAATGGAATGGAAAACACCCACACACTGACCTTGTCTCGTCATCATTACTAATAGGTAATTTAATTTAAAGAAAGATGTGATGTGCGTTCGTAGAATAAGAAAGAGACATTATTTACGAACAGATAAATTTAGCTTAAAGGTGTTTCTGTTACGTCAGTCACACAATCATCTTGACCTCATGTGACAAATACTATTAATAGACACCGTGCATGTAGGACTCCTATGCTCAAGCTGCGGAATTTAATTCTCTTTATAAATTGTTCTCTAAAACAAAAGCACGTTCATGACACGTCCAGAACATTCATCTTTAGAATTATCAAATAATAATGAACTTTAAATATATTCACTTTAGTCCACCGCTGTGTCTCGGAGATAAATGGTTGCCCCGGTAACGGATCCCGGTTAGAACCCTGGTCGGGACAAGTTTTCTGGGAGAGCCATTTTTTGGATTATTCTTACCTACAATACAAATGTCAGAGAAAATTATGGATGGAATGATAAACAGATATTTTCCATTTATCCACAAGGAACTAGATTTAGAAGGACACCTAAGAATTGATGGTAGGATTGTGTGTAGAAAGGCTGTGGAATTGGGAGCAGTAAACATTATTAGACACAAATATCTAATGGAGGTTTTCACTGTGAAGGAGACAGGCATTATAGGGCCTTAAGGCGGCGGCAGAAGAAGAAGATGATGATGACGATGAAGAATAAAATACATGTGTCTGAAAACGTCAAAGTCCAAATAGACGCCGAACATCTTTTCGTCATCTTAATCGTCCTACCGGATTCGTTCTTTTTAGTATGAATGGATATGAATGTACGAGTAAATGAGGTGCCTTGCCTTAAAAATGCATATTGTTTCGGAGTTTGCCTTAGTATTGATCTAATCACTCCTTCATGTAGATCTCCAAGTAGTCCTATGTAACAAAAAAAAATGTATATGATGCAAAGTTAAAAATTACTCCTGACAGGCCATGTCCCTGTAGTCCCCGGAAGTACCAGCGCAACAACGAAGAGAGAGGTTGGGCTAAATAAAATAAATAAAATAAACAAAATGTAAAAATGTTCACTTCAATTGTCTTAATTAATGAAATCTCATTAGATCTCTAACATATTAAAAATCCAATAGACTTATAGCTTTTTTTCGGAAGGGCGGTAAGCTAAAGAATGGGGCTCATATAATACATTTATAACACACCCAAGAATCGGAATCGAGATATAAAAGGCCTTTGAGAAAAAAATTGTCGGTCCTTTCACGGCTCGGTTTGAAATGCAACGCTGTTGATATGAGTGCTAAGGAGCGTCGTTGAACAAAATCATTTCTGCCAGAAATAATAATTCTCATAAACAGGAGTTTAAATGTGAGAAATATGTGTAAATTAAAACAATGGTAGCAGAAGAATATCATAAAAATCTTTATGAAAACGAATCAAGATAATATCTGGAAAACATTTCTATGGTTCTTCTTCTTCTTCCTTCCAAGTATTAGGCCAAGGCCTGTTACGATCCTATAGAAAATTTTCCCTCCAGCGTTTCATAGGACGGCCCAGTGATCTTCGTCCTCTTGGTATATAATTATAAACAGCTTTGGGGATCCGATTTGAACTCATTCTTTCAAGATGGTGTTTCCAATTTAGTTGGTACTGTTTAATATATTCCAAAATTGGCGTAGTCTTCAATTATTTTAAGATATCGGTGTTCCTTTTCCGATCCCATCTGGTGTAACCCGCTGTTCTGCGCATGAATCTCATTTCACATCTAGGGGATATGTGGATGGCGACCACAAGGTGCCCAAGCTGAGCAAAACATTTCTTCCACTTACTTGGGTTTTGCACTCTTTTAACTTTACTATCTAACCTCTCTTGGTTAACTCTTGTTTTTTTTCGACCCCGACGCTATTAGGGCATCCGAGGGCTAGGGAGTATTTCCTTTCTTCCATTTCTTCTTTCCTTTATTTTCTTTTCTTCTCCAGAAAAGCCTGACCAGAGGCTATAAGATGGCAGCCCCATCACTGGTCTTGCTTTCCTTTGGCCAGCAACCAATCGAAGGGACTATTATTATGCTTTCAAGTCTTATACGAGAATTTCTATGGTTAAGTAAAATAAATAGGCCATATGCAGATATAGTAGAATGTGATGTCCTCATATATAGACCTTACAGAACCAGTTCAATGGCAGGCGAGTTTCAAACAGAACGTAATTAAAAATAAAGAATTTTTATCTGTGGTCACGAGGTAGCGTACTGCCTTGTCACGCAGCGGGCCCGGGTTCGAACCCCGGTCGAGATAAGTTTTCCTGGGCTATGGTTTTTTTTCTCGGGGTTTTTCCTCACCTTTAAGACAAATGTCAAGAAACTTCAAGGCCCAAACTATCCCCGAACATTATCTGGCCATCATCATCATTGACATATTCATTAAGTTTAGGATTAAGGCCTCTCCTGGCACATCATTACTATCATCAACGCCTATCAAATATCATCGTGGCAGCGTAACTCCGCCTTCCAGGCGCCCCAACCTTAGAAGTGGGTTACAATAACTCCAAGCCAGGAGAGAATACCAGAATATCTACATGACAACATGGTGGCTTTCAATATAAAACAAATAGTTACATAGATTTTGTGTCTGCAAAAATTGTAGCCTATATTATAAAACTTGAATAAATATTTTACCGTCTGTTTTGAAATTTTGTGGACAAAGAATATCTTAAACAAACAGTAACTAATTTCGGGAAGTTATTAATACATTTAGTTACTCTTCCATATGTTAAACTAATTACACAATTACTTTGTAAACGAACAATAAATACATTAAAATTATGCCTAATAGTTTGACATTTATTATAAACAAAAACCACTTATTCCTGATTATGATTCTTTACAGATTTTATATTTTATGTTACTTAATCTGTGTCCCGCACTATAGCCAAGTGGATTAACGCATGAAGCATAGGTGCAGAGCTTTGGGAATTACGCTGGTTACAGTCCCATGGGGATGATATTTTCTCATGGAATTTCGATAAGTATGGGACTGGTGCTCAGCCAGCATCGTGAGGAACATGGGTAGCTATAATAAATAGCAGCTTCAGGTAGAGGAAGTCAGTTATAACAGCTGGGAGACCCGACATGCTGATCACAAGTCACCCCTATACTAGTTGGATGATCAACCATCTCTGAAATTAACAGATGTGAATGTGAGGCCAGCAGCTGGTTGATAGCTCAAGGGCATTTTAGGCAAGTCACATCATAGAGTAAGAATCCAAGTCTGTATGTCTACTGGATTCTCTCTGGGTTGTCAAACTAACGCGCATCGCGCAACACTCGGTAACTGTGCGGATCATTAGTAACAAACAATTTAATTTTTTTGTACTGAATGAGTTAAATTATTAATTTATTTCATTCTTATTGTACAGTTGCTTTATCATCTAATGTCGAATTTCATCTAGGATCTTCCGACTAGCAGCCTGCTTTTAGCGAATTCCAAGGAATGAAGAAATTGAGAATGTTCTTAATGAAAACATTTTTCAAAAAAATGTTTACATATCTTTTACCGATCCTATCTGGTAGACACCAAAATAAATATATATATATCTCTCTCTCTCTCCTCTCTCTCTCTCTCTCATATATATATATATATATATATATATATATATATAATAGTCCACCGCTGTGATCTCGAGGTATCGTGCTCTCTTGTCACGTAGCGGGCCGAAAACTTTAAGGTCCAAACGGTCCCCGAAATCATATGGCCATCATCATCATCCTTCAGCTGTGTGGAAAGCAACGGGAAGCTACCACACCTACAATTCCCTAGTAAAGCTGCATGCATACCATGAAAATGCTACGATTGCAGTGAAAGACCTGCCCTCGGGCAGAATTACTATGGATGGATGGATGGATATATATATATATATATATATATATATATATATATATAGAGCCTATATTTATTTTTTGGTTGAGGATACCTGTGTAAATAACAGAAACAATCCTGAAATAAAAAAAAAACATATCTTTACCGATCCTACCTTAGCAGACACCAAAAAATATCTATATATATTTTTTTATGATGTTCTGTCCTAAGCCAGGTCCTTCACTGTAGACATAGAATTTTCTTGCTATGCTTTGCAGCTTTACTTGGGAATCATATTTGTGTGGTAGCTTTCCGTTGCTTTCCATATATGTATATGTGTGTGTGTGTGTGTGTGTGTGTGTGTCCGTTAATGCTCTAGTGGATTCAAATTTGCTTAATCGGAACCAAACTTGGCATATAGAAATTAATTACAATTAAAATCGAGTTAATTAACCAGCAAAATCTGACTATTACATATAGGAATTCACCTGAAACAAAAAATTAAAAATCGCGCTAACGGTCGCAATTTAGATGTTTCAAAACGAAACTCAGTATATGCTATTGAAATGATGGAATATATTCTCCAAAAACAAAAAAAAAAACAAAAATCAGCGAAATCCGACGCGGGGGGTAGGCCTACATCTGAAATACGAAATTAGATATTGACTCCAGCAATCACCATGTTTGTTCGTGGTAATATATACCATGACATTTTAATTGACCATTAAATTGGCAATGTATCCTATTTTTATAACATTAAATAGTTTCATTAATTAAATATTTTAATAAAGTAATGAACAAATTAATAGATAGACATTTAAATTGGTGTCAAATTATACAACAATTTGCAAATAGGTAATAACTTACGGTTATGCATAATTTGTTTTCTCTGCAGACCGACATTTTTAAATAATCTGGTATCTGAAATTGAGTTTCTCTAATTTAACAAAGAAAATATATAATAATAATAATAATAATAATAATAATAATAATAATAACAATAATGATTTATTTAAGCTGGTAGAGTTAAGGCCATAAGGCCTTCTCTTCCACTCAACCAGCGAAAAGCCATATTATACAAAAATTACAAATTTATTAAATTTTAATATATAATTAAAATATAAACTATTAATATAACATGGAATGAAATGAAATGAAAATAATATAAAATACAATAAAATAAGTAGAGCTTCCTAGATGAATATTTGTAAGTATATACAAAATGCTGAATATGCAGTTAATATTTTCATTGCGTGGATCTTACTATATCAGTTAATTTGGATTTAATTAATGATTGGTTGACAGTCCCTGACTTGACCGTAAACGAGCACAATGGGACCATAAATTTGACTTGCTGAGGAATTCGCTTAGTTTACACAGTTCCTGCGTGACGGATTTTTTATTGTAGCACGAGGAAATTTCAACTCAGAATTTGCCTTGTCGATCAACAGGGGGAAAAAAAGTCTGTTTGGTCTGCATCGGGTTTGAGGACGAAACTTTCCAAATACAAGTCTTATACACTATCCCAGTTAAATCCATATTTATTCTGAACTTTATTACATATATTACGAAAACAATTATAAAATTCACAAAGTTTTCATTTATCCATAGTAATTCTGCCCAATGTCAGGTATTTCACTGCAACCATAGCATTTTCATGCTATGCTTTGCAGCTTTACTAGGAAATTATAGGTGTGGTAGCTTCCCGTTGCTTTTCACACCAGTGAAGGATGATGATGCTGATGATGATAATAGTAAGAATGATTATGGCCGGATGATTTTCGGGGACCGTTGGGCCCTATGCTTCCTGACATTTGTCTTACATATGAGAAAAAAAACCGAAAACAAACCTCACCCAGGAACCTGTCTCGACCGGGAATCGAACCCGGGCCCGCTCGAGACCACAGCGGTGGACAATTTTGGGAGATGTATCTGGGAGATTTTTTAAACTTAATTTTAAACGCAGAAATATACGTACATAAAAAGTTGCATTTTATAGGATTTTCAAGTACAGTACTGGTTGGTTACCCCTGATGAATAGGGGCGGTTGACAAGGAAATGAATGAAACAAGAAATAACACAGATTACACAAGCGTTGCGCTATATTGGCGATACTGTTTTCTACTACCCGACACTTTCGTGACACTCAGCAGCTATCACGTTAACTGAACATGATAGAGAGGCTATTTTAAGCTCACTGGGTAGCCTACTTCTTATTAATCATTTTATATGTCAAATACTTTCTTAATTGTACCAAACAGCAACCCTTTGTCCTGTTCATTAATTTTCAAAGTTTAATAACTAGTGAGTCAAGGACTTTAGGCCTTCTCGTCCACTTAGACATATCTAATAAATTATACACTTTATATCTTAAAACTTAAGAATAGGCCTATAGAAGTTAGTAAATTCACCCTAAAACTGCATGGAGCGGCAGGTCTAGAAGGCACTTGGCTTACCATCCGGCTGCTGACCTCATATCCACATGTGTTAATCCAGAGGTGAACGATCAGCTAGCAAATAAAGGATGACATATAGTCAGCACGTCTGGTCCCCGTCGTTATAGCTGGTTTTCTCAATCTGGAGCCACTACTTATTGCAGCTACCCAATTTCCATATGATCATGGGTGAGCACGAATCCCATACTAGCCGAAATTCCAAGAGAAAATTTATTTTCTCATGGGGGCCTATAGTTCTGTATTAATGCATCATGCTTTAAACCGTTCGGCTATGGCGCGGGGCAGTAAATTAACCTATAATATACAAACTAACTTACATTGAAATATAAACATATGTTGGATGATCGTCTACCATTGTAACACATGCCTATGTGTGTCCAGAAACCCACTTGTTGTCCAAGGGCCCTCTAGGCCTGTCACGCCATGGAGAGAGAAAAAGAGAGAGAGAGAGAGAGAGAGAGAGAGAGAGAGAGAGAGAGAGAGAGAGAGAGAGAGCTAATAACTAAATAACCACTGGAACTGTCGAACCCATAGATTCGCGTGGAATAATCACTCCATACATCCCTATCCTGAGTTAATGTTTTCCAACAATCCCCTGTACAATACACTTCCCTCAAATCCTGGTTAATGTTATTCTCCCACCACAATCTTGGCCTACCCACTGCGCGCTTTCCCTCTGGTTTTCCTACAAGGAGCTTCCATGCCTCTCTTGCATTCCCCATTCCTGCCACATCTCATGACCATCGCAGGCTATGAGACTTAACTGTTCTTATTATGTCTGGTTTTCTACAGCCCTACAGATCATATAGCTCCAAGTAATTTAAGATTTATATAAAGTATTGAAGAAAAATAAAATAAGCAAAGTAAGAAGGTAACAATATATTTACATTATATAATAAGTCCACCACTGTGGTTTCGAGGTAGCGTGCTGCCTTGTCACGCAGCGGGCCCGCGTTCGATTCCCGGTCAAGACAGGCTCTTGGATGAGATTTTTTCCGGGATTTTTCCTCACCTGCAAGACAAATGTCAGGAAGTTTAGGGCCTAACGGTTCTCGAAAATCATCCGGCCATCATCATCCTCACCATTATTATCATCATCCTTCACACCGGTGTGCAAAGCAACGGGAAGCCACATCTATAATTCCCTAGTAAAGCTGCATAACATAGCATGAAAATGCTATGATTGCAGTGAAATACCTACCCTTGGGCAGAATTACTATAGAATAGATATGATAATGGGATTATAGGTGTTTAAACAATATTGATTATTATTATTAAAAATTATTATTATTAAATTGTTATTATTTATAGACACACTAATAGGGTCTATGTATGATTATATCGCACGTAGCATCTTTAGGTGAATTTTTATACTGAGAAATGGCGATTACGATATAATGGGTCCTGGTAATATAATTCAACCCAGTGTTTTTCTTGACGATTACGAAAATCAAGAAAAAATCTCAATCCGGTTGATCGTGATAGCGATTTGAACCTGAAACTTTCGAATAATTCTAAACGCTGGCATCTGAGCCAATCCTGTATCATAGATTTTGCATTTTATAAACTTTTTCTACTATAACTTATACGACGTTATTTGTATAACTACATACAATCTGTTTAAAAAAATCACAGTTAATAATATAAAAAATTGTAATTCGTTTACAGTAAATTATATCAATCATACTGTGCTGCAGTCCGTGTTCAAGATACTGTTTCACTTAATGCCAACAGTGAAGAGGCCTGAAGATGGACTGTTTTAATGGCTAGTCATTTTCACATCCCTCTTATATCCATTCATAGTAATTCTGCCCCAGGGCAGGTCTTTCACTGCAATCATAGCATTTCCATGCCACGCTTTGCAGCTTTACTAGGGAATTATAGGTGTGATAGCTTCCCGTTGCTTTTCACACCGGTGATGAATGATGATGATGATGATGATGATGATGATGGGCGGATGATTTTCGGGGACCGTTGGGCCCTAAGCTTCCTGACATTAGTCTTACAGGTGAGAAAAAAACCCGAAAAAACCTTACCCAGGAGCCTGTCCCAACCGGGAATCGAACCCGGGCGTGACAAGGCAGCACATTACCTCGAGACCACATCGGTGGACTCCCTCATATAGGCCTACATAACTTTATATATATACATATATAGGCCTATATTTACATCTCATAACCCAGCCATTTTATAGGCCTACAGAATTTTACAATATTTGGAATTAAGACAGTGACTGGAAAAAAATAACTTAAGTAGAAAATAAATACAAATTAAAAATTTGATTGCAGAATAATTAAAAAATATATTTTGTTATTCTTGTCGCAAAGAACTATTAGACAAGCGTTGGTTCGAGTTTCCAAAAGAGAAAAATATTATGCAGTAAAATATTATAAATAATTGAATCGCCCATCAGTACAGAACATTAAATTTTACACGAGTATTTGTGCTATTTTTTCTCCACTTCCTTCTCAATTTGTTCTGTTTTCTATGTGTTATTTAACCAAATTACAATTAGGCCTATAATTGTGCTATTCCCGGCAAGAATTAGATGTTTTATAATCCCAACCTCAAAATATCCTCAATATTAAACTTAAAAGAATCTATTTTTATAAACAAACTCCAGAACCTTTGAATGAATTCTAAAAAAAAACCTTCATAGTTTATAGCAATTAAAAAACGGAAAAAATTGCCTTTTCATATTTTAAAGGACCAGCATGACAAAATTAACAAATAGGCTATTACATTTAGTACATAGGCCTATCACACACGCTTCTAATAATAGTTTTTCACTTTATTATTATCTTACAATATTGGTTTTATTAATTTCTACTCTTTAAGTTCGACGTAGAACTAAATATTTTGAATTGTTAATTACTATATTAGTTTTTGTTGCTTCATCTGTCTTCTTACATATTTGCCTCTCGATTTGTTTTCATGTATTTTATTATGCTATAATGTAGTAAACACGAAAACAATTGATTCACGGCGTAAAAACAAAAGGCTATCGACTTGATGGTCTGATGCTTCAAACACGAAAACAATTGTCGATCCTGGCAAAAACAAACTACTGCAAGCTACTATTCTGACCGTGACTTCCTTCTCACTTCTCTTCCGATTTTGAGTGATCAAAAAGAAGCCCCCTGGAGAGCTTCACATTTTTTCCTCTAATTTATATAATTTATTTATATAAGATATATACATACATTTAAGACTACATTTATTTATTTAGATCTCCAATGTCACAATATTGAAAATATGGGGGGAAAGTATCGGCAAACTGAATGCGTTATCTCAGACGGAAGCATTTGTGACACATTCGAGAGCTCGCGGGTTTAAACCCGATACCGACCAAACAACTTATGATTTTTCCTAGTTTTCCTTAGTAGCCAACCTAATGCTGGACTGAAATTTGATTTCTACGATCTATTTCATCATATTTACAATTTTATAGCATCATTAGCATAAAGATATAAATACATAGAGGTGATATAGCATTAATTGTTATAGAGTCAACATGAATAGAATTCAAATAAAAAAAAGTACCTATACATTTATCTCAGAGGTATACTATTTCAAGCCTCGGTTTCTTTAATGTGCCTTTAATCTATGGGACACACATCAATGCTTGCCTTTCAACATTTGTATGTGGATTTGAATCGCGAATCTGGGATCCACAGAGAGGACAAAGTCACTGTATAGTAAAATAGTAACCATATTTTCTTTTGTTTCGTTGAATGTGCATGACAGCTTTTTGGTAATTCCATCGAATATTTAGCACGAAATTTTAATTTAAATGAACTGAATTGAATAATATCACATAATTGCAGGACGGGAATAGAAAATGAAACAAGGAAGAAAATCACGTGGATTCATAACAAAACTTTAGAGAAACCATTGCATATACTGTAATAGCTATAGCTCCTAACATTTGGAAAAAAACAGTTCCGTCCATAACATTATTCTATAAATTGGTGAAACTCAGGTTTATGTAAATGTGTCGGAATGGAATGAAAACAAATTATGCATAATACGTTATTTTTGGACATTGGCATATAATTTGACCGAAATTAAAATGATTTCTAGTGATTCATTTTTTTCAAAGATTTACTTTATAAAAATATTAAATAAAACCAATGAACCTTGTAGGACATATTGCCAATTTAAGGGTTAAAGAAATAATGTGGATTTGAAAACTTTATAGATGCAATACAGAAGATATTTGCAGGTTGATTAAATATCTGGCTATCATAAATTTAATATTAATAGTTACAACTCAATTATTAAAAAAAAAATATTTAAAATCTACATTGTCGAAATTTATGATTGGAAAATCTCTTGAGCAGGCTATAATTAGAGCTGTTTAGTAAACACGTAGGCTCCATTGGTACGTAAACATAAAATAAGTGAAAATAAATACTCATACGCGAATAGATCCATGTGAGTACCAAATTTTACTAAGTATGTTAATAAATAACCATTAACGTAGATAAGACTATCAGCAGTTCAAATTTATTTTCAAAATTTTTATGAAGTATGTTCTCAAAGTAGGCAAAACTATTTTATACCATGTCACTAAAGAAAGTCACATTTAAATATATATATATATATATATATATATATATATATAGGCCTATATAAATAATTTAAACATTCTCATATCTACGTTCATGTCAATCCATTGGACATTGATATTTTTTTTATTTTTCTTATTATTGCATTACAGTGCTTCGATATGGACGCCGTGTGTAAAGCGACTGACATACTGTACAAGCGGTAGCGCAATTCCTGCAGATTCTGAACATCTTATAAGATGTGACTATAGCTGCGGTGTCTTCAAGCCTCATTTTATGTTTACATAGGTCACGTGATAGAGGAAGGAAGTAAACACTCTCATTTATGTAAACCACATAAAATATATCATGGGGTTAAAACTGGGAATTGCGGAAGCCATTTAATAACAGCATTATCCCGAGGTCTTGTTCGTCCTAACCAACATTCTGGAAGCACCAGATTAAGAAAGTTGCAAACCCGACAGTGATAGTTAGCCAGTGATCCATCTTGCTGTAACAAATAACTAATTCTAACTCACTGGCATTATCGAACCCGTAGGTTCATGGCCGCACGGGCATACGCTCTCCATATATCCCTATCCTGAGCCAATGTTTTCCAATCATCCCCTGTATAATCTACATCCCTCAAATCATAGTTAATGTTATTCTCCCACCTCATTCTTGGTCTACCAACAGGGCGTTTTCCCTCTGATTTTCCTACAAGAAGCTTCCATGCACGTCTTTCATTCCCCATTCGTGCCACATGTCCAGCCCATCGCAGTTTACAAGACTTAACTGTTCACATTATATCTGGCTTCCTATAAATACCATGTAATTCACTGTTGTGCAGTCTTCTCCATTCATCTGTCCGTTCATCTTTCTTTGGTCCAAAAATTTTCCTAAGAACTTTATTCCCAAAAACTCGTAATCTCCTTTCCTCCCTTAAAGTAAGAGTCCATGTTTCGCATCCATATAATATAACTGGTAGAATGATAGTTTTATATATTTTCATTTTAACGTTATTTGATAGGAGTTGGGAAGTCAAGAGTCTCTGTAATGCATAATAACATGCATTTCTAGAATTGAGCCTATGTTTAATTTCCTTCTGCAACTCGTTCCTGTTTGTGATTATTGTTCCTAGATATTTGAATTCAGCCACTTCCTCAAAATTTCCCTCATTAGCTGTCCATTTCCATTATATAATGTATTTTTATGTGTGACCATATATTTAGTTTTATTGATATTTACTTCCAGCCCCAATTTCTTAGTGTTACTCAGTAGTGTGTGCGTGTTGGCCTTTAGTATCTCCTTGCTATCGGCCAGTAGTACTACAAATAATCACTTGAATTCTCATTCAGTTGTGGCATTAATCAACGAGAATTTCAAGATAAGATATGCCTTAGTTAGTATCAGCCATAAAGAAAAAAACAGATCTTACAGTTAGCAAAGTAACATGACGCAGAAAACCTGTAGCATGGGTGAATTTGTTGACGATTTACTAGGAAAATGTCATTGTTGCATACAGAGCAACATGTGATCAACAGAGGAAAGATCAATGTAAAGAAAGAAAACTTTAATGATCAATGCATCATATGGGATATCAAACGCCAGCTTAGGTATGATAGTGTTTGAATTATAAATTTAACTTTCTGTAGAGACTCGACATATATTTTCAAGGTATATTCCGCGAGATTTCAGAACTCTAAATTTAGGATATCGAGGTACGCCGTAGCATAGTTGGTTAATGGAATACGCTAGACCTATAAACCGGAAGGTCGCGGGATTTAGTACCGAAGAGATCAGGATTTTTATACCGTCCCAATCCTTCTGCCGACACCATGGCCCTGGGGTCAACCCAAACCAACGGAAATGTTTATCGGATTCTTGAACTGGAGGTGAAGACGACCGTCATGTAGTTCTGACAACACTACCGATATTTTGTGCGGATTGCCTAGAAAAACTGGGAGCCGTAACCTCCCACTTCCCCAAAGGCCTCTTAAGGGATGTAATGGGATGTCTTTACGTTGTTCTCATTTAGGACGTCACGTTAGTCTCACAAAGAGTTAAAACTAATACATTATGATACCTGCTATGAATATTTTGCATGTACATTAAACATACATAGGTTCTAGGCCTGTGTATAAAATACAAAAATAATTTAATACATAAAACAGTTTTATTATATTTATAGAGATCGTACTATAGTGGAGAAGTGGCCTTTGACTACGATGATGTAATGTCCCCATACAGAACATAATAACAATTATTACTATTATTATTACTATTACTATTATTATTATTATTATTACTATTATTATTACTATTATTTTACTATTATTATTATTATTGCTATTATTACTATTATTGTTACTATTATTATTATTATTATTATTATTATTATTATTATTAACTTAATTAAGTTATTTTTGCTATTTTTGTTCCGATAAAAAATTATGTTCTTGCAACAAATGGAAAGCAAAATAATACTGTCCTATTTACGCCTATTAGTCTGTGACCAGCCTCATGGTCTTATAGTCGGAGCTTCTGACTACAATTTATTCATGAGGGAATGTTTTGTTAAAAGAAAATATTCTTGCAGTCACCCTTGGTTTGGAATATTTATGTTAAGTTTAGGAAAGACATTTTCTCACAGAATTTCGGACACCACGTGCCCACCACAAGTGAGAAATTTGGTTAGCTATAATGATCATCCACCTCTAGGCTATAATTAACACAAATGTATGTGAGATCAGCAGCCGGCTGGTAAGCTAGGGCCTCATTGGCCTGTCTCGCCATGGAGTTTAAAATTTAAATTTAAGAACTCTCCAAGTCCTTTATTATCAACTATCACCCATCGTATCATCGGGGTATCGTACTCCGCCTTCCACACGTCCTAACTTTTTAAGTGGGTTAAAATATCGCCAATACCGCTGAGCATGCCAGAAATATCGTAGGACAACCTGCAAGCACTAATTAGAATACTAACTAGATTAATTTTTTTAATTGCTAAAAATAAAATTAATTTTTTCAACAAAAAATGAGTCATGCTCACAATAATTATTTTAATCTCAAACATAGCTGAATAAATTTTAAGCACGTCTAATTATCACAAGATACATTATTATTATTATTGTTATTATAATGTCCATGAAAGAGGGGAAAAAATCAGAATCAATAAAAATGGAATAATATCTTTGCCAATTAAGGCGATGGTACTTAATTTGTGCCCTATTGTGAAAGGAAAAACATAACTGTTAATTACTTATCCTATTGTGACATGTATTTACATTAAGGTCATAAAACGATAGATATGGCAAATTATATTTGAGAATTAGGTTTCAGTTTTTCTTAATATTAATTATAAATGATGATTAACTTAAGATATGTCTCAAATATGTTTAGGAATTGTGCTATAAATGACACATTATCAGTTCCTCCTTAATTGTAGCAAAAAACAAACTATAGAAATGAGAAGCAAACGGAAAATCAATAGAAAACAAATTTAGAAATAATTCTGTTAATTATAATGCATTTAGAGAAAGAAAAAAGTTATGTAAACCAATCAATCAATTTTTTTTCTTCGGAAACTTCATTGATGATAGTACTGTATATCCGTACTATTAACTTATTCTGATATTATTATTATCATTATCATTATTATTATTATTATTATTATTATTATTTTATACTTTCTCTAAAATGTTACACTAAAATGTGTACAATGTCGATTCTTCCGATCACAGCCTACTAGAGTAAAACCTGTACTTCTTGGCCACCCATGGTCAATTATACAGATGATGAAAATATAAAAAAGATCATTATTCATTTATTCAGTTGTGCTTATGATAAATAAGGAAAATAAATGTTTAGAAATGCATAAAAATAGCATAAGGAAAAGTAGTATTAAACACAAAAAGGAAAAGTTAGGTTATAAACTAAATTTTGAATTATATTATTTCTTTCGCTTGTTACTTTTATCATTCATCTTTCAAAAATCAACGTGATCAAAAGAAGCTGACTACTATACACAAACTGCTGCCTCTATAAAATGCATTCCTACATCTATCGTAAGAGAAATAATAAAATGCAGAAAATACAGTACGGTGAGTATGTAGTTATTCATGCGAAACTTTTTCTGTAATCGATCGAACATAATAAAGAATGTGCCCTTATTAGAGTAATAAAAATATAATTTTAACAGTACACTTAGCACTATAATTATATTAGGGAATCCAATCTGTTGCTCAGGTCTCTAACAAATAGAGACAGATAGTTTAAAAACAAGCATGGAGTTGACACATATTTTAAAGTAGGTAATTAATTCATCGCCAAGTTAAACTTATTAAGAAACAATAGCACTGAATTTGAAATTCTGTCCAACTTCCAAGATACACAGCTGGCCAATACACACAGATAACCATGCATAAAATACTATAGGTATTTGCCGTTTCCACAGAAATATGGCAAACTTTGTCAGGTTGTCAACTTACGAGTGTGGCCAATTCCAGAGGTTATATCGTATATAAATACGAAATATGGCCTCTTGCTTTAAGAGAAGACAAAATATTTAAAAATAAAATTATTATTAAATTATTAACTCCAAGCGTGACAGGTCTAGAAAGCTCTTGGCCTACCAGCCGGCTGCTGGCCTCACATACACATGTGTTAATCAGAGAGATAGACGATCATCTAGCCAGTGTAGGGGTCACATGTGGTCAGCTTGTCGGGTCCCCCACCCGTTATAGCTGGTCTTCTCAACCTATTTGAAAATTAAATGCTAAGGAAAATGTTTGAACCAAAGAGAGACGAATAAACAGGCGAATAGATAAGACTATATAACAAGAGCTACATGATCTTTGTAAGAAATCTGATACAATAAGAATTAAATCTCGTTATCTGCGATGGACAGAACATGCATCATGGATGGGAATGAAACACGAGCATTAATATTTCCTGGCATGGCGCGCAATAAGTAAGCTACGTATGAGATGAGAGGATATCATTAAGCATGATTTGAGGGAGGTGAATTAAACAGGGAAAGATTTGAAAATTATTACCTGAGGTTTAACATGTCCGTGCAGTCATACTTCTTGTTAATAAATGATAATAATAATATAATAATATTAATTTATTTATATACAGAATTTTAATGTTTACACATCTTTCTGTGCCTAAGTTTTATTTTTCTTCTCCACTCGTCTCTCTCTTTCCAATCCTTGTCCTCCAGTCCCCTTGCTCTCATTCCAGTTCTTATTTCCTGCATCCACGAGTTTCGAGGTCTTCCTCTCCTCCTTTTTTCAGGTGGACACCATTCCAATGTTTTCCTGGGTAATATAATATAATATAAATAATAATAATAATAATAATAAATTATTTTAGCTGAAGTAATTCAGACCACAATGTCTTCATTTCTAATTCAACAAGATGAAGGGCGAAACGATTTTTTCACCGATTTAAAACACTTTCTTTTTCTGCAATTTAACTATATTTTAAATCGAAGAGAGAATAAATGAGGAAAAATAAATGAAGACTTGAGTTAGTTAAACTTACTGTAGTCTAATAAAATAATTAAAATTACGTAACGAAGACTGAATGAGATAATCGGATTTCAATTTAATTTCCAAGAGATGAAAAAAGTGAAATTAAATAAATTCTAGTTGAGAATAACATTAGTTTTTGGGGAAGCCCAAATTTTATTTATTTATTTTATTTTTTTAGCGGTCGCACGGCTGCCGGAACGCGTGCCGGACGCAGGAAACAAGCTACTGTGGCCATTTCCAAGGTCGACGCCTACATCCATTTGCAATGTTTTATTTTGATCGAGCTCTTGTAACGCCTATACATATTTCATCGCCCCATTACCTATGCATATATCGTCGTTAGGCAGAGGTCCATTAACATATGTGATATTAAGGGAAAACAAATAAAGGCCGTTATGCAGGAACTGCGTGAATTAAGCGAATTTCTCAGCAACTCAAATTTATGGTCCGATTTTCTGGTTTACAGAATATACTATATTGTTAATTAAATAATATTGGAGTTTTTTTTTCCCCCCTGATGTGTGTATATAAAGGTTCCTGGACATAGACGTATATCTAAGGCGAGATGTCTTAATGAGGAGCTACAAGACTTCACTGCATCGAGTCCCCTAAAATATTATTTTCTCATGGAATTACGGCCATATGGGACCGGTGCACACCGAACTTCCAAAATTAAGAACAATGTAGAAATTAATCTTCTCTCAAAAAAATAGATAAAAAACAAACTTAAACTTCTAACATCGTGAGGAATATGGATAGTTACGATAGGTAGTAGACCAGGTTCAGAAAACCAGCTGTGACGGCTGGGGAACGCGAAATTCTGACCACTTATCCATATATTAGCTGGATGATCACATCTGTCATTAACACGTGTGGATCAGAGGCCAGCAACTGGCTGATAGACCAAGGACCTTCTAGGATATTTTTCAGTTGATCCACTACTAAAAATGACTAAATAATTGACTCTACTTTGAAAGATTAATCAACGAGCGTGACTGCACATTTCCACGCCTGCCGTGCAGTAGTAATTTAGTTTTCGATTTTCCGGGAACTTGGCTATCAGGGTTGCTGTCGCCGACTCGACAGCGAATGGCACGGATCACCGTCAATGGATTCCAGGCAACTGACATCTTTCCTGTGGATAGGAACACATTTTCCGACGTTGATTTCGCAGCAGCATACTCTGAGGCTGCCAAGACCTGTAGCTCAATAAATTTTTCTCAGCTCCAATCATCGTCATCTCCATTCCCACATAGAGTATCATCTTCAGATGTAATAGGACATTCGGAAGAGTTTAGTATAGGAACTCCCTCGAATAAAATAATTTTGAAAATATCTGGTTTGGTTTCACCATAATATATTTTTTGTTCGTCAATCAGCAAAACAACAACAAAAAGAGGAATAAAATAAACAGGCAACAACCACGTAACAGGATCGCCGTATAAAGCGGGACTTTCAGCATTTCAGTGACTTCAAAACGCTTTCGCAAAAAATATGAAGAGACGTCTGTTAGCCAAGTCCTAAAGAATAAGAATATCGAGAAGTGTTTTGATGATGGAGTAACAGGAGATGTTCAACTAGCGGATTTGGAGGATACTGATTTTGATATGACAACCTGCAGGAAGAAGAAGACCAGGACGTCCACTCAAAAGACTTTTGGATGGTGTTTCTCTTGAGGCCGAAACAGGCCAACAAATGGCCTAAATTCGTGAATGTACTATGATGATGATGATGATATGGACACTGAAAGGCAGCCCGAAATTGATAAAACATGCTATCACTTTTATGATATTCGTTCGTTTGATAATAATTGAAGAGGAGAACTTCGGATACAGTATCTTATTTGCTAAATGTGGGCGCATTGCTGACATGTGATTATGTTTCTGATTATCTTATATATAAAAATTAATGTTTGTTTGTTTGTTTGTTTGTTCGTACTTTATGCGCGGCCATACCGTTGATCCGATTGTGATGGGGATTTTTGCAAAATGTTCAGGAGATTCCCGGGATGAACATAGGCTATAAGAGAGCTGTGATACTCAACTCCTACACCCTTAAAAATCGCCCTTTGTAGTGGAAAACGTGAAAAAAGTAGCTCTTTGGACGCTTAAATGGCTTACGCTGCCTAAACAAATGAGAAATACACAAAATTAATGTACAAAGAATGGAATATCTCAAAAAGCTCTACAAAAAAGTCCTCTTACGGATAACTCACAAAAACCATTTTTGTCTTTCATTGATACTAAGAGTACCTTATCTCTTACGGATAACTCACAATAACCATTTTTGTTTTCATTGATACCAAAAGTCTCGCGCCGTAGCCGAGTGGTTAAGACAAGAAGTCTTGGCGCAGAACTACGGGACTTACGCTGGTTCGAGTCTCTACGGTGGAAGAAATTTTTATCATGGAATATCGGCCAATATGGGACCGGTGCAGAGTGGGTCAGAAATGAAATCTAGCTGGGGAAAAAAGAAAAAAAAAGCTGTTTTGACTCACTCTCATCATTTTTTTTTCACTCTAATATAATTGTTATATGACGATTCTTAACTTATCTGCAAAGGAGGGTACAATTTACAAGTGGAGGTTTACTTGAAATCCGAAATTAAAAACTCCTGTATTAGTTTATGCTGATGATGTAGTACTTCTGGCCGATAGCGAGGAGATACTAAAGGCCAACACGCACACACTTTTGAGTAACACTAAGAAATTGGGACTGGATGTAAATATCAGTAAAACTAAATATATGGTCACACGTAGAAATTCAGTCTATAATGACAAATGAGGGACATTTTGAGGAAGTGGCTGAATTCAAATACCTAGGAACAATAATCACAAATAGGAATGAGATGCACAAAGATATTAAACATAGGCTCAATTCTGGAAATGCATGCTATTATGCATTGCAGAGACTTTTGATGTCCCAACTCCTTTCAAGAAACGTTAAGCTGAAAATATATAAAACTATTATTCTACCAGTTATATTATATGGGTGCGAAACATGGACTCTTACTTTAAGGGAGGAAAGGAGATTACGAGTATTTGAGAATAAAGTTCTTAGGAAAATTTTTGGACCAAAAAGAGATGAACAGACAGGTGAATGGAGAAGACTACATAACAATGAACTACATGGTCCTTATAGGAAGCCAGATATAATAAGAACAGTCAAGTCTCGTAGACTGCGATGGGCAGGGCATGTTGCACGTATGGGGAATGAAAGACGTGCATGGAAGCTTCTTGTAGGAAAGCCAGAGGGAAAACGCCCAGTTGGTAGACCAAGAATGAGGTGGGAGAACAACATTAACTATGGTTTGAGGGAAGTAGATTATACAGGGAATGATTGGAAAGCATTAGCTCAGGATAGGGATGTATGGAGAGCTTATGTCCGCGCAGCCATGAACCTACGGGTTCGATAGTGCCAGTGAGTAAGTAAGTAAAAACTCCTGTATATCGACTGGACCGATTTGGATGATTTTTTTTTTCTGTGTGTTTGAGTGGGTCCCTGGATGGTTTTCATTCACAATTGGACTTGGTAGGTGGCGCGGCGATCGGGTTATAGGATTTATTTTGTCAGGTGCGTTGTCATCTGCATTATCGTTATGTTCCGACATAACTATGTGACGTCATCGTTCACACTACCTTGAGCAACAACAGAAGGCTGTAAGAGGTTTTCTTGCGAACTTATTTAATAATATCTAATCATGTCCTAATTGCTGAATTTTATGGTAAAAAAGTAACATATTTTTATCGTCCGCCCATGATATGAGAATTGAACGTTCGGGCCGGACAACGTCTGCCGGGTACGCTAGTTGTGAAAAAAAGTAATTAATCCTAACAGTCTTAGTTGAAAATATGTTCAAAACATTAAAAAAAATCTGCATGAATAAACGTTTGTGACAAATTTAAAGATCTGAATAGCACAACTATATGTAGAATATGTTTAGATTCACTCATCAAAGTCAACTCCATTTTACACTCTGGCATAAAAATTAAGTAAGGAAATGTAATAAAATCCATCCAACACTTTATATTTATGTACTGATAATTTTGCTAGTGTCTGATTTCAAATACCTAGGAACAATAACAATTACAAACAAGAATGAGGCGAAGAAAGAAATTAAACACAGGCTCAATTCTCAATTCTATTAGGCATTGCAGGGACTCATGCTGTCCCAAATTCTCTAAAAAAACATTCTACTGAAAATATATAAAACTTTTACACTCGTGGTTATATTATATGGATCGATACATGGACTCTTACTTTAAGGGAGGAGAAAATATTGTATTTGAGAATAAAATTCTTAGGAACAATTTTGGATCAAAAAGAGATGAACAGACAGGATAATTGAGAAGACAACATATCAGTGAGCTTCAAGATGTTTATGGGAAACCAGATAAACTTAAGAACAGATAAGTATCGTATACTGCGATGGGTAGAACATGTGGCACGAATGGGAAATGAAAAGGACATGGAAACTTCTTGTAGGAAAACCAGAGAGTAAGCGGCCAGTATTCAGCCCAAAAATGAGGTGGGAGAATAACATGAACCAAGATTTGAGGGAAGTAAATTATACGGGGATGATTGGAAAGTATTATCTAAGGATAGGGATGTATAGAAAGCTTATGACCACGCGGTCATGAATCTACGGGCTCGGTAGTGTCAGTGATTTAGATAGTTAGGTCTATAACACTATAAAATTCCGTAATATAAAAATATCATCATCATCATCACTCCAGGGATTAGGCAATTGCCCGTTCCGACTTCATAATGTATCAGCCCAACGTCTTCTAGGTCTTCCAACATCACGTCTTCCTCTTGCTTGATAATTTCTTGCTAACAATGGATATCTCTCCTTACTCATTCCATCCATATGATCAATCCATTTCTGTCTGTAATTCGTGACTTTATCCAATAAAGGCTGTACTTCTCTTCTCTTATATCCTCATTTCTTATTCTATCAAATCTTGTACATCCTTTTACTTGTCTTAGGAACCTCATCTCCGCCGTCTGTATTCTATCCTTCTGTTTTTTCATTGGAGCCCAAGTTTCACATCCATACAATATTGTGGGTACCGCCATAACATTATACATTTTTATCTTGGTTTCTTTTCTAATTTTATTTTTGAATGTTCTCTGTATTGTTCCACACACCGTCTGAAATGTATTTATTTTGGAGTCAATATCTCTTTCCACGTTTATTCACAGCCCAAATATTTGAAACTAGACACCTGTCTATACTTAGATTTTCTAAAATAATTTTGGATCTCACTGGATCTCTTCCTCTAAAAGCCATGGTCTTCGTTTTCCTTACACAAATATATATATATATATATATATGATATGAAAAGAAAAAAGAATGCTTGAGTCGGGATTTGAACTCGAGTCTCTAAAGTATATATATATATATATATATATATATTTACAGATCAATATGTCTAAGAATATCTGAAATAGCCTGCTTTTTTGTGGTAATAAAAATAAAAAGTGTAAAATAACATTCAAGAATAAGTTACAGTCTGGCAACATTGCACAATTTAGACTAAACTTTACTTTAACCATTAAATCTTAAAAACACACAACATAGTGTGCATAATGATTTCTGCCAGAACGACGACGATATAGCAATTAATGACACAGATAATCCAATTTCTTGTTTTAATTTTTTAAAAGAAAAATAGCATCCACCGCTGAGATCTAGAGATAACGACCTGACCTCGGATGAAGCGGTTCCCGATTCGATTCTCGGTCAGGTCCAAGTTTTGTGGATGAGATTCTTACCGGCAGTTTTCTCATCTGTGAGACAACAAGGAAATAGGCAAACGTTTATTTATCTGTTTATGAAAAACATCTCTTCACGATAAAATGTGAAGTATTACCTGCTATATGAATTAATTGAATGGCCACGATTTTTTGACCGTGCAAAGGTAACGTAATCATTAATATTTTAATTTATTACAAGACTGTAAGTCTAAATAGTCCCCTTTGTAATCATTCTTAATAGATTATCCTTGTTTAAATGAATGCATGGCGTGTCCTGAGTAAAATGTTCGTATTGTTTCGGAGAAGACCCGGCATTCAGCTGATCACTCAGAGGCAGAACTGCTATTTCCTACTGTAAACAAAAAAGTGTGTATGAATATTCTATCCAAGGTTAAAAAACATCTTATGGAAGTCTTGTTTCCCGACAGACATGGGATAAGTAAAAGTACTGTAGCCTACCAACCGAACATTAAATTTAATAAAGTTAAGTGAGGGAGGGAGGGAGAGAGAGAAAGAAAGAAAGAAAGAAAGAAAGAAAGAAAGAAAGAAAGAACAAAGAAAGAAAGAAAGAAAGAAAGAAAGAACAAAGAAAGAGAGAGAAAGAAAGAGAGAGAGATAGACAGCAACATAGTGCTAGTTCTAATGACCAGATGTAGCTACAAAAGATAAACTTAATAATAATAATAATAATAATAATAATAATAATAATAATAATAATAATAATAATAATAATAATAATAATAATAATAACAACAACAATAATCATAGTCATCGTCAAGAATTAGGTCTCTTCACCATTCTGGTGGTGAATTTTTTTTTAGTACATCCCACTTACCTTTTCTCTCGGGAAATTAATCCCTTAGTTTATTTTTAAAGCTAATCTTCAACGTTGTATTCTTGTGATGTAGTCCTTCCATATTTTTTTTTCTGAATCATTCTATGTGGACATTTATGCTTGACATTTATGGCCATATTTTTTTACATAGACTAATTAAAACTTGACCAAGAGGATCACGCAGAAGGACAATAAATGATGAAATGGAAAGGTGTGTAAAGGTTTGGAAACAAGTAAAGGCCACAGCAATAAATCGTGTTCGATTGAAAGCTCTCACTGAGGCCATATGCTCCGCTAAGAAGTGAAAGGACATACCACTTATTAAAACTTAGATACTGCAATTTTTAAAATATATGGAATATACTTATAAAATTCTTAGGAAAAATATATAGCCTAACAAAAATATTTTCATTTCGCAATAAGCACTGTTTGATACATTTACTGTTACTCCACAATGTTATAAAAATATGTAGCCTATTTAAATATATAAATGGGCTGTATACTTATCAAAAACAACGAATAAAAAATTTAAAAAAAATAATTAAGGAAATCAATAAAATTATCGCAAGAATTTGTTACAATACAACCAAGAAGCTAACAGTATGTCATTGTACAGGTGAATAAACCTTTGCCTAATTCCTTAAAATAATTCAACAAATCAAGAGAATTGTATGAAGCAATGCTTTAATTTAAAGCTTTCTTAACCGATTTTATTAGGCCAACTTCTCATTGCTACTAATTTGTCCTCAGAAGGCTGGTCAAGCTCCGTTCCGGAGCTAAAACAAAAAATATGTATATGGCAAATCCGGTTCTCACAACTTTCGATGCTACGAATAAAAAATGCAAATCCTATAAATATTAATGATATTCAATCAAATAAAAAAAATAGCAATACGAAGATCTACTGAACAATTAGATTACAGATGCAACTGGTTTGGTGTTATACATCAGAGTAAAAGCAATTTAATATTAATTCCGTGTCAGATCCGATGATTGTTAAGATTTTTTACAATAATAAGTATTAAAAAGTTAATATTAAATTTAATATCGCTCTTAAAATCTCAGGTCTGTAGCGACGCAATTCAAATCAGTGATCAAATGAGCCAACAAATTTTGCTCACAGTATATACATATTTTTTCATATATCAGGATATTTTCTGTCCCTGTCCATACCAATATATTTTCCCCTATTTAGTATGCTTCTTTGCAGGAGTTACTTAACTAATACTAATTTAGTTACGCTTGTTTCCCTAAAGATGTCAAAATGTGACAAGTACCTCAAATTAACACTATTTTCATTTATTCTACTCTCTCTTCTATTACTCTTATTCAATTTATTCCCATTCCCACCTTTAGATATTACTTTGTATACCAAGAATGAGGTGGGAGAATAACATTAACCATGATTTGAGGTAGTCCCGCGCCATAGCCGAGTGGTTAAGGCAAGATGCCTTGACGCAGAGCTACGGGACTTGCGCTGGTTTGAGTCTCTATGGGAAAAGAAATTTTCTCACGAAATTTCGGCCAGTATGGAACCGATCCCCTCCAGCAACATGAAGAATTTGGGTAGCTACAGAAAGTAGCGGCTCCATGTTGAGAAAATCAGCTATAACGGTTGGGGGACTCGACATGCTGACCAATGGTCAGCAACCGGCTGGTAGGCCAAGGGCCTTTTAGGTCTATCGCGCCATGGAGTTTTTGATTTGAGGGAAGTAGAACATACAAGTGTTCAATGGAAAATTTTAGCTCTGGATAGGGGTGTATGGAGAGATTATGGCCAAGCGGCCATGAACCTATGAATTCAGTAGTGTCAGTGTGTTAGTTATTACTATTACTACTATTACTATAATAATTACTGTTATTTTTATTGTCATCGTCATCAACATCATCGCCGTTATTATTTTTATTATTATTATTATTATTATTATTATTATTATTATCACCAACATCATCATTCAGGGATTAAGTCTGCTGGCTCGTTCCTGTTTCAAGAAAGCTGGAATTCTTAAAATTGTTCAGAACATCTTCTGTGTGGACGTCCAACATTTCTCCTTCCGTGCGGTTTATAATTTAGCAATAATTTTGGAAATCTTTCTTGTATCATTCTATCAATATATTCTTCCTATATTTAGTTATTCGGTCTGTAAGTTTGAAAATATGTAGATCCTTCCTTATATCTTCATTTCTTTTCTTATCCAGCAGAGTATGCCATCGTTGTCATCGTCGTTATTATTGTTGTTGTTATTATAGTTCTTGCTATTAATTTTATTGTTTTTATTATTATTATTGTTTTTATTATTATTATTGTTTTTATTATTATTGTTATTTTTATTGTTGTTATTTTTATTGTTATTTTTATTATTGTTATTATTATTATTATTATTATTATTATTATTATTATTATTATTACAATTATTATAACTATTTCATCCATTGTAATTCTGCCCGAATGTAGGTCCTTCACTGCAATCATAGCATTTTCATGCTATGCTTGCAGCTTTACTAGGGAATTGTAGGTGTGGTAGATTCCCGTTGCATTCCACACCGGTGAGGGATGATGATAATTATGAGGATGATGATGGCCACATGATTTCGGAGACCGTTTGGGTCTTAAAGTTTCCTTACATTTGTCTTACAGGTGAGGAAGAACCCCGATAAAAACCTCACCCAGAAAAACTGTCCCGACCGGGGATCGAACCCGGGTGCGCTTCGTTACAAGGTAGCACGCTACCTCGAGACCACAGTGGTGGACAGATTATTATTATTATTATTTTATTTTTATTATAACAATTATATAATGGAAATGGACAGCTAATGACAAATGAGGGAAATTTTGAGGAAGTGGCTGAATTCAAATACCTAGGAACAATAATCACAAATAGGAATGAGATGCTCAAAGAAATTAAACTTAGGCTCAATTCTGGAAATGCGTGCTATTATTCATTGCAGAGACTCTTGATGTCCCAACTCCTTTCAAAAAACATTAAACTGAAAATATATAAAACTATTATTCTACCAGTTATATTATATGGGTGCGAAACATGGACTCTTACTTCAAGGGATGAAAGGAGATTACAAGTATTTGAGAATAAAGTACTTAGGAAATTTTTTGGACCAAAGAGAGATGAACAAACAGGTGAATGGAAAAGACTGCATAACAGTGAAATACATGGTCTTTATAGGAAGCCAGATGTAATAAGAACAGTTAAGTCTCGTAGAGTGCGATGGGCAGGACATGTTGCACGTATGGAGAATGAAAGGCTTGAATGGAAGCTTCTTGTAGGAAAGCCAGAGGGAAAACGCCCAGTTGGTAGGCCAAGAATGAGGTGGGAGAATAACATTAACTATGATTTGAGGGAAGTAGATTATACAGGGAATAATTGGAAAGCATTAGCTCAGGATAGGGATGTATGGAGAGCTTATGTCCGCGCGGCCATGAACCTACGGGTTCGATAGTGCCAGTGAGTAAGTAAGTAAGTAAGTAAGTATAAAATTATAAACTGTGTTAATTTTCATATTTACATCATACATATCGATAAAAACAAGTGTTTAAATTACAATGGTGCTGCCCCAATTTTCTTCATGAAGATGAGAACAAAGAACCGCAAGCTGTTATTGTGTAAAAACAATCAGCTGAGGGAGAAAACCCAGTCACCAAGGTAACGGAACAGGAACATCGTTTATCAATTTTCACCTTCATTTTTCGTACATGTACCCATAAGAGCAGGTGCATTTAATGTTCCGTGAACCCATTCTATTATTTTACGACGTGCTTGGCAACTGCCTTTCATTTAATTATTATTCAAAAAATTGTGATAAGCAAAAACTCCTTTATAAGGCACGTCCACAGTTCCTTCATTTTCTTGTTTAATCCTCTTATCCGTGTCCCGGTTCATTTCAAAAACTCATCTAGGTTAATGGTTTTATGTATATTTAGGTAGAATAAACATATTAAATTTATTTATATCATTTGAACTAAATAATAAAATAAAATTTAAATATAATTGAAAGGTTATGCATGCACACGTGTGAACAGGTTGCAGCGTCGGTTATTAATGACAGCAGCGAGCTTAAAGCTGTAGGCATCGGAACTTTAGGTTATAAAATATATTTTATAAGCATCTAAAATAGCCTTCTAAGAACTAAAAATATATTACAAATACTATTTTGGAGTTTTAAAATCTATAGTAGATTCACCGCTGTGGTCTCGTGGTACCGTCGCTGCCTCGTACGCAATGAACCTGGATTGATCCCTGATCGGGACAAGATTTTTATTTTATTTTTTTCAGCCTGCCTTTGCTTGTGCTTGCAAAACTCGAAACGTAATCGATTTACTTGAATATTTTTACGTGCATATTTTCAGGTACAAAGAGCGTTTAGCCGCAATCTAATATGTTCTAGAACTATTATGTGTAGGAGTTCACCTAAAACAAAAATTTTAAAATCGCTCTAGCGGTTGCAATTTTGTATGTTTCACAACGAAACTCAGTATATGCTATTAAAATAAACCCAGGTAGGTATTATCTAAAAACCAATGAAATCCGATCATTGTAACTGTGGGTTTACCTGAAATCGCAAATTAAAGTCCACTCTAACACCCACGATGTTTCGTTCGTATACAATATCATTTAATTATAAATAAAATAAATATCCGCAACTCGTGTCCAACTCAGGGTCGGGTCGAGGGATGGGATGAGATGAGTCCCCTATATAGAAATCTCTGAATGACAAGGGTTCCTGTCGACCATGCTTGATGAACCATCACGGGGGCAGATGAACGAAGTGAAATGAAATGGATGAGATGAGTATGGAGAAATGGTGGAATAAAATTGTGGTAGGGGAACACGGGAGAAAGCCCCGAGAAAAACCTGCCCAAGCTCCATTTCGTCCACCACGAAAACCCACATGGAGTGACCGAGACTCGATCTCGAAACCCGAGCGGTGAGAGGCGAGAGTCTAACCGCTTGCGCCACGGAGCCGCCATACCATATAATTTAATTAGCCCTTAACATTTCATTTATTTAGGCGTAGAAGCGCACGTCAGATATTAACAAATGGGTCATAATTCTGTCCGCGGTTTTCCTCGCTTGTAAAATACTCGTATATGTCCGGAAACTTAAAGGCCCAAACGGTTCCCGAATATTTTCTGGATATCATATTCATCACCATATTCGCCTTGTTTAGTATGAACGTGTGAGCGAATGGCGAGTTTCGTCTTAATGTTTGTGTTGTCTCGGAGGACGTCCTGGATTGAGCTGATGACTCATTCATGTACGGAAAAAAAATTATATGTGTGATCTAAATTTCAAAATCCCTCTCTCGACAGATGGTGTCACTGTAAGGCCAGAGCGGCTTGGGGCACAGAAATGTATCCATAAAGTGAGAGAGACTCGCGTCGTAGCCGAGAGGTTTAAGATATCGTATCTTGGCGCATAACTGAAATAGGAGCTGGAAGAAGAAATTTCCTCATGGAATTTTGGCCAGTATGGGACCGGTGCCCACCCAGCATCGTGAGGAATTTGGGTAACGATTCTAGGATGAGAAAATCAGCTATAACGACTGGGGACCAGAAATGCTGACAAAATATCACCCCAATATTGGCTGGCTGATCGTCCACCACTGTGATTAACACATATGGATATTAAGCCAGTAGCCGACTGGTAGACCAAGGACCTAGCCATGTTGTGTCATGGAGTTTATAATGTGAGAGGATAAATTACGATGAAAACGTATAGGCTCCAATAGACCAAGTAGGCCTAGTTCCTAGTACCAGTAACTTATCGATATTGACATTTTAACCATGATAGATTCTTTCTCACAAAAAATTACAAATATGTATAGGACGTTAAATAATAAACCTACAACTTCGGCGAGCCGAACTGAAGTGCGTGATGTCACTAGCTAGCAGAAGACATTAGACTAGAGGCTTTAGCGTGATACGGTCCCTCAAACTTAGTTTGAGTTTTCTTAACTGAATTTTCCTACTTATGGCTCTGAAATCTGAACTCTTACTACAGGCAAATTAAATAGGATAGTAGCTGCAGAAATGATATTATTAAGGCATTTAGCGGGTTATACGCTTTATGACCACACGCGAAATTAAGATATCCGAAGCTCTCAACACACCAGCAATGATTGAAATCATGGAAATATACCAAAATAATTTGCATGTATACCTCCTTAGAATTCAAAATAATTGACTACCTCTCAAGCTATTCAACTACAGACCCACAGGACGAAGAGACCTGGACGACCTAAGAAGCTATGGAGGGACGAATTTCTATCCTGAAGCGGATAGTCCATTGGCCTAATCCCTGATTGTTAATGATGATTAATTTTCCCACTTCTCATATCAGTCATTCAGTTGTCCTCACGAGACTGAGTTGGACTCTGTTGCATTAAGATATTGCTGGGAAGGAAACCCGAGCCCCTGGAACGTAGTGAGGCACACTAGCCATTGCACTATGAAGCGTTCACTATTAAATTAAGATGATTAAATATTGCATGAGTCCAGCCATTCTGGTCAGATGGTAGAATACCTGCTTCCGACTAGCGGGCACGGGTTCGATACCCATGGATTGAAAATTGAATTGTAAATTAATTAAATTTAATTATAAATTTTTCAATCTCGGGACCAGGAGAGGTGGTATTTTACAATTTTTAATCGCAAGCTTATGTACCAGATTCCTGAATTAAATTGCAGACCCTTCCGCAGTACGTATGTTGAAAAGTCATATGGTCCTATTCATAGCTATTCGTCTGTCGGATGGAGGGGTTAACCTGGTGGCCATCTTGGTGCTTTTCGACAGGCTACGTGCCAAAACGAGGTTTCACCTTCTACATTCTCTTCATTATCATCTTACACAATACAATAATACATCTACCTAATGTGGTTTGCCGAATGGACCGTAAATTGAAAATATAACACATTAACTTCATGTATCCGCCCAGCGCTAAAGCCGAGGCACGAAAATATCAGTAGGTGATATTATAACCCAGACGGCATCCATGGGCAATTACTTCGTAATTTAAGTACACTTGTCAAAGAAAACTTGTTCTTTGTATACAATAAATCCTGAGTAGAAAATAAACTACCTAAAGTGTAGACAAATTATATTATTATACATATCCATATTAAAGAATGAAAAGAATGAAAATAATTTCAAAATCATCGCGCAATAGCATTTACATGTAGGCTATAGCATGTAAAATTTAGAGAGGATCATTCTACATAAACGTACCTTATAAATACAATCAGAAACTACTCTCTGGGAACAACATGGATTCAGACAATGACATAAAACAATAGATCAAATACGATAATTTATCAGAAAGTAAATGGTACCCAAAATTGGAAACTAACAAAACACACTAATGTAGCATTCATTTATTTAAGCCAGCAATTTGATAAAATTTGGAGAAACAAGCTAAATACAAAAATATACCATACAGCTAAAATAAATGGAAGATCCCTTGCTTGGAATGTGATTTTTTAAAATTGAAAAACCTTTAAAGAAAAAAATACAACAACGAATATTCAAAATCATATAAAACATTTCAAGACACCCCACAGGGATCTGATCTAAGTTTAATACTTTTAAATTATATTTAAAAGGAATCGAAAACAAATTAATAAAGAAACAGACATTGCAATATTTGCAGATGGCATAATTCTGTGGACACAAAATCACAATGTGCAAGAAGCAGGAGTAAGTTATACCTAGACACCTCTGTAACATAAGTAAAAAAATATGTATCTGAACATAAATTCTACATTAACGCTGGTAAATCAAAAATTTGATTATTTGCAACAAATAAATTATATAATGCAAAACCAAATATGTATATATTTGAAGAATGGAATCCTGAAGTGCAATAAACATCCTAAACATCTACGATACGCCTTTGATACAGAAATCACTTCAAATAAACATAGCCTATAGAAACAATTTACAATAAAGGAAGAAATAGATTAAAGTATTGAAAAAGCATAGCAGGAAAGGACTGGGATTCAGATGCAGCAACACTTAAAACAATATAAAATGTTCTAATACGACCAATACTAGAATACGATTTTTATATCTACAACACAGCATCAAAAAGGTGTCTATAGAAACTTAAAAGACTACACTCAAACTCAGCCAGAATAACAGGCCTTCAAAACAGCTGTCCAGATGAATTAACACTCTATGAAGCAGATCTGTCTCCTACAAGAATGAAAAGAGAAGAAAGGACAGTAAAATATATTATTAAACTTAGAAGCTTCGAAAAGCAAAATATAACTCCCCTGTATTTTAGTAACTGCAAAAATAAGCAAAAATTAAAAAAGGACTCACCTTAGGGTTTAATTTACAAAAACAATATACTGTCCCTATGCACGGATGAACCTACGCACACATCATTTCTAATCCTAACATACCACATATAGGATTGATAAGGCATATTTTCACCTACATTTTTAACAATCTTCTAACAAAAATGAAGTACAGGAATGGTCTTTCATTTAAAAGACGAAACAGAAACTATAAATATTATATATAGAACGTATATATGAAAATATTTATCTTCCAATTATCACATTTTTCTCTCAATTTATTTTCATTGAAAAAAATATTTCAATTAATTTTCAGGAAAAAATATTGAGGGCCATTCACAGAGCGTGTTTAATTCCAAATAATATTAAAAAAAACAGTACGTTATTATTATTTAATATTACATTAAAACAAAAATAGTACGAGTTTTAATTTGTATGTTTAGTTGACTTAACGTGGTCTATTTCTACAGCGAGACGACGGACACTAGAAAATCAGAACAAAGAGCCGGTTATTTTCCAAGAATTGGTTTTTCATTCCACTACAATGGAATTAAATCAACGGCCATACCATGTTGAAAATACTCAATCTCCTCCGATCACGCAGTCAAGCAACTTTGGGCGTGATTACTGCTTGGATGGGTGACCGCTTGGGAACACCACGTGCTGTTGGCAACTTTTCAACAACCTGGAGGAATTGAAAAAAAAAAGTAATTAACGGATCTTTGGGTTTCTGATACTACGTAAGGGATACAAAGTTGCCGCTGATACAAGTTTCGACAGCGGTGATAGTGGAGGGAGTAAAACTCGCTAGAACTTGTAATTCAGATGTAGTAACGTCTTGCTGGAACAGTAGAAATAAATATGTTCATAACAATTGAATAGCCACTCAATAAAATTTAATCTTTTTTTTTTAAGTTGAGTTTTACATGGGAAATGGATGTTAATGACACGTTAAATATTTGTCCACATAACAATCAAATTTGAAATAACTAGAGTTAAGACTTTGTTCTGGCCGGCTATTCAGTTATAATAGAGATACTTAATAATTAACTACATACTAATATTTAAAACAAAAATTAAAGTCAAACAGTGATTAAAATCTGAACTAAAACACGTTGTTGTATTTTGGAGAACTTCTAAAATTTTAAAATGTTTTGTCGGAGCGTAAGAGGTGGTCAGTAGTGATCGGATGTTTTAAGGTTGAATGCATGTGCATGTCAACAAAGACCCACAATTCTCAAATGCTGGATTGTCAGAAATCCAAAGAACCGTTATATCCACTGGAATGAATTTACAGAACGCGAGAAATCAAGCAATTTTAATAATAAATATGTTAGAGACAAAAAAGAAAATTAAATGGCAAACTTTAAAAACGATAAATATAGAGAGGATGTAAAATTCTTCACCAATGTGGAAGTTTGTTACAAAAATAGGAGATGATGAGAGGGGCGTTATAAACCGAATATAACAACAAGTGGAATCTGCGTAGTTATTTCCATTATGGAGAAACTCAATAGGCTATATAATTCGATAAACAACATGTTTTATCTTTAACACAAGTAAAGTCAATATTTTATTATCCTAAAGCATGGAAGATGGCAGAAAAAAAACTACAAAATTTTGTAAAAATTATGTCTCAAAATGATAAGATTGTGGAAGATTTTAAATTAAGAAAAACTAGGATTGTCTTTTAACAAAACAATATCAAATTAATAAACATATAAACTAAAAAAAATAAATAATAGTTTTAAAAAACTAAAAGAACACGCTTTATTAGAAAAGTAAAAAATGAAAAATAATTTTAATTTCCAATACGCTTGGGATAAAATAAAGTGGTCAACAAAAAAATCATCTCCAACACATATAGAATAAAATTAGAGTTATCAACAAAAAGAAAATAATTTTACCATCAAAAGCGTGGGGTGCTCTATATCAATTAATATATTTGATAATAAACAGATATTGGTAAAAGTAAGCTCTCTAAGAAGAAAATGTAAAAATCATAAAAAGCACCCCACGCTTTTGATGGTAAAATTATTTTCTTTTTGTTGATAACTCTAATTTTATTCTATATGTGTTGGAGATGATTTTTTTGTTGACCACTTTATTTTATCCCAAGCGTATTGGAAATTAAAATTATTTTTCATTTTTTAATTTTCTAATAAAGCGTGTTCTTTTAGTTTTTTAAAACTATTATTTATTTTTATTTTTTAGTTTTAATATTTTACAGAATAAGATAAAAATGTAAATATCTTTAAATTCGATACTATTGTAGTATGAGCTAAAAGTAATACTCTTCTATAAAAAAACCCTCCCAGCCGGATTTGAACCAGCGACGTATGGATTACTGAAATTATATACCACTAAGAGTTCACTGCTCTACCAACTGAGCTCTTACAACGATTGACTAAAAACTCGACAAGTCCGCAACCTATTATACCAGTTTTCATTTTTTTGATTTTCGGATGATTCTGGCCAGGATTTTAGAAACAAAATATGAAATTATTGTATTGTCACGGGTCCTCTACACGTATACAAAGTTTCAAGTCGATCCAATGTTTCTAAGTGGGTGAAAATCGCGTTGAAAGATTCCGTTACATTGATATAAAAACACTTTTTTTGATTTTCTGATGATTATGGCCAGGATTTTAGAAAATAAATATGAAATTATTGTATTGTCACGGGTCCTCTACAAGTATACAAAGTTTCAAGTCGATCCAATGTTTCTAAGTGGGTGAAAATCGCGTTGAAATATTCCGTTACATTGATACAAAAACACTTTTTTTGATTTTCTGATGATTATGGCCAGGATTTTAGAAAATAAATATGAAATTATTGTATTGTCACGGGTCCTCTACAAGTATACAAAGTTTCAAGTTGATCCAATGATTTTAAGTGGGTGAAAATCGCGTTGAAATATTCCGTTACATAGATAGATAGATAGATAGATAGATAGATAGATAGATAGATAGATAGATAGATACAGGTCAAGCTAATATAAAGCGTGTAAAAAACGGAACTGAATTGCCCACACGCATAGAAAATGAAAGATTCTATTGGAAGAGAATTCTCAGGGAGAAAGATGAATATGTCGACGCAGACATGAAGAAGGAGGAGGAGGAGGAGGCGGCGGCTCGAAAGGTAAGAAAATACTTGAGAGAAATGAAACGAATGGCTAATAACAGAAGCCGAAGGAAAACCTATTGAACCGTTAGCATACAGCATAAACAAATTTTAAATCATGGCAGCTGGTTAGACTTTATTTCTGCAATCCACTTATGTTGGATTCGGTATAACGATTTAAGTCTAAGTCAAGTTAATTCATTTCAGAGGTTATTTAATATGATACACAACACTTTGATAGGGATGGATGATTTTTTAACTTCCTTCTACAACCTTAAATTTTGTTCACCTTAAAAATTCCATCTGGTCTAGCCAATATCGAATCAGTGACCATCCAGTTCCGAGAAGGGCGCGCTACATCGAGCTCACTGAAATAGTTTAGTTTAAGTAAGATCATATACTTCCTATTTGTTTGACCTCACAAATAATCTTGCTATAAACAATGAAGTACTGGGAGAAATCAGCCTACATTTTATTCTAGTTCTCAGAATTGTTTCGTTCATTATTCTCTTTATTAATTCCTGACTTTTCGTTATCTCCAATGTACGTTACATAATATTCTTTCCAGAATTTATGCTGACGTAGAGATGTCTTCCGTTACATTTTTCACGAATGTCACGAGTATCAATTTAGACATTAATCTCTCCATCAAAGGAAAATTATTTTTTAAGTTACATATTTTTAAGAACTAATCTTGACACGATTAAAAATCATGGCAAAACATATGCTCTTATCCATGTAACACAGACAATAATATTCCCTAAAGTTAATGTGCTTATTGAATGCTTGGATACTACTGATGAAGTGGTTGGCCTATATTCATTCAGTATAACATTAATATAGTTGTTTGTTCTTTTTATAATATTGAAGCGTCACCATTGTTTATAAACGATATGGGTAAATTAAACTGAGCAACAAAAAAGAAACTTTTATTTTTGTCTCAGAAAGAAAAATATGTGGTTCTGATAGTATTTTTTCTCCTGAATTCAAATATGATATCGGTTCTTCTCCATCACGCAAGGTTTGCGAGAGATAGGAATTTATAATTTCAAACACTTTAATATTTTCTACATTCGTAACTGCACAATATTAGAACATTCGGACTCACCTAGAAAGTAAGAAATGACGATTTTCTGCTATATTTCGCCTGTGGAGCATACCTCTTGATGGTTCAACAATAATTGGCCAGCATATTAGGATTCCATTTGCTTTGATATCTCTTTTCCATAGCTGAAACCATTTGAGTTAGCTCATTTGGTTTTATTTTACAATGGACAAATGGACGAAAAAACGTTTATTAAAAAATTATTATTTAAATCCATTAATTGAAATTGAAATAAAAAAAACTGTGGGGATGGAGAAATTCCGAATACATACTTGAAAACACGATAAAAAAACTGCATTAAGTGCAACTATTGTCAGTCATGAGACAAAAATCATGCTGACCAGTGTTATTATCAATAATAGGGCAGATTATTTAAAACTGAAGAGACTTTAAGAACAGGCTGCTGTGAAAACATAAATACAGTATTTCATACTAGAATTTAGATAAACGTGCAATTTTTTGTGAGACTTCATTAAATGCATGTTAGTGGTATATATGTATGTATATATATATATATATATATATATATATATATATATATATATATATATATAAAGCATATAACATTACAATTACAGATACAGAGTAACAGGAAAATACGATTATAAATTCTTAGAACTTTTAGAAAGAACTGAATAGATGTTTTGGTCAGGATTCCAAGACTGGAAGCGGACCGTTTCCTTACTTAAATTCAATGTTTCGTATCTCACTTCACTGGTCTAAAGAGTTTTTATTCACACGTTACAACTTGCGCTGGTTCGAGTCCCCATAGTGGATCAAATTTTCTCAAGGAATTTCAGCTTAAGAAACGGTGCCCAGCCAAGTAGTAAGGAATTTTGGAAGCTACAAGTTGAGTGCTCAGGTACAGAAAACCAGCTATATCGGTTGAGTAACGACAAGCCTGTCACATGTCACTCCTATACTGGCTAGTTGATCGTCCGCCCCTCTCATCAACATATATGGATGTGACTGATAGGCTAAGGGGAATCTAGGCCTGTTACACCATGGAGTGAAGAGTTATGAAATTACCGTAGGTTGAAGAGTATGAGAGTAGTAGTTGTAACAGTGCGACGGGCAACTGATGTCTCACGATGTCTATCCTTACAGTATAATTTATTATTTAGACTTATGTGGAATTAAAAAGAATAATTAATGCCACCATTGACTGTCAGGCCTACTCCTAACATCCACTCCTCCATGCGTGACAAACCTAGGAGGTCCATAGCCTACCACCCGGTTGCTGGTCTCACATCCACATGGATTAATCATAGAAGTGAACCATCGTCCAGCCAGTATAGAGGTGGTGTGGTCAGCAGTCCCACAGCCGTGTTAACATATTTTCTCAACCTGGAGCCGCTATTCATAGTAGCTATCAAAATTCCTCACGTTGCTGGGTGGGCAATCCCATACTGGCTGAAATTCCATGCGAAAATGTCTTTCTCTATGGGTCTCGAACCAGCTCAAGTACCATAGCTCTACGTCAAGGTGTCATGCCTTAAATCACTCGGCTATGGCAACGGGACACTAACAATCCACTGGCAATGTGGATTCACTTTTAGAGTGCAGTGATGTATTATTCCGCTACTACAAATCGGAAAAAAGGCGCCAAATGTAAACGAATATTTGATCCAGCTGACAAATAGATCTTCGATTAACATTGTAATCAGTACACTACAACAATTTAATCGATGTTTGGTAACTTCGATAAACGGACACATCGTCTCTATCAATGGGAAATGAATGTCTTTCCTTTTAAAGTGATCAAAATGGTTTACCGCGCTTGTGTTTTTGAACTGGTGTCACGAACTCAGCCACCTCGAAAGAACTGAATCATATAATCATTGAAAGATATATATTTTTTTAGTTTCTTCTAATACTGTACAAAGACTGTAGTTAAAACAAATTGTATTACATTTCATGGTTTCCACTCATTCACACTCTCCTTATCTATGATTTACTTAGTTATCTTATTTCTTGGATGCTAATACTAAGGACTTCTTTTCGAATGCTTAGATGAAGATCGTGGTCTTCAGACATACTGTTGTTATCGTCACATGTTCCAATAAATGGTCCGCATTGTAGATTTGTTTTTTAAAGAGCCGCCTTTTGATTGTTCGAAGGGTTGCAGTGAGAATAAAAAATACGAGACAATGCAGAGTGCTACATTTTAGGTGAATACTGATCTGACCGTCAGCCTTTGCTTTATTTAAAGCAGGGTTACCCAAAGTTTAGCATTTAAGTAATTTAATATGTTGTGACATTAACTTAACCATGACTGTATCCGTAGCTGTATGTGACTTCGTTATATATATATAGTATGATAAGAAAAATAAATGCCTGGACGGGATTCGAACCCGGATCTCTGAGTCTGTACCTCAGCGTGATATCCATTACACTACCAGGCGAATCCAATTCAAACACTTATTTTTCTTATATATGTATTACATTCTCGCGACATCTACACTGCTAAAAAAAATAGGGGATATTGTAGAATAACCTATTAAGATTATGTTTTTAGGAACAGTATTAGATGCAATCACTTTCTATTACTCCAAAAGAATGTCAACAAGAGTTTGAAGTCATTACGTAACCTCTGTACCACACCAGATGTCAAAGAGATCCTGATTAGGAATATGGCAAACAAACAAAGCAACATTAACATGGGTGAAAATGTTTCTTTAGTATAGTGTATGGTCTCCTCGAACGGCCAGCACTGCCTCACACCTGTATGGCATTGATGCAATGAGGTTAGCAATGAGTTCTTGGGGGATACGTGGCCACTCTTCCATAAGAGCAATGTGCAGCTCTGGAACAGTTGTGGGAGGTGCTGGTCTGCCTGCGATGCACCTGCCTACTGCATCCCACACATGCTCAATCGGATTTAAGTCCGGGGAGGAAGCTGGCCATTGCATACGCTCGATACCCTCCACTTCCAGCATGTCGTCCACCAAGCCAGTTCTGTGGGGTCATACATTATCGTCCATAAAAAGAAAAGAATAACCTATGGCATCAGCATAAGGCACGACAAAAGGTCGGAGAATCTCATCTCTATACTTTACCGCAGTCAAAGTACCACCTTGGATAACGTAGAGGTCCGTACGTCCACCACTACTGACTCCTGCTTTCACCATCAATCCACCGCCACCATATGCCCAGGGATCTTTCACGTACAAAAGCTGGATTGTTTCGTGTCCCTTTTTCTCTCCAGATGAATACACGCCGACTATCACATTCCATGTTGAATCGCGACTCATCAGAAAAAAGAACTGATCTCCATTCAGCATGCCTCCACCCACGATGTTCCTCCGCCCAGTTTCTGCGATCTCAACGGTGTTGTGGAGTTAACCTGGTACACACCATGGGCCTACGGGCATAGAGACCACTTCCATGCAGTCGATTAGGGACAGTTTGAGTTGACACCCTCCGTCCTGTTGCTGTTTGTAGTTATTTCGCAGTTGAGTTGCATTCTGCTGTCTATTCCGACGGGCTGTTAACAAGAGGTAACGGTCATCCCTTGCTGTAGTTGCCCTTGTCCGGCTCTTCTGTGAACAGTATGTTCTTTGAAAATGATTCGAAAGACTGGAAATCACTCTTTGAGACACCCCAATGGCTTGTGCCACCTCTTGTTGTGTCTGTCCAGCTTCCATCCTTCCTATGGCCCTCCAAGCCATTGGTTCAGGTAAATCACGTTGTCGAGGCATCACTGTCCCTAAGGCAAGTCATTCACTTACTGAAAACTGGACTGGATTTAAAAACAGCAACAAAACATTCACCCCCACACCACCCTTTCACATCAACAGTACAGACACTGCCCTCTGGTGTGGTACCGAGGTTACGTAACAACTTCAAACTCTTATTTACATTATCTTGGAGTAATAGAAAGTGATTGCATCTAATACTATTCCAAAAAACATAGTCTTAATAGGTTATTCTACAATATCCCCTAATTGTTTTGAGCAGTGTAGTAATAATGGAGAATATAATACATATATAAGAAAAATAAGTGTTTAAATTGGATTCGCCTGGTAGTGTAATGGATATCACGCTGAGGTACAGACTCAGAGATCCGGGTTCGAATCCCGTCCAGGCATTTATTTTTCTTATCATACCATATTAAGCTTGCATTGCTCAATGTTAAACATTTCATTATAACATCGATAAAGCGTCACTGCTATAAAGTAAAATAAATATTCTCTTTAATTTGCTTACTTGTTATAGTCAGCTACTAGATGGCAGTGAAGACCGAGTTCTCGCGACATCTAGTAATAATGGAGAATATAATACATATATAAGAAAAATAAGTGTTTGAATTGGATTCGCCTGGTAGTGTAATGGATATCACGCTGAGGTACAGACTCAGAGATCCGGGTTCGAATCCCGTCCAGGCATTTATTTTTCTTATCATACCATATTAAGCTTGCATTTCTCAATGTTAAACATTTAATTATAACATATATATATATATGGTATGATAAGAAAAATAAATGCCTGGACGGGATTCGAACCCGGAACTCTGAGTCTGTACCTCAGCGTGTTATCCATTACATATATATATATATATATATATATATATACACACACACACACACACACACACACAGTTATTACCTGAACATAGGTTCGTCCTTTGAAGTTGGTTTCTGGTGTAATTTTTAATTAAAATTTTAATATTTTTATTAACTTGACAGGAATATGTAAATTTTTGTGGATATTTATAGGCCGTATGGTAAGTTTACTCCCTTCAGCTTCAGTTTGTGGCACTGATTTTGAATCCTCGAATAAAATCCATCATTCCACTTCCACCGGCCGGAATTTTGAATTTGAAAAAGTGAATTTTTTTTGTGCGACTTTCTTTGCTCGTCTTATAAGGGATTCCTGAGTCATGAGACGCGAGACTTGATGATCCTGAGCACTCTTCCAGATATGTTTAGGCATTGCTGTCTCGAAGGTTCTCCTTCTCGACTATTCGAGTCGCAGTCTGTGGCGTGCTGCTCGACCTATAGCGGAATTTATGCAGCGTTTTCGCCCATTTTTAAGACAGAAATGGAGAACGCAGTTAGTAGTTTGGGAAATGAACAATAACAAGTGACAGAGTTTAATTCAACAGTGAACTATGAAGAAAGGCATTAGTGAAACTGTAAAACAGTAACGTCCAACAGAATAATAAGCGCAAGAGATTATGAAATAAATTATTGAGCAAGAAATACACTAAGATTGGAACTTTTAGTGCAAACGGTGTTACCATTTTAAAATAATTTACCTATAATAATCTCAGCCAAACTGGCTGTATTATTTACTGCAACTTAAAAGTGAATAAGGCCTTGATTATACCTCTTGATCTTTATTATTATGATTATTAAGATTATTATCGTATTTTTAACCTGTAGGTACCTACTTTCAAAATTCATGGTACACCACAGTTAGAATTTTAACATTTTTAACCTAACTATCATTATTTTCTGAAGGTGTAAGCACACACATGAATATTAGTGAATAATCGTTTCTATTTTAAAACATGCTACTTGATCCACTTCTACAAGTGTTAAGAATTTATAACAATAATTTCCTAAGACGTTACATATAACAGTCTCACTATAGCCCTAATGATAGTACTAAATAATAAGAGTAATAAGTTCTTACCTTTAGAAGCAGCCCAGTTGTAAGCTCCGTCTTCTTCATAGCATCCGTACATCCAATCTGCAAGAGTCGCACCCGATTAGTTTCCATTTTAGAGAAACTCTTTATTATTATGCTCAAATACAATCGATGAATAAAGAAATAAATTTGATAGGCATAATATATCACTTCAATGGCTTGAATTTACAATCTCGTTAAAGAAGGGCTAATTTTATGGATATCTGAAAGATAATTTAAGTTCATTATAGAATAGATAAGCCTATATTTGAAAATCTAGATTCTGTACCACTTTTTTTTTACCACCAAGGCTGTTAAATAGTATATTACATCTAGTTTTCTGAAAACTAGAAAGTGTAATTTTCTAACCATTCGAAGACTTTCATTTTCACAAGATGTCTACATGCAATGAACATTTTTTTCTTGCACTAAATTAGTAATTTAAATTGGCTGGCTTTCTAATGAACTTTAATTGTGATAAAAATACATAACCAGAATATATATATCTATCCATAGTAATTCTGCCCAGGGCAGGTCTTTCACTGCAATCATAGAATTTTCATGCTACGCTTTGCAGCTTTATTAGGGAGTTAGAGGCGTGGTAGCTGTATAAATATATTTGTATATATACATATATAGGCCCTATATATATATATATATATATATATATATATATATATATATATATATATCGTATAAAGGCAAAAACAATTAAAGTGATCCCACTATATGTCTTAAGAGATCTTGGAGAAGTAGAAGATGAACCCCCGCCTTACTAGACAATAGGCACTACAGTTCAGCCGGTTATCAGCTCTGCGTGACGGCCGCCTTTACTCCCAGATGAAATGTCTGGCGCTCATTTCCATTAGAGGCTATTATTCTCTATATTTTACATACACTGTGTTAGTTACAGAGGTACAATAATAATTCTTCATTACATAATCAGAATTTAATATTTGCCTTTTTACTTATCTCTTCTCTTCCTAAGTTAATTTTTATAAATATTATAAAACTTTATTATAAAATGTATTAATAATGACAGAATGTAGTCACAATTGTTTTAAAAATACATAATGGTCTTTTAACATTCTCTATGGTACACAGCGGCAAGCGGGATTTGCATCAGTGTTTGCCATCACGAAGAATGGAATCCGCTGCATTTGCATAGGACTTTCTCTCTCTCTCTCTCTCTCTCTCTCTCTCATCTCTCTCTCTCATCTCTCTATCTCTCTCTCACTGTGTCTCTCTCACTCTCACTGTGTCTCTCTCACTCTCACTGTGTCTCTCTCACTCTCACTGTGTCTCTCTCACTCTCACTGTCTGTCTCTCTCTCTCTCTCTATCTCTATATCTCTCTCTCTCTCTCTCACTGTGTCTCTCTCTCTCTCTCACTGTGTCTCTCTCACTCTCACTGACTCTCTCTCTCTCTCTCTCTCTCTCTCTCTGTACCTACATTCTCTTTCTTTCCCTACCTTCAAGGTTAGTAAACAGTAATTTTAATAGCCGACTCTAGCGAACCCCGTTAATCGAGAACGACAAGCGCTGCCACTAGTGCCATACAAAATATCACCTACCGCCCTGTATCTACTTCTATAATGACAGATTCCCACTCATTCTGATTTAGATATTTATTCCATCTCTTTACTCATTTTTTCGTTCGCAATGAGTCAGACGTATTTAATTTATCTTATAAACCAAATAGTATTTTATGGGGTAAAATTATCAGCCTCACGTCCAACCAACAAACTAGAAGAACAGGGTATTCTCTATGTATCTTCATTTCCTACCAGTATGGCATGGGAGGCCCTACTAGTAGCAATGTTACCACCTCCACAGCTCTCAAAATCATCGAGAAAAGTTATTTTTTATTCAATGCTACCCAGGTTGTCATTAACGACATTTATGGTATTCTCACCTGGCATGGCATACTTGCAACCCACTCCTGAGGTTGGGGCGCCTGAAAAGGGGTTATGCTTCCCCGATGATATATGAGAACTGATGACGGTAATGATGCGCAAGGAGAGGTCTTAACTTAAACTTATTCCAATGATGTAAATATGATAGTGGTGATAACGATGCCCAGATGATCTTTAAAGTTTCCTGACATTTGTCTTAAAGGTGAGGAAAAACCCCGAAAAAAACCTCATCCAGAAAACTGGTCCTGATTAACGATCGAACTCAGGCCCGCTGCGTGACAAGGCAGTACGCTACCTCGTTAAACCCCATAATCACAAAATTGATGAAATTTTTGATCAAGTAGTCACTGTCAAAGACTTGGGATGCATTATAAACAGCAAGATAAACTGCTTGCAAGAATACAAATACAGGATAATAATGACTAAAGTAGTTTTCAAAATAAAAATAAAAAAATCTTTCGTTAGGGCTTTAGAAACATTAAAAAAAAAGTTTTTTGGATTGATGAAACTTATGACAATATACGAATGGAGTGTAGGACTCGACAATAAAACGCGATGAGAACACTGGAAGCATCAAAATCTGGATATAGAGAAAATGGAATGTGTGAAATGGACAAACAAATTCAGAAATAAAGTTGTGGAAGAACAATGAATATGAAGAAGAAAATTGATTAGACCACTGGCTACAAATAAAGTTTTTGTTGAAAGACGCACTGAATACTGGACTAAATAAATGCCGGGAAAAAGCTAAAAACGATAGACCATATGAAGATAAATTAATATAGAGATAAGAAAAAAGTAAAAAAAAAAGTTAAAATAATAATATTTGAAACTGAAATATCAGTCATCCTTAACAAATTAAAAATCATTAAAATAGTGAAGCCTTTCAGAACTTCTTATTCCATCCTCAGCAGTTCGGTAGGTACTAACTACTTTTCTATAAGCATATTGTAGAGAGGGTTGAGATGGCTGCTCATAGCAAATTAGTTTATACTTTTACTACCCAGCTGCTGAGGATGGAACAAGAAGTTCTGAAAGGCCTTCATAATTTTAATGAATTTGAATTTGTTGAGGGCGACTGATATTTCAGGTACACATTTTAATATTTTTTAACTTTTCACATAATTTCAACAGTGGTTCATAATGAATTTTAAATGTATCGAAAGTTAAAAATTAGACCACAGAATGGGGGATGCTGAGTTTTTAGTGACGGACCTGCTTTTGGACAGAAAACAAAACATGAATGAATGTTGTGTAAACCGCTGTGGTCTAGAAACAGCATTATCACTCTGGCGCAGTAGCCCGGATTCGATTCCCAGGGCGAGTTTTCTTTGGTTTTGTTTCACCTAAGTCAAAGAGCATATAACGTTATGTCCCAAATAGTCCCTCAACACCATCTTACCATCATAATCTACCTATGCCTATATCTATTAAGTATCATTAATCATGTAGATAATTCATAATTGTTATCATATATATATATATATATATATATATATATATATATATATATATAAATTAACCCTGGTGCGAAGTGGGAGAGAAGGCCTTACGGTCTTAACTCCATCAGGCAAAATAAGTAAATAGTTAAATGTACGCTTTGTTTAATAAAGATGTGTGTGAGTGAATGGCGTATCATAACTTATGTTCACATTGTCTAGAAGGTGGCACCGGCATTGCATTCGAAAGGCCTTCCATGGTCAAAAAGTATTTAGGCTATGTGATTCAGAGTTAAAAATGATTTGCCAACAGGCATGCCCTTAAAAAGCCGGGGAAGCTTGAATAAATAAAAATACCTACAAAACAAAGAGGTCAAAGTAAGGAAAATAATAAATGTATCGTCCATTTTAATGTTAATGTGTCAACTTATTTTTTTTTTTTAGAATTGCGTGTTTCTTACGCCCAACTGTTTCATTAGTTATGTGTCCGAGCCAAATTAAATTAATAACACATTGTTCATAAATTAAATACAACAAAAAATCAACATAGTAAAAAATGCTATTGTGTGGATAATTATGTACTGTGCATGTTAGAAAGAACCACAGGCTACGAACTATAAAGTATGTTGTAATTGCATTGAAAGTTGTCAATTACATTACAAAATTCTAGATACCAATATGGTTTATGTTGTATGAAATTGTTGATCTAACGACATCGTTACTACGAGTATGTTCTGAATAGTTGATATTTTTCCCTTTCATTTCGATACTTTGGGTATATTAGCTACATTTAGTTTACCTTACAAAATTTATCTGAAGTTTTAGGATGTAAGGCAACGTAGCCGTTCTATTCTGATACGTTGGCAAATATGTTTTCCCAGATTCATAACTTCTTTATGGAATCCATATTGTTGATATCACGATATTTATGTTTCTATGTTAAACTCTATTTTATTTTTTCCCAATTTCTCCTACTTTTTTCTCACTAAGAACTAACTATAAATATATATACTCATACACACATGTGTGTGTGTGTGTGTGTGTATGTGTGTGTGTATGTGTATATGTGTGTGTGTATGTGTATGTGTGTGTGTGTGTGTGTATGTGTGTGTGTGTGCTAATTACATTCTATAGGGCCAAATCGTAATTTGTCCATTTTTGAGCATTTTTTAAATTAGTGTATTAATTCCCTAGAAATATTGCTCAAACTATTAATTAGCTAATAAACGCTTATAATACATATCTATTTCATAATATGATATAAAATTAAAACTGAAAATCTCAAAATAACTTACATTAGGGCCTATTGAAGTATTCATGGCGTTCAAAGTAAAACTTCAAGCAAAAATAAATAAATAAAATAAAATTATATATATATACATACAAACAGGGTGTAACAGAACCTCGCCGACAAAATGATAGGGATGATAGACCATGCAGAAGGATCATTTTTTTTGTGAAGGAATATACAGCCGCAAACACGTCGTTTATGAGTTGCGCAGTTGAAGGTGTTCACCCGTAAGAGTTGGAATTGAATAAAACAATTGTATACGTATCATTTTATTGAACAATTGCATGTTTTTATAATAAGTGTTCTAACAATAAGTGTTTTGACGACGTCAAAAAGAATCCTGCCATGATCGGCCGTGATGGCCGATCGTTGCTGTGATGATATCATTCATGCAATTAGGCACAGGGTCGACTGTTTGAACACTTATTGTAAAAACATGCTTTTTCAATAAAATTATACGTGTACAATTGTTTGTATTCAATTCCGGCCCTTACGGGTGAACACCTTCATCTGCGCATAACTCATAAACGATGTGTTTGCGACTGTATGTTCCTTCACAAAAAAATGATCCACTTTGCATGGCCTATCATCCCTAACATTTTGTCGGTGAGGTCCTATTACACCATATATATATATATATATATATATATATATAGGTCCACCGCTGTGGTCTCGAGGTAGCGTGCTGCCTTGTCACGCAGCGGGCCCGAGTTCGATCCCCGGTCGGGGCAGTTTTTCTGGGTGAGGTTTTCCTCACCTGTAAGACAAATGTCAGGATAACTTCAAGGCCCAAACGGTCCCCGAAATCATATGGCCATCATCACCCTTATCATCATCATCATCATCCTTCACCGGTGTGGAAAGCAACGGGAAGCTAACACACCTACAATTCCCTAGTAAAGCTGCAAGCATAGGATGAAAATGCTATGATTGCAGTGAAGGACCTGCCTTCGGGCAGAATACTATATAAACTATACGGCGCGACACACCTAGAAGACCCTTGGCCTACCAGCCGGCTGCCGGCCTCGCATCCACAAGTGCTAATCACAGATGAATATGATAATCTATTCAGTGTAGGGGTGACATGTGGTCAGTATGTCGAGTGCCCGAGCCGTTACAGCTGGTTTTCTCACCTGGAGGCGCTACTTTGTAACTTCTCAAATGCCTCACGATGCTGGGTGGATGGCGCATCAAACTAGCTCAAGTCCCGTAGTTCTGCGCCAAAGCATCTTGCCTTAACTACTATGCTACTGCGCGGAACAAATATAACTGTTGTATCATTAAGTAAATAGATGCATGTTTTAGCTTTTACGTCAATAGGCCTATTTGTTAATCATTATGTCGTATTATCTACATGGAATAAAATTCTAGTATAGGCCCTAACGCAAATGTCTTGATATGTAGCCTATGTCATCGGGCCACAGGTTACGAACTATTACCACTTTTCTTGACTAATTACCTTCGATTACATCTCACATTACCAATTTTTTTTCTTCTATTGCGACATCTTCCGACAGATTTCGGTACTACATTCTACATAGTGAAGTCGAAACATTAGTTCAACAATTAACATTCTGTATGTTAAAGATAAATTAGATTATGTTGTTAGGTTAGCATCCGTTTCGTTACATTTGGGATGCTACCACAACCGTGGTATTCAAGAGGAATGAGCTAGTGTAACCAGTAAATTCCTTTTAAGTTGGCAATCCAATTGTAATTATAATTCTTAGCTATCATTGCAAGATCAATAATGTTTATGTCACTTTATTTAGTTATTTCTAGCTCCACTTCTAATTAATTTTTAGTAAGTTATACCTCGCACTTTCGGCCGGAGTAGCAATGATTATAATATCAAATTTGAGACCGTACATATCTTCACACGGACCATTAGGCCTACTTACTAAACACATCAATAGTTATCACTTGTTGCCAACATGTCTAATTATATTTACTCTGTACCAAAATGTTTAGTGGCATTATCCATGTTTTAGTCCAGCGATAACTCACCAAAGTTTACTGAAGTTTCCACTAGAGGCAATCTAGCGCGCATGTTTACCGGACATTTATAATTGATGAAAAGGAAATTTCACACGCATTTTATTATTAACAGACTAATTTGTTACGCATATTTTGATGCGAATATTATGATGAAAAGGGAATTTTGTGCGTATTTAAGATTTTAGACATGGGAAAGTTTAATTTCATATTACTCTACTTAGTTTCGGTTAAACATCAGGATATAACTTTTAACGCAATACCGTAGTGGTTATGCCAATATTCTACAAGACGTAAGGTCAAGGTTTCGAGCCGCGGAGGAGTTAGGGTTTTTAAACTGATCCAAACCTTCAGGCGGCCTCATGACCCTAGAGTCGACTAGCCTGTAACGAAATGAGTACCAGACACTTGTTCTGGGATAAAGGCAGCTGTCACGCAGGGCTGACAACGTGCCTGACATCAAGTACCGATCGTATAAGAAAAGTGCAAGCCTTAACTTCCTACTACCCCCAAGGGCTTCCTAAAGTCTCTAGTGGTATCACTTTACCTTTTAACTTTATTTTTAAAATTTATTTCGTTTGCACTTGCTTTATGCTGAGGAGGAATCAGCAATGGTATGATGAAAGGAAAAAAAAAAAAAAAGAAAATAAATAAATAATAAAAAACAATTAATTAAAATTTCACAAATCTAACTTAATAATCATGAAAAGAAAATATTTACATAGTACATTTGAGCGGGTTAGACTACGATTTCGGTAGGTCAGGCGATATTTAGTTAACCCTTAAATTCGTAATGTATCCTTTTGGATACATTAGTTGGTTTAATTAATCTAACATTTTAAATAAATCAGAAGAAAACGAACAAAAAGAAACCACTTAATTGTGTGTCTAATTATACAATATACATAATAATAACAGTTATACAAGATTCCGTTTTCAGTGCGGTCCGCGACATTCAAATAACTAACGGAAGAAATTTGTGTTTTGCCAATTTAAGGGTTAACGTTACGAATGTATCCGTGTGGAATTTCCGCTAATAGTGAGTAGTCTTATCTATAGCCATCTATAGTCTACTGATCATTTTTTGTGATAATATGAGAAAAGAGCACGAATATGTTCTTTTTTTATATAACATTTCATTCAATTTTGAAGCATTTTGAAGAAAATAACTTTATACATATTATATTATTGAGGTAATTATTAGCATTTTTATAACGAAATTTGTGTGTTTTTCTATTTTTTAATAACGGGATTACTCATAATTACTTTGTCCCCGAGATTTATTCTCGAAAACTTCCTCAGGTCACTAATTATATTTTATACAACTTTATTCTGATCATTAACTATGTACAGCATATGTACATATACATGCTAAAAATTCCTCAGGTTGCTAATAAATTACGTTCAATGATAATACATTTTTTTCTGTTTTTTTAATTGTGTTAGGAAAATATCTGCATTATAGTCTCCAAAAATTGTAAACATAGCTATATACTAAAAGAAATTTTATATAATACCTATATAAACTGCTTTATAAAATACAGCAAAAATAATAAATAAATCCATTCAATCAACAATAATGAGCTGTGCAAAAATGTGGCCCAATATTATTTTTTTATTTACCAATTAAAATTTCATCTATAGAAATGACAATAGGTCAACAAGAAACTCAAACAATTGCGCTGATTTCATAATGAAAAATAAGACTAGATCGCATTAATTATTTATTTATAACCTACGTAATAATCAACATTTTTAACATTCATTGTTATCAAGGGAGCGGAGTTTTAGGTTCTATAAGTTAAGATTGCAAGTAATATGGTGATAAAATTAATGCAGTAAATCTTTATATCCAATCAAATGATTTTTTATAATATAACTTTCGTACGCAAAACATTTCTCAATTTTTTGTGTGGCATCTAGCAATATTACATTTATATTATACATCTTACTTTTAAATTAAAAATAAATAATGTAAACAGAACACTACTTATTTTTTTAATTTAAAAGTAAGATGTCTAATATAAATGTGATATTGCTAGATCCAACACAAAAATTATTGAGAAACGTTTTTGTAAAAACTCAGTTGATTGGGTATAAAGACTTGTTAAATTAATTTTATCACTATACTATGTTGCAATCTTAACTTTTAGAACCTAAAAATCCGCTCCCTATGTGGTTATGTATTAAAATACTTCAAATAATAATAAAATGTCTAATATAAATGTAATATTGCTAGATCCAACACAAAAATTATTGAGAAACGTTTTTGTAAAAACTCAGTTGATTGGGTATAAAGACTTGTTAAATTAATTTTATCACTATACTATGTTGCAATCTTAACTTTTAGAACCTAAAAATCCGCTCCCTATGTGGTTATGTATTAAAATACTTCAAATAATAATAAAATGTCTAATATAAATGTAATATTGCTAGATCCAACACAAAAATTATTGAGAAACGTTTTTGTAAAAACTCAGTTGATTGGATATAAAGACTTGTTAAATTAATTTTATCACTATACTATGTTGCAATCTTAACTTTTAGAACCTAAAAATCCGCTCCCTATGTGGTTATGCATTAAAATACTTCAAATAATAATAAAGTACATTCTTCTTATCCGTCTTCCTCAATTAGAATTGATTTTAAAAAAACTTCGTTAATTACTAAATCATAAAGACCTTTCAAAACATGTTTCATCTTCGGCATTCTATTTGGTTTAATAATGAACGAAGTTTTTTGAATAAAAATAAATTATAATATTGAGGACGACGGATAAAAAAATGCTTATGTTATTATTTAAATCATTTTAAGTACGATAATAAGTAAAGCATATGATAGTAATACCCATGATAATAGCTTCCAGATAAGAATATCAATACATCTAAAAACCTTAAAATACTTAGGTCGAATTGGAGTATTGCAGTAAATTTAATCAGTATTAACCTTTATTTCAATTTTTGTAGATATATGCATGTACCTAACATAAAATTACGTACCGCCGATCGAGAGTAGAACTGCTATGGAATCCATTTTTTTTTTTTTTCACATATTGCATCTAATTTTCATATTCATTAATAGACCAACGCCATTTAGCTACATATAATTACATGAAGTAGAATTAACCTTTTTTTGTCCTATTGGGCCTATGCCTACTAATTATAGAGATTTTATATAATCAAACCATTCAACGTACCTTTGCAAATAAAGAGGAATGGATTACTTGTTTATAATTTTTAACATTTATATACAATTAAATTTAAGATATTCCATGAACCACTTCCCCTTGACGTTTCTGCGTCTGCTTCGTACCGTGGTTTCTAACTTAATGTCATGTTTACATTCCCCTATTTTTATCAAGGTCGTGCAGAGACTATTAAAACAAATCAATACATTATGACAAAAGCACTGATTTTCCCCCTGAGTCATTGTATTTCTTTCTAGTTTCCCTCCTATTGATATAATAATATGGGATCTATATTTACTTTGCTCACCAACGTACGACAAACACAATAAATTTATATAATCAATTGATTTGGTATTTACTTGATGAAAATACATTACGTTTAGTAATTAAATAAAATAAAACTGTTAAAGTTGAATTTTATTTAATCAATAAACAATAAATTTATGGTTCTGAATATATATTCACTATAAATTACAAAACGAAGAGTTCAAGGAATAAATAATAGTTTTAAAAAACTAAACATGCTTTATTAGAAAACCGAACTAAAAAAATGAAAAATAATTTTAATTTCCAACACGCTTGGGATAAAATTAAAGTGGTCAACAAAAAAATTATCTCCAACACATATAGAATAAAACTAGAGTTATAAAAAAAATAATTTTTACCATCAAAAGCGAGGGTGCTCTATATCAATTAATATATTTGATAATAAACAGATATTGGTAAAAGTAAAGTCTCTAAGAAGAAAATGTAAAAATCATAAAAGCACCCCACGCTTTTGACGGTAAAATTATTTTTTTTGATAACTCTAGTTTTATTCTATATGTGTTGGAGATGATTTTTTGTTGACAACTTTAATTCTATCCCAAGGGTGTCGTAAATTAAAATTATTTTTCATTTTTTAATTTGGTTTTCTAATAAAGCGTGTTGTTTTAGTTTTTTAAAACTATTAAGATGGTCTTGATCTTTCCACCGATGTTTTGGTCTTCCTTGGTCCCTATGTCCAGTTGGGGTATATTGGAATGCCAATTTTGGAAGTCTATTTCTTGCCATTCTTCTCAGATGGCAAGAAATAGACTTCCAAAATTGGCATTCCAATATACCCCAACTGGACATAGGGACCAAGGAAGACCAAAACATCGGTGGAAAGATCAAGACCATCTTAATAGTTTTAAAAAACTAAAACAACACGCTTTATTAGAAAACCAAATTAAAAAATGAAAAATAATTTTAATTTCCGACACCCTTGGGATAGAGAAGAATGGCAAGAAATAGACTTCCAAAATTGGCATTCCAATATACCCCAACTGGACATAGGGACCAAGGAAGACCAAAACATCGGTGGAAAGATCAAGACCATCTTCGCTAGGTTTACCGTACAGGCCACATGGCCTAAAACGAATTTGTTCATGATGATGATGATGAAAACTATTATTTATTTTTTAGTTTTAATATTTTACAGAATAAGATAAAAATGTAAATATCTCTAAATTCGATACTATTGTAGTATGATCTAAAATTAATACTCTTCTAAAAATGTCCTCCCAGCCGGATTTGAACCAGCGACCTATTGATTACTGAAATTATATACTACTAGAGCTCACCGCTCTACCGACTGAGCTCTTACAACGATTGACTAAAAAGTCGAGAAGTCCACAACCTATTATACCAGTTTTCATTTGTTTGATTTTCTGATTATTCTGAGCAGGATTTTCGAAAAAAAAATGAAATTATTGTATTGTCGTGGGTCCTTTATAAGTATACAAAGTTTCCAGTCGATCCAATGTTTCTAAGTGGGCGAAAATCGTGTTCAAAGATTCTGTTACATGGATACAAAGGCACTTTTTTTTTATTTTCTGATGATTCTGGCCAGGATTTTAGAAAATAAATATGAACTTATTGTATTGTCACTGGTCCTTTACAAGTATACAAAGTTTCAAGTCGATCCAATGATTTTAAGTGGGTGAAAATCGCGTTGAAAGATTCCGTTACACAGATAGATAGATAGATAGATAGATAGATAGATAGATAGATAGATAGCGTGTAAAAACAGGGTAAGTTACTTTTTATGAAACCTAGAAAACTGAATATTAATTATACACTGTAGCTCTTCTTTATCTGTTACCAAATTTTGGAGGTAAATAAACCCCTGTCAGCTTCTTTTAAGGTTTCTGTTTCTTTTAACGTTTTAGCCTACACATCTAAAATATAGTCCTTTCCTGCACGGCGCAACAGATCAAGAAGGCCCTTGGTCAACCAGTCGGCTGTTAACTTCACATCCACATGTGTTAATCACAGTCAGTGTAAGGGTGTAAGGATGACATGTGATCAGCATATCGGATCTCCCTGGAACGTTATTCTCAAATACTCGTAATCTCTTAATCTGAAGCCGCTACTCAATTTAGTTATCAAAATTCTTCACGTTGCTGGGTGGACACCGGTCCCTTAATGATCGAAATTCCATGAGAAAATTTCTTCCCCCGTGGAGATTTGAACCAGCTCTATAACAAGGCACCTTGCTTTAACCATTCGGCTACGGCACCACTGAAAAATTATGAAATGCAAGATTTGAATTTAACTATAAATTTGATAACCAAAAATTATATGTTGTTATCGCTGAAAGCTACAGTTGTGTCGCACTTAGGTTGCACTCAAAAACAAAAAGTCATCATGTATTTAGGAATAGACACGCAGACAACAGCTATGAGAAAAGAGATGTACTTAAAGTTATAAAGGAGAAGGATATGTGGATATGGTTTTGAGTAATGCCACGACACGTTGTGATCTTGAAGCCACCTGTCTCCCCATCTTAACTACCATCCTTCACATGCAAAACACTCACATGACACAAGTATGTAGATTAATGTACCTTTCTCGACTACTAAGTTTCACAATTCATAAATGTTGTCTACAAACATGGACCTTTATTACGTGTAATCCATCATGAAGCTGTTCCAAATCTAGTTTACTCTACATTCTAACATCGTGATGGATATTCCCATTCTATCTAACTAACTAACTCGTTCATTGACACTATCGAACCCGTAGGTTCATGGCCGTGCGGAATTAAGCTCTCCATACATCCTTATCCTGAGCTAATGTTTTCTAATCATACTCTGCATAATCTACTTCCCTCAAATCATGGTTAATGTTATTCTCCCATCTCTTGTCTACAAAATTTGGCGTTTTTCCTCTGGTTTTCTAAAAAAATCTTCCATGCACCTCTTTCATTCCCTATCCATGCTACATATCCTGGCTATCGCAGTCTACGAAACTTAACTGTTCTTCTTATATGTAGCTTCCTATAAAGACCATGTAGCTCACTGTTAAGTAAGTCTTCTCCATTCGCCTGTCTCTTCATCTCTCTTTGTCCAAAAAATTATTTCTAAGAACTTTAATCTCAAATACTCAATCTCTTTTCCTCCCTTAAAGTAAGAGTCCATGTTTCGCATCCATATAATATAACTGGGAGAATAAGTTTTATATATTTTCAGTTTAACGTTTTTTGAAAGGAGTTGGGACGACAAGAGTCCCTGTTGTGCATGCATTTCCAGAAATGAGCCTATGTTTAATTTCTTTATGCACCTCATTTGTATTTGTAATTATTGTTCCATCTTCTTCTTCTTCTGCTTCATGAAATTAGGCCTTTTCACCTGTTTTCACATCAAGTGGGATTTAATGAATCCTCCCATCTAGTAAATGGGCGTCCAACATTTCTATGTCCTATTGGTTTGTACTTTAGTAACAGCTGAGGGATTCTATCTGTAGGCATTCTCTTGACATGTTCATACCAGTTGTTTCTCATGTTGTCAATTCTATTTGTTAAATTGAAAATATTTAAGTCATTCCTAATATCCTCACTTCTTTTCTTGTCCAAAATTGTCACACCTGCTACTGAACGTAGGAACTTCATTTCTGCAGTTCTGTTCCTACTGTAGGTATTCGAATTAGGACACTTCTTCAAAAATTCCTTAATTTTTTCATTAGCTGTCAATTTCCATTATACAGAGTGTTACAGAAATGAGTGCAGATTTTTTGTGTGGTGGTAGTGAACATTCAAACAAGTATTTTAACACAATGAATCTTGGGTCGGAAATGCATTCTTGTGGGTCTATAGAATAAAATAGCATTTAAAATTGTTGTTTATTTATTGATTCTAAGAAAAGTGGAAGGTATTACATGTTATTTTACAGTAATTATTGGAAATGGCGACCATTGACCTGGATGCACAGCTCCAGAGCTTGTTGCAAGGATCGTGGCAGCGGCTGCGGAAATCAGGTAGAATCCAAATATACTTCTTAGGGTAGGTTTCACCAACAGAAGTAACTGTATTACGCCAGTTTATGCTATGCATTATACACGGGGAAACTGTCGTAATACAGTTACCTCTGTTGGTGAAACCGGCCCGAAGAGTTCATCAGTCCGAGGTGAGACCGCGGAGCTCTTCATCTAGGTCAATGGTCGCCATTTCCAACAATTACAGTAAAGTAACATGCAATACCTTCCTTTTTTTTCATAAATAAACAACAATGTGTTCAACAATTTTAAATGGTGTTATATTCTGTAGACCCATAACAATGCATTTCCGACCCAAGATTCATTGTGTTAAGATACTTGTATGAATGTTCCCTACCACCACACAAAAAACTGCACTCGTTTCGGCAACATCCTGTATAATCTATGTTTATGTGTGAACAATATTCCCATTCACATGTACTAAATTAGTCGACTATTTTCATATTTCGAAGATCAGGGTTCGTGTCCAGGCGGAATTAGATTTTGTAACTCTCCTAAACCTTTCTGCCGTCTCTATGGCCTGAGATCGATCCACTTTTAACGGAAATGAATATCAAACTTTGTTCTGGGATTAAAAGGAGCTATCACGTAGGGCTATTACCTCGGCTGACATAACGTGCCGACTATTATTTAGAAAGGTGGGAGTCTCAATCTTCTACTATTCCAACGGCCTCCTAAGGCCTGTGGTGGGATAATTTTACCTTTATCTGTATTTTCAAATTTATAACACCTTTTTTTAAATTTAATTTCAAGATCTTGTTATCTAAAACCTATTATTGCTATATAGGCCTACTGTTTTTTTTTAATTGGAGAAATGTTTACGATATACAAGGCGAGTCAAAAGGTTTTTCAAATGTCGCTAGACACCTAATTGAATTTAAAATACCAACTAACTTACTAACTCACTGGTGGTTTATGGCCACCCAAAACACATGCTCTTCATACATCCCTATTCGGAACTAATATTTCCCAACCTTCCCTTGTATAAAATCATTTCCCTCAAGTAATGATTATTGCAATTCTCATGTATGGCCTACGTACTGGACAATTTTCCATTTGGTTTGAAACTAATATCTAGGCCAAGGCTGCCCAAATGCGGTCTGCATTTTAAATGGCCCGCGAATTTCTCGCTTATTGTATTATGATTTAATGAACATTTTCTATTTAAACATTTTATTTTAAAAGAGCATTTTAAGAGCTCTCACTACTATTATGGCGCATCTTTTTTTTATTCTTTGTATAATACATGCAACTATTAAGAATTATATTACTCATTACGCTTTTCAAATTAAATTGTACCTTTACCGATTCAGCAGTGTGATAAACACGTTCATCCACCGGACAACCCCTAATTGCGAGAGAAAGTTTGTGTATGGCACAATGTCTTGTGATCAAGGGCAAGGCTAACAAAATTGTTCCTCTCTCCTCAATCTAAATGTATATTTGCTCTTACCTTGGCCCATTAACCCCGTCTAATATACATGTATTAATTGGTGTTTCTCGTTTAATTTATAATATTTCTATTATTATTATTATTATTATTATTATTATTATATTTATAGTACAGATTGTTGTTTGTATATGAAATTTACACTGCTACTTTTAATGTATGTTTAGCCCTTTATAATTAAAGTTGTTCATACATAATCTGTACTGAAAACATTTATTTGTATATTTATTCTGGTTTAGTGGAAGAGAAGGCCTAATGCCTTAACTCTGACAGAATAAATAAAACATTATTATTATTATTATTATTATTATTATTATTAATATTATATTTGTTAGTATTATTATTAATTTGGGTACCTACAGGTTGAGAAAACCAGTTATACGGTTGTGTGACATGACATGCGGGCCAAATGTCACCCTCATACAGACTGGATAACATCCATTTGTGTTGCTAAAATATGTGGATGTGAGGACCGTAGCAAGCTGGTAGGCCAAGGCCTTTGTTGGCCTGTCGCGCCATGGAGTTACTAGGCTATAAAATTATAGTGATTCTATTAATCACGCTGACGCAAAAATAACTTTTGTTGTAAACTTTGAAAATATAAGCTAAAACAAAACTTAACAGAGTATCTTCATCTAACTTTATAAGCTTAAATACTATCTTATAGACCCAAATAGAGTGTAAGCATATCTAGGGCCTAATACATTCTTTTATTTTATACTATGTCTCATTTAAGTGTTTTACCATTTCACCTTCTTAAAAATGACTGAGAAAGTCATCCATGGCTCGACAGGTCTAGACGATCCTTGTCTACCAGCCGACTGCTGGCCTCACATCCACAAGTGTTACTTAAAGAGGTAGACAGCCATCTACCTAAGTTGTTATAGCTGAGAGCAGCTACTAATCTGGAGCCGCTATTAATAATTGTAGTTATTCAAATTCCTCACGAGGCATCAGTTTCATACTGACCGAAATTCCATGAAAAAATGTCTTCCCACATCGGGGCTCAAACCAGCGCAAATCCCGTAGCTCTGCACCAAGGCATCATGCTATAAACTACTCGACTACGACGCGCATTACACTATACTACAGTATTTACAAAACAGAAGTAAGTTACATTAACATATAGATAAAATCAAGGCAAATTAGTAAATTTACAAGTAAACAAGGGTATTACTCAATAGATATTATACGGATATAAATAAGCTGATATTACAATCTGTAGGCCTACTTTTTCATTATAAAGCTAAATAAAAATAAATAATTTTAAATTATAAAGTTAGTATGTTTAACAGTATTATGATACAAGTAAATTTTATTTTGTTAATTGGATTTGCAGTTTGAATCCGTATTCATCCATTTCACTACATCTATTATAAAAATCCATCCATAGTAATTCTGCCCGAAGGCAGGTCCTTCACGGCAATCGTAGCATTTTCATGCTATGCTTGCAGCTTTACTAGGGAATTGTGTAGGTGTGGTAGCTTCCCGTTGCTTTCCACACCGGTGAAGGATGATGATGATGATAATGATAAGGATGATGGCCATATGATTTTGGGGACCATTTGGGCCTTAAAGTTTTCCTGACATTTGTCTTACAGGTGAGGAAAAACCCCGATAAAAACCTCACCCAGAAAAACTGCCCCGACCGGGGATCGAACCCGGGCCCGCTGCGTGACAAGGCAGCACGCTACCTCGAGACCACAGCGGTGGACATTATAAAAATATCCTACTATATTGTAATGCCTGACTACATATTCAATGCTGTGAGTTTATGCAATGATTAACATTCTGTTGACCCACACTTTGATGGTTGAACCCCGTGTTCCCTATCTGACTGTTCTATCTTGTACATTTTATATTTCAATCGTTAACTCTAGATTGTAAATAATAATTATATTGTAGACGTACCATGTATAATTTTGTGTATTGTAATTTAGTAATTTAGATGTAAGAATAATTTTTGCATTTATTTTTAACCTGGTTGAGTGATAGACAAGGCCATTTCCCTAGCCCTATATATACCAGCAAGTATGTGATTAGTACGTCGCCTCGAGGAGACATCTAGTAGGAAATTAAATTATTACTCTGATGGAAGAAAATCGGCAAATTTTATTTAGATATATTTTTTATTCAATTTCGAGGTTCTTTTACGAGCCCGAAAATAATCAGACTCGGGATCCACGGATTAAAGTCCCTCCTGGAAGAATTGTTCTGAGATTTTCCCATTCTAAAAACCTAAAAATCTAACAATCCATTGACCCCGCCCTGGTTTGAACCCGCGACCCTCGGGATTAGAAGCAAGCCTAGCGCAGCCGAGAACACATACTTTGGAGAGCATAAATTACTTTTACTCCAATTTAATCCTCCCCTTTTTTTAATAACAATTTCAACATCATGCCCAAGTACAGACCAATTTATTTTCGACGTATTTTGGAATCTCTTTCGTTTCGGTTGTTGAAAATTCATCTATTAAAATAATGAAATTTGACATAATATGAGATATAATTATGTGATTTACAACGATTTAATATGTTCAATTAATTCGTTTCTTCAAATTAGTCCACTGCTGTGGTTTCAAGGTAGTGTGTTGCTTTGTGACGTAGCGGGCCCGGGTTCGATTCCCGGACGGGACAGACTCCTAGGTGTTTTCCCCCACCTATAAGACAAAATGTCAGGAAGCTTTGGGCCCAACGGTCCCCGAAAATCATCCGGCCATCATCATCATCCTTATCATTATCAGCATTCTTAACCGTGTGGAAAGCAACGAGAAGCTACTACACCTATAATTCCCTACTACCCAACAACTTTTTAGGCGGTGAGGGGAAGCAAAGGCGCTAGTGTTGAAGAGGGGAAAAGTGTCTACTTCCACCGTTGGTACAAGTGAATGACAGGACAAGTGGTATAAACAATGGCAAAATAGAGTGGTAGGCCTATTTGAAATAGGAGATGAAGTTAATGAAAGATGTCAGAGTTCTATGCCTATGATTTCTGTATAAAGTAACGTAAAGCTACTGCCTGCCAGACAAATGTTGTTTCTGGAGAGATTATTTTTTCTATATGTATTAATAACTAACCAACTCACTGGCACTTTCGAACCCGTAGGTTCATGGCCGCGCAGACAAGCTCTCTATACATCCCTGGCCTAATGTTTTCCGATCATCCCCTGTATAATGTACTTCCCTCAAATCATGATTAATATTATTCTCCCGTCTCATTCTTGGTCTATAACTGGGTGTTTTCCTACAAGATGCTTCCATTGTACCTATTTCATTCCCCATTCGTGTCACATATCCTGCCCATCGCAGTCTACAATACTTAACTCTTCTTATTCATCTGGTTTCCTATAAATACCATGTTGCTCACTGTTACGTAGTTTTCTCCATTCACTGTTCACCTCTCTTTGATCCAATACATTTCCTAAGAATTATTCTCAAATACTCGCAAACTCCTTCCCTCCCTTAAAGTATGGGTCCATATTTCACATACATACAGTATATCTGGCACAATAACAGTTTTAAAAATTTTTCAGTTCAACGTTTTTTGAGAGGACTTGGGACAAGTCTCCCTGTAATTCATAATATCATGCATTTCCAGTATTGAACCTATGTTTAATTTCTTTGTGTGTCTCATTCTTATTTATGATTATTATTGTTTACTATTATATTCATATAATAATAATAATAATAATAATAATGATAATAATATTAATATTATTATTATTATTATCCACCGCTGTGGTCTCGAGGTACCGTGTTGCCTTGTCACGCAGCGGGCCCCGGTTCGATTCCCGGTCGGGACAATTTTCCTGGGTGAAGTTTTTTTTTGGGGGTTTTTCGTTACCTGTAAGACAAATGTCAGGAAACTTCAAGGCCCAAACGATCCCCGAATATCATCTGGCCATCATTATTATCATTAACATATTAATTTAAGTTTGGGATTAAGGTCTCTCCTGGCGCATCATTACCATCATCATACTATCATATATCATCGGGGCAGCGTAACTCCATCTTCCAGTCGCCCCAATCGCAGAAGTGGGTTACAATTCTGTGGCACCATACATAAAACCCATAACCCTCAAAATTAAAAAAAAATGAGTTAACATTATTAATGTAATATTGGAGCTGTCATTTATCATACCTCAAATTTTGATTGCTGTACAATTAGTTAAACAGAAGATCCAGAGATGGCAACACATTGGAGGTTCACTTCAGATAGGAAACCTCCATGCTTGAATCTTCATTTTCTCAGAACTTCTTAAATGAGCGTTATTGGTTTCATGTATGGTGCCACAGAATTATGCCATGCCAGGAGAGAATACCAGAATGTCGAACTGACAACGTGGTTGCATTGAATAAAAAATATTATTACTATTATGGATATCATTCTTTATTTTTTCCTCTTCGCAAAACTAAATAACTTTCTTAATAATTTCATGGCCTTTATTGTGAATATTGGGTTCGCACTTGACATTGTAACTAACAACTGACTATACACGACTAACGGAAAGTAAACATTGCCATTGCAGCCTAAGGCAAGGGTCTACTACCTCAAACCATTACTCACCCTTACCGCATTCTTTTAGTTCGCAGCTTTTCCGCATTGAAAGTTAATGTGGCCGTGTAAGAGTAAAGCTGCAAAGCATAACATAAAAATGGTATGATTGCAGTGAAAGACCTGCTCTCGGGCAAAATTACTATGGATGGATGGATGTTCATATTATAGTCTACACAAAATGTCATTATCAATCATTGTAATATAAATATTAAGACAAATGTCAGGAAATTATAAGGCCCAAACGGACCCCGAATATCATCTGGCCATCATAATCATCATTATGATATTCGTCATGTGTGTGAATGGTGTGTTTCGTTTTAGTGTTGTCTCGGAGAAGGCCTGACAATGAGCTGATCCTTCATTCGGGGAGGACTTCAATGTCCTTGTATGGTCAAAAGAAAGTATGCATGTGATCTATAGTTAAAATCTATCTCCCTACAGCTCGTTTCACTGTAAGGCTCAGATGGCGCGTGGCATGTAAAAGTACCAAGAGGTTAAATTGCGTTAATGGAATGGTAACATAGATTTAACCTTTTTTGACTTGTCTTTTATTTGCGAAGTATTGTTAAAACGCAGACTCTCTGCAATTTTCACTTTTTAGACTCCTGGGAAATTTCTTAACCCTTAAATTCGTAATGTATCCTTTTGGATACATTAGTTGGTTTAATTAATTTAACATTTTAAATAAATCAGAAGAAAACGAACAAAAAGAAACCACTTAATTGTGTCTAATTATACAATATACATAATAATAACAGTTATACAAGATTCCGTTTTCAGTGCGGTCCGCCACATTCAAATAACTAACGGAAGAAATTTGTGTTTTGCCAATTTAAGGGTTAAATCTGTATAAATCCTCCCAATTGGATAACCCTGATGCCGTGACATTCTAAATACTGATACTCGTTATTAGAATTTTAACCGTAACCACATTGGGGCATAAATCAACTTCTCAAGGGGTCACCACACAGGTAAAAATTAGTGTCATTTCTCTTTGCCTCATTCTTTAAACACCACTTCATGTCATCCCAATCTAAACTTGACTTCTAACACTTTTATCTACGGATATCTTTGTTCAGCAATTAGGAGGCTGTCGACGTGTTTCGGTATAATTCAAAAGTGTGGGCTATAAATACCTTGATATGCATCTTAACAATGCTATACCAGTTTACTTTTTCTTTCCCATATGCTTTCAAAAGCTAAAAGCCATGTTGTATACACTGGTAGTGAATATGAACAAAAAGTTCATACAATAGTAGCAAGTGTCAAAATATGGCTAAGCCTATTGTTGTATAAAGTTACTTGCAAAATATAGTCCACTCCAACTCATGGAGATTCTAAGTGGTAGACAATACATACATGTTTCTGTTGTCATTAATCCCTTCTTAGTTATGTTAACACTGTAATGACTAATTTGCATACAATGCAAATGTTGAGTTCATTGAAGTAGACATTTCTTAATGCGAAAAGAAAACAAATACGACAGAGGAATTAATGTGTAAATCTGTCCTATGTTAGTAGATTAAATGCAACATATAATGACATCAACATTTTAAAACCTTTGGGAAGGAAGATAGCACTAATCGTAATTTATATAATTAAAAATGTATAAGTCCACCGCTGTAGTTACCTCCTCCTCCTGCGCAGCGGACCTCGGTTCAAATATCGGTCGGATCGAGTTTATTGGCCGATGTTTTTTTCGGGATTTTTCCTCATCTGTAAGACAAATGCCAGGAAACGTTAAGGCCCAAACGGACCCCGAACATTATCTGGCCAATAGAATCATTGCATGTTTAGTATGATTGTATGACTAAAAGTCGTATTTCGATTTAATGTTTGTGTTATCACGGAGGCGGCCCTGAATTGAACTGCTCACTTATTTGAAGAGGACATCCATGTCCTTATGCGATTAAAAGTATGCGTGTAATCGAAAGTTAAAAAAATCCCCCCCCCCCATAGGTCGTGCCACCCATAAGGCTCGGGCGACGTGCAAAAGTACCTATAAGGTGAGAGGTTAAATTACGATGAAGAAGAGTTATAGAACAATGAAATTTCTTTGCTATTATTAATATGTATTCACTATTAGCATTTATAATAAATAAATAAATTAGTGGGAATTCTCCCAGCTCTGATAAGATGGCTAACTGAAATGAGTGTTGTCACTGAGTAGCATATGACACTACAACGAATTGTATGGTTAAGTCTATGCAGAAACAGAAGCCTAATTTAAGTTTTCTTAGCCGGATTTTCTTGTTTCTCTTTTAAAGTAACTAGACATATTCTGTTGTTTTCATGACTCCGGGTAAAAGCTGGTACCATTTATTTATTTAAAAATAATCTTACCCAATAAGGTTTGCCAAAAGTAACAAAGAATATGCTTACTTAACAATAGAGAAAAAAATAAAGTCAAATAAACATTTTTGAGGTAACTTATAGCACGAAGCACGAAATCGAATTTAGATAAACAAAGACAATGATACGTTATGTTAATCCTTAAATTAGCAAAGTATCAAATTAGCGTCCTAATTATTTAAATGTCTGGGACCGCAGTGAAAAGAAATTACTACTGCAAGTTATTAAATCTACTGTTTATTGTGTAAGTTAATTCAATACAAATTTAAGAAATGTCGACTCTTTTTATTTATTGTTTTATTCAAACTAATAAATAAATAAATTGAACATACGTGTAGGATCCATAGCCAAATTAAAGGTTAATTAAATAATATTTATCCTATTTATATTTCCGGGGAACGCCGTAGCGTAGTGGTTAAGGCACTGAGCTACAAGCAGGAGGGTCGAGGGTTCAAGTCCCGTTGGGGTCAGGATTTTTAAACTGACCCAAACCCTCTGGCGGCACTATGGCCCTGGGGTCGACTCAGCCTCTAACGGAAATGAGTACCAGACTCTTGTTCTGGGGGTAAAGGCGGCCGTCACGCAGGGCTGACAACCCGGCCGACATAAAGGGTCAATTGTCTTGAAAAGGTGAGAGCCCTAACCTCCTACTACCCCAAGGGTCTCCGGGCCTGTTGTGGGATCACTTTACTTTTCTTTATTTATATTTCCTTTTTATCTCGTTGAACTTGCTTCAGGAGCAAATATATTGAACATCGCCAACATTTCAACGAGAAGTTGATTTGAAAAATCGTGTTTATATCATTGATTAAGATTATTAAAACATTAGAAAAAATTTGGCCTACATTTCAGATCTTTCAATGTGCTTGCGCCACATGAGTTCACATAAACTGATGCCACTGACAGTATTATAGCCTCTATATGGTGGTTGTCCAGCGGCTCGCTTTGTTTCCCGGCAGCTGTTATATATAATTAAATACAAAGATGCCGACTACCGCCACTATAATAATTCCGCATGTTAATCATTGTCAAGCATTGCCGCGCGGCACCCGTTTCTATATAAGCGGACAACCATTGTAAATGAAAGATCCACCGCTGTAGTCTCGATGTAGCGTGCTGCCTTGTCACGCAGCGGGTCCAGGTTCGATTCCCGGTCGGGACAGGCTCCTGAGTGAGGTTTTTTTCGGTTTTTTCCGCACCTATAAGACAAATGTCAGGAAGCTTAGGGACCAATGGTCATCCGAAATTCATCCGGCCATCATCATCATCCTTATCATTATCATCATCATCCTTCACCGGTATGGAAAGCAACGGGAAGCTACCACACCTATAATTCCCTAGTAAAGTTGCAAAGCATAGCATGAAAATGCTTTGATTGCAGTGAAAGACCTGCCCTAGGGCAGAATTACTATGGATGGATCATAAGTGAGAAAATAATACATTGTATGTTATAAGTATTAGTTAGGTCCAATAGTGACAAGAAATATAAAATTATTTATCCTAATAAGTGAAAATGTCTTAATAATGAACTAGAGAATACATATTTTTCTAATAGATTTGTATAGTGGGCGGATCCGTTGGGCAAGTGGTTAAACATTCGACTTCCACCTCTGTATCCCGAGTTCGCGTTTCAGTATCTTCATTTTCAAATAACTATATTAGAAGTGCTATCATCAGCCCAAAATGAGTTTTTTTAACAGTATAGCGTTAGTGTTTATTTACACTGATACAGGAATCTAAAATATGTATGCGTGTCAGTAACTTATCGCTCTCTCTCTCTCTCTCTCTCTCTCTCTCTCGCCTCCTCTCTCTCTCTCTCTCTCCCCTCCTCCTCTCTCTCTCTCTCTCCCTCTCTCTCACCTCTCTCCTCTCTCCTCCTCCCCACTTCCTCCCCCTCCCCCCCCTCATCACTCTCTCCCTCTCGACTCTCTCGTCTCTCCTCTCTCTCCCTCTCTCTCTCCCTCCCTCTCACCTCTCTTCTCTCTCTCTCACTCTTCTCTCCTACTCGCTCTCGTCTCTCTCTCTCCCCTCCTCTGTCTCAGTCTCTCTCTCCCGTCTCGTCCTCCATCTCTCTCTCTCTCAAGACTCTCCTCTCTCTCCCCCTCCCTCTCTCTCTCCTCTGCTCGCTTCTCTCGCCTCTCCTCTCCCTCTCTCCTTCTCCTCTCCTCTCTCTCCGCCCTCCTCCCCACTCTCCTCTCATCTCTCCCCTCCATCCCACTGGCCCTCTCTCCTCTCTACTCTCTCTCTCTCTCTCTCTCTCCCTCTCTCTCTCTCTCTCCCCATATTATCATATTTTCTTACGCAGGATAAATTCACAAACTAAGTTTCTACATTTTTATTTTGCATTGTAACTTGCTATTGCCTATAAGTTAATCGTACGGCAAGGATGTTCCCTTACAGGAATACTTAACGAAGTAAATTTAGTTACTTAATTTTCCTACGAGTAACGTTTCGCCTCAAGAGACACCTAGTAGGCAACTGACATTATTTTACGGGCTCAAAAATCTTCAAACTTGGAACCCGTGGCAATTCTTTCCGGAGGACTTGCCCTTTGGATTTTTATATCCTTAAAAAAAATCCATTGCATCGACCCAGATGTGAACCCGCGAACCCTTTGAACAAGGAAATAATCTGCTATTGCCCTAGTAATATTTTGAAACTTATTTTTCTTCTGATTTTGTCAGGAAGTTCAACTGCTGTAAATTCTAACAAAATTATTTATTATATTAGTTTTCCTCCTTCATGGCACGACGGGTCTAGAAGGCCCTTGGCCTGCCAGCCAGCTGCTCACATCCACATATGGTCAACATGTCGGGTCTCCCAGTTGTTATATCGGGTTTTCTCAATCTGGAGACACTATTGCAGCTACCCTAATGTCTCACGATGCTCGATGGTCGCCAGTCTCGTACTGGCCGAAATTCCATGAGAAAATTTCTTCCCCCATGGGAACTCGAACCAGCGCAGTTCCGGTAGTTCTGCGCCAAGGCATCTTGCCGTAACCGCTAGGCTGCGGCACTCGACATTATATTAGTTATAGCTAATGCAAAAGTATTAATTATGTGCCGCAATTAAAACTAAATTTGTTATAACTTTTTACGCTAGAGATAAGCACTGGAGATGGCAGCATCTGTTATTTGATAATACACGTACATGCTGATGTGTAGAATTAATTACAACGAACCTAGCAGACGGGAGAGTGAAGAAGAGCGGCCCACAAAAAAGTTTGTGACTAATTACTAGTAGACTGAGTGGCGGGCCATGTATTTGCTTCGTTACGCTATACATCCGACACCTTGCCTCACAATGATCAGTAATCGACGGCTATGTCCGAATTATCAAATTTACCCCTCCTAGGCAAAACTCAATTATTTTTTGTTAACCCTTATCTTTTTCTCAACTTTTCTACGAAACGTTTTGTCTGCTTCTAATAATGGAAAGAAATAAAAGCTTAGTAAAAGCTTTTGATTGTGCGAGTTTTCAAATTCTTTTTTCTGAAGATATCAATTGTTCCGTTTGTTGAAATCTTACGAAGAATTTCCAAACCATTAAGTATGACAATCATGACTTCGATTACTGTTATTTGTTACGCTCCCGGGAAACGCCCTTTTTTCTGTCAATGTTAACAGACTCCATCGATCTGAGGAGCTTGAATTCCTGATTACGTTGGAGGGATAAGGAAATTACGGCACGCTTCCAAATTGCTACCTAAATTATCTTTATCTGGCTATGCAAAGAGCTCTGACCCATATTTCGAGAAACCGGCAAAATCACTCTCTTACAGTAAGAAAAAAACTTTAACTATTAAGGCAGCTCATAAATATCACGCCTTCTGATGCAGAAAATATTAATTTTAAAATATAAAGAAAATATTTCTAAAGTAAACAATATTTTTGACAGTCTACAGTAAGGTCTGGTTTACAGTCAACTCAAATCTTCAAAACATAAAGAAATACAAATTAATAAAAATACGTGTACTATATAAGCCTATATTTCACTCTGAAATGAATTTCCTTCGTTAGATTATAAAACGTTTGATTCACTACATTTCAATTTTCATAAAGATCGAAAATATTTGAACTTGAATCTTTATGTGTGTTAGTAAAATTGCGATATCTTTAAAGTAGGATTTGAATCAATACACATTCCTACTTGAATCTCTATCATTTGGAAAGAGATGTGTAGGTAATTTAGTGAATACTTACTTACTTACTTACTTACTTATTTACTTACTCACTGGCACTATCGAACCCGTAGGTTCATGGCCGCGCGGACATAAGCTCTCCATACATCCCTACCCTGAGCTAATGCTTTCCAATCATTCCCTGTATAATCTACTTCCCTCAAATCATAGTTAATGTTGTTCTCCCACCTCATTCTTGGTCTACCAACTGGGCGTTTTCCCTCTGGCTTTCCTACAAGAAGCTTCCATGCACGTCTTTCATTCCCAATACGCGCAACATGTCCTGCCCATCGCAGTCTACGAGACTTAACTGTTCTTATTATATCTGGTTTCCTATAAAGACCATGTAGTTCATTGTTATGTAGTCTTCTCCATTCATCTGTCTGTTCATCTCTCTTTGGTCCAAAAATTTTCCTAAGAACTTTATTCTCAAATACTCGTAATCTCCTTTCCTCCCTTAAAGTAAGAGTCCATATTTCGCACCCATATAATATAACTGGTAGAATAATAGTTTTATATATTTTCAGCTTAACGTTTTTTGAAAGGAGTTGGGACATCAAAAGTCTCTGCAATGCATAATAGCATGCATTTCCAGAATTAAGTGAATTCCGAAGTAAATTGCTATTAACACAATATCCATGAAAATAGGCACCGCATAGTGTAGTTGGTTAAGTCAATATACTGCTAGCCAGTCTCGAGTCTCGGTGGGGTCAGGATTTTTAAAATGATCTAAATCTTCTGTAGTCACTATGGCCTTGGTTCATCTCGGTCTTTACTGGAATTGTCCTGGGAGTAAAAGTGGCCGTCACACAGGTCTGACAACCCGGCAGGCATATCATGCCGATTGTCTAAGAAAATGTGTGAATCATAATTTCCTTCCACACCAAAGTCCTCCTAAGGACTGAATGGGATCACTTCACCTTACCCATGAAAATATTTTGGATTTTTATGTTAAATCTTCATCGATCCTACTTACTAGTCATATAAAATGATTATCTATATAGATATGTGCTATAGTTCAATTTTTTCGCAATCAAACTAGGCATAGAAGAATCAACAAATTATCATTAATAAATTTAAGATCGAGCTCATTAATGATATGGAATCAGATGTAGGCCTATAGGCCTTCTTTCCTCAAGTTTATTTTTTTGTCAGAGCTGCTTACAGGCCTACTTTTAATAAATCTTTTGCTCAGTTGAGATTATTGTTAATTATTTAAAACAATAACATTTGTAATACCTCTTGTTGCAGTCGTCTTCTACATATTATATTTGTATAAAATATTCAGCTAGCCTTTCGGAACCGGTTCCATTTTCAAAGCTGTTCATTGCATACAGAAAACGATAACAGGAAAAATAAACATCATAGAAGAAATAGAAATTATGAAGCAAACAAGAAACGCCGTAGGGAGGGGATTGCAATGAAGATTAAAATAATAGCAGGTGCAATTGTTCATGCTTCTTCTTCTTCCTTCCAAGTATTAGGCCAAGGCCTGTTACGATCCTATAGAAAATTTTCCCTCCAGCGTTTCATAGGACGGCCCAGTGATCTTCGTCCTCTTGGCATATAATTATAAACAGCTTTGGGGATCCGATTTGAACTCATTCTTTCAAGATGGTGTTTCCAATTTAGTTGGTACTGTTTAATATATTCCAAAATTGGCGTAGTCTTCAATTCTTTTAAGATATCGGTGTTCCTTTTCCGATCCCATCTGGTGTAACCCGCTGTTCTGCGCATGAATCTCATTTCACAAGCCGTTATTCTGCTTTCATGTTGTTTTCTTAGTGTCCATGCTTCACTACCATAGGTCAACACTGGTCTAGCCAAAGTGTTATATAAACGTAATCTGGTGTTTTTTTGTACAAGGGATGGTTTCATAACTTGATTAATAATTCCTAAACTTTTATTATAACTAGTAACTTTTTCAGGGATATCGTTCATGCAACTTCAATTAATTGCCCTTAAACGATAACTTGCTGACCGAGAACACGCCCTACCAGATCAACCCACTATACAGTTTATTCGTTAAACATAACCCGTACCCAATGAACAGCTTTGAAAATGGAACCGGTTCCGAAAGGCCAAGCAGAATACTTTATACAACTATAATTTGTTGAGGACGACTGCCACAACAAGTATCAAATTTTATGTTTCAAATAAAAAAACTGATTATGTGTACAATGCGTGACTAACATGCCAATAAATATAGTAATTGAAAATAATGTATGGAGCTTAACTCAAAGATCAATCTAATCGACATGCTGAATATTGCTAATATAGTTGAGATCATACTCATACAAAAATGTCTTCCATTCCAGCGAGTAATTACTGCGCCTACATAATTTATAGCACAAATTATGAAGAAAAGGTAATAATTTCTTCACCTTAACCATCACATATCTAATGTTAATGGGATCAACGTGAATCATAAGTCGGTTGCTTAAACATAAACCCTCACATTAAAATTCGCAATTTGAATTTTACAACTTAGATCCTACAGCACTATAATTTAAACCACTCTTTTTTGCAGTTTACTAGGGATATATAGGCGTGGTAGCTTCCCGTTTCTTCCACACCCCACTCTCTCTTTTGCATCTTAAAATCTTAAAAGATCTTAAGAAGGTCCCGAGGGGCCCCAACTTGGAGGTGAGGAGAGTGGATTTGGCTAAGTTAGATCCTCCGGACTTCACCGAAGTTCTCCCCTGAGGTTAAATATCAGTACCATCAGGGTTTTTGACCAGATCAAAGATCCCGAAATCCCAATTAGCCTCTTTTTTTTTACAATATTAAAATAAATGGTTTGTACAAAAAGGAAAGCTGAGTTAAAGAAAGAGTGGAGAATGACGAGTTTGCAGTGACAGATCTGCTCTTGAGCAGAACATTATGAATTAACTTTTTTTTTTTTTTGCTTTAGTGATACCAATGCAAGCATGAAGAAATATGGCCTAATAGCCTAAATTAATAAATTCGTTAATAATTCATATATCATCATCATCATCCTCCTCCTCCAGGGATTAAGTCTGTTGGCTCTTTCCGGTTTCATGAAAGCTAGAATTGTTAAAATTGTTTAGACCATCTTCTGTGCTGTTTATAATTTAGCAATAATTTATATATTTATCGTATAAATATGTATAGGCCTATATTTGTCGTATAAATATGTATATATTTATAGTATAAATACTATAACATACCGTATAGGGGTTTTTCACGACTAGAAAATAACATTGCTTTTATGGAGGAATTCTTGCTAATAAACGTGTCCATCTATGTGAGATTGATTTATTAGTTAATTCATTTGATATGAATAATTTAAATTTATGGATGTCAAATTTATGGAAAAAATATCATTTTGGAACGTATAATTATCACCTACATATTTAATGAATTTAAGGGCTGTACTCAATTACCGGTAGAACGGCTAGTGGATATGCCATTGAACCATCCTCTTTTAATGAAATTTGGAGATAATTACATTTCCATCTCTGCCACTCAGCCTGAAACGTCTGGCAACAGCGTTTCCATAAGAGCAATACTATTCTCTAGACATTTAAAAAAAACCCTATAATTAGAGGCACAAACATCACGACAGAAAATAAATGTTTATTTCCTCTTACTTTGATTTGATATGATCACGAATCTTATAAAGTTATGCCTGAATACAGGTAAATAAAGTATAGCAAAACCTGACATATAATGATATCACACTAGTATTGAAGAACTGCGATAAGTTAAATCATATTAATCAAACATAACAAGCCTTGGTTGCATCATACAATAAACACAATTTGGTCAATCCACTTTTCCTCGTAGTTGTTTTTTTTTTTGTTCCATATTAGATAATAAGTGTTTCTCTGTGCAGTATTAAAACTTCTCAAATTAACTCAATTTTTACGTTTAAGTAAATATATATTTCTAACGAAAGAAAATTTGAACATTAGTAAAATTAAACATTTGCAAAGAATAATCCAAATATCCATATAATAATCTCGAGGTAGCGTGTTACCTTGTCACGCAGCGGGATCCCCGGTCGGGCAGTTTTCCTGGGTGAGGTTTTTCTCGGGGTGTTTCCTCACTTGTAAGACAAATGTCAGGAAAACTTTAAGGCCCAAACGGTCCCCGAAATCATATGACCATCATCATAATCATCCTTATCATTATCATCTCATCATCATCATCATCCTTCGCCGGTGTGGAAAGCAATGGGAAGCTACCACACCTACAATTCCCTAGTAAAGCTGCAAAGCATAACATGGAAAATGCTATGATTGCAGTGAAAGACCTGCCCTAGAACAGATCGAACGACGACGACCACAGCAAAACTACAGGATAAACGATTATGAAAACTGGCAAAAGTGAACGTAGCTACCTGGAATGTTTTACACCGGGGAGCTGAACGGGCCAACAGGTCCATACCTTGAAGATGGATGATGATTGATATTACAGGCATAATTGCATATCTTTTAAAATATGAATGACAGAATGTAACATGAGATTTGTCATCACATAACTGACTTGATGAAATATGTCGAAAATGTCATAATGACTCATTGGTTCTTTCCAAATTGTGGGAAAAGCGATACATATTTTCGAGATCCTTGGACATAAAGAGTCCGGTGAATTTCTACTGCCATTGGATGTCATGCTATAATCTGACAGAATAAATTAAATACTTTGTCATAAATTAGGCTTATCTACATACCCCTTAACAGTTAAGAAAAGTTAATTACAGATTTAAAATAAACGCGAAAAACTGATCCAGAAACAATTAAAATTTTCGAGAGAAAGATTTCTTGCAGACCAGCTTCATGGTCTTGTGATCAAAGGTTCTGATAACAGTATATAAGGTCACGAGTCCGATTCCCGCTAAGACAACATGCTTTTCCCTTAAAACCTGGAATTTAAGGTAAGTATAAGGACTCTTTTTTGCTTCGTTATCACTTATCACCAATAATAGCATCTGGTTGGTTTATATGGAGTTCATGAAGTAATCTAACAGATAGCAACAAAATCTCAATATCGAATACTTTTATCCTGGTTTGTGTTATTTTGCTTTACTGAAAAAGTCTGCCAAGGCTGCCTAAAAAATTAATATCGGATTTTTTTTTTCAAAATTGTCTAGATTATCTTTAGTCATAACTTTTGATATTGCAGCAGTAGCAACATTCAGACTGTTAACAGGTCATGCCTATCTAGCAGTACATCTACACAAAATTGGGATCTTCATCTTTCCAAATTGTATACTGTATCAAGAAAATAACTCAACAATGGACAAAAACCACCTTATTAACTGTGAGGCTCTCAAGATGTCACCTACAAGAAATCTGGCTGAACTCTATTGGGAAGAAGAAAGCAAATGGAAGGCACATCCAAGTTATTGGGCATTAAATTACTACTACTACTACTACTACTGCATTTGATATTATTTTTGAGAACGGTAGCAATTTAAATGTAATTTAGTCTTCTTTAAATTTAATTTATAAGTAGGCCTACAATAAAAAAATCCCCTTGCCTAATTTTATGATTAAGTGTGTTCGTTCTAGTTCCTTAATTAGCGACTGATGTACGACATTTTCCACGCTCATATCTCACTTCATATCTGAATAAAATTATTATAATACGTGGAAATATTAATATAATTAACTCGCTTTCCTCTTATCAGCGTAGTAATCTGGCGGCGACATGAAAGGCGTAATTGAAGTTAAAACACGACACGTACGTGATTTACTAAAAAATCATTCCCGACACGAGTAGGTTCCAAGCCCACACACCATCAGATTAGTATCACATACAGTCCGATCAAAAAGCTCATAAATACATCTAACTCATTAACTCCTTCGTTTCACAGGTGTAAGCCGAGAAGCGATATGAAATTTACAACGTACGTATAACTAATAGTCCTGCGCCATACCCGAGCGGTTTAAGACATGATCTTTTGGTGCAGAGATGCGGGAATTGATATGGTTCGAGTCCCCATGTAGGAAGAAATTTTCTTATGTAATTTCGACCAGTGTTGTATCGGTGACCAACTGTAAGAATATTGTGATTAATTTGGGTAGCTAACAAAGTAGTGGCTCCAAGTTAAAAAAAAAACAGCTTTAACGAATGGGGAACCTGATATGCTTACTGCATATCACAAATATTACACATCCAAGTTAACTGTTCACGGGCGGAGGGGAAGAGTTTTAGCGCTAGTGTCGCCGATCTACTGAATCTGTGGAAGGGATGTAGGAGAAATACATAGTATTTGTCAGCTCTCTACCTGTCAATCAAACAACTTAATACAAAGGACAGGAAGTGGCAACATAATAAGGAATAGAAAGAGAAAGGCAGTTTTTTAGTTAACATATATTCCGCCTGCACAAAACACTTGGATGGGTAATATACTGGCCAAATAGTCGTCCTTCTTTGTCTTTAACAAGTGTGGATGTGAGACCAGCAGCCGCTGACAGGCCAAGAGCCTTCTACGCCTGTTACACTTGAAAAAATCAAGCAGTAGATAGTAATGCCTAATTTTCTCATTCTGGGCATATTATGCAGCAAGCTTATAGATTTTAATTCTATAGACGCAAACAAACTGGTCCTTCATATGACTAATTCAACATCATCATCATCAATGGCTCGACAGTCCCATGTGGGCCTTGGCCGCCTTCAGAAGCTTATGCCAGACTTCTCTGTTCTGAGCTTCATTCTTCCAGTTTTTTATTTTTAAAATCTTAATGTCTTGAATTATACTATCCTCCCATCTTAATTTAAGTCTTCCAACTTTTCTGGCCAATATAGGTTGCTCATTGTAAATTCTTTTTGTAATCCTTTTGTATGACTAATTCAACATTGAGAAATATTTCCCGTCAATTTTAATATTTATCATATATTTTTATCATAAATTAAGTAATAAAAACATTAATGTCCCTTGAAAATGGTGCTAGTGTTTAAAGAAGTTAAAAGCTTCTATTGAGAAAAAAACAAGTTTTTTATGGATCACTTAAAATTTTGTAAAATAAACCAAATCGAGTAAATTAGGTCTTCTTCAAGTCAAAAAAAGACTTTTGAAGAATCACTTAACATTATCCGCTCTGCGGCATTGTCTAATTCAAATCTATTACATTGCGATCTTAAGAAATGTTGATTGTAGAGAATATGTCCTAGAATAAGAGCTTATTTTTACCTTCATAAATACAAGCTGGAATGTCAGGGGGTTGAGTCCGGGTGGATGTCACGATTTTTAAACTGGCCTAAGTCTTCTGGAGACTCCATGATCCTGGAGTAGACTCAGCTTCTAACAGGAATGGGTACCAAAACCTTGTTCCGATGGTAAAAGTGGCATTCCTACAGGGCTAACAACCCGGCTGACATCTAGTGCCAATTTTCTTGAAAAATTGGGATCCTTAACCTCCTACTAACCCAAAGAGCCTTCTAATACCTGTAGTGAAAGTCCCATTTTTAGTGCTATAGTTCCCGAGGTATTACACTTATATACATATACATCGTATAATTCTAGTACTATATTAAAAGTAATATATGTTAGATGTTTCTATAAAAATTAGCATATATATTTTCTATGATATAAACATTTATTTTCAAACAGTTAACTCTTAGTACGTAATAGCAGTAGTAGTAATGATATCTGTCACATCTCTGGAAACATAGGTCCTTTGTAAAATTACGCCACCGGACTCTGTTTTTTTTCTCTTTTTGACAAATCCTTTACTTAATTTCAGCTTTTCCTTTGTTGTTTAATTTCTATTAGAACTGTGTTGTGTCGTATAATTTTTGGTCTTTCTCTTTTCGCAGGCAATTCCCGTGAATACATTCCAGAGCTCTCTTTGGCACACTGCGTAGTACCCTTCTGAGAGTGTGTCTAAATCCAATTCCATTTATGACATTTTAATCTCCTTCCAGATTTCGCATATTATTAAGGCTAAGTTTAAATATTAGTCTATATAGATAGGGACTGGAAGAAGTCTGGAGTAGTGCACACATTTACGACTGGCACTGAGGCATCCGCAATGAAAAAAGTTTTCAAAATAGTGAACTGGTTTATTTGGAAGTTGATAATTTATTGATAATATATAATTCATAAAAGCTATGAAAAGAGAAGACTGAAAACACAATTGTGGATATAGAGAAGAACGGAACATGTGAAATTGACAGATAAAGTATGAAAAGAAGTTGTAATAATAAGAGTGAGTGAAAGAAACGCGACAGAGGAATGATAAAGAGGAGGAAAATGAGTTTGGCGGGACACTGGTTAAGTATAAACTGTCCGTTGAAGGGCGCAGTTAAATGAATGATGGACGAAGTAAATGCCCAGGGAATATAATAGATAACATAAAGACAGATGAATCAATGTAGATCCAAAGATAAAATCAGACCAAAGAGAAGATTAGCGAAAGCTGAATTTGCAGTGAAGAATTAGTCTTCGGGCAGAAAATTTCAAACTAATACTGTACCTTCTTAGTCATAATTTTTTTTTAGATTGACAAGAACGTTTTAATTCATATCATGTTAACTTAATTATTAGTAAGTCATAAGCCATTTATACTAACCTAAAGTACATTTTGTTACTAAGATGTTTATTTTTTTCTTATTTTTTAATTCAATTTTTATTTTTTTATTTTCTTTTATTTTTGCTTAAGCTCATTATGCCTCGATTCATTTATTTTTCTCCAGTATAACTAGAGTAGAAGATAAGGCTTTAAGGCCTTAAGTCTAACACTTTAAATAATACGTTATAATAATAATAATAATAATAATAATAATAATAATAATAATAATAACACTAGAGTGTTTCTCCTTCAACCCAAAGTGCTTTGTCGCCAGAGGTTCCTGTCTAAAGCATCCTCTTCCCTCAAATCTCTAGCTTCCATACTTCTCTCCACTCCATCCATCCATCGTTCTCTAGGCCTGCCTCTTCCACTTTTTCCATTAGCTTTCCAATTAAGGATCTTCTTTGGTATTCTCTCTTCTTCCATTCTTATGAGTGTCAATACCATTTCAAACATTTATCTTTTATTTTTCCTAATTTTTTTTTCAACTTGCATACTTTCCCTTATTGTGCTGTTTCTGACCTTATCCTTTCTTGAAATTCTTGTCGATCGCCTACAAAAATCAATTTCTACTGCTAACAGCTTGTTGGCTTGTATAATAATAATAATAATAATAATAATAATAATAATAATAATAATAATAATAATAATAATAATAATAATCCATCCATAGTAATTCTACCCCAAATAAAAGGACAAGAAAAATGAACCGATTAAGTTAATATTTAAGTCTCCATGTATATAATCATCTCTATGAAGAAGGCAGGTCCTTCACTGCATTTTCATGCTATGCTTGCAGCTTTACTAGGGAATTGTTGTAGGAGTGGTAGCTTCCCGTTGCTTTCCACACCGGTGAAGGATGATGATGAAGATGATAATGATAAGGATGATGATGATGGTCATATGATTTCGGGGACCGTTTGGGCCTTAAAGTTTCCCTGACATTTGCCTTACAGGTGAGGAAAAACCCCGATAAAAACCTCACCCAGAAAAACTGCCCCGACCGGGGATCGAACCCGGGCCCGCTGCGTGACAAGGCAGTGGACAATACAGACTACAGCGGTGGACAATAATAATAATAATAATAATAATAATAATAATAATAATATGTTAATAATTCGCTTTAAATCGCAGATCTTATTTCTGTTACGTTACTAATAGTACATATAGAAATGTGTAGTGAGTAAGCCTATTTTTTTGTATATCAGAGTGTTTACACATTTTTATAATACCGGATATTTGATATTCGTTTACTTTCTGAAAGTAAATGGACTTTTGATTTTTTCCACCAGAAAGATTACACTTATCTCAACCGAGAATCCCGCTAATTTTTCATAAATATTCCTATGCGCTATATTCAGAACTCCAAACCTGATTACTGTATTTTGTGTATTATGTAAAAAAAGTTATTATAGAATAACAGTTACTTTTGAAAAAACTGTACAAATATTTCTAACTGAAGACATTTATATTCATTAAAAAAATAGCACAACAAAACAGTTGAGCTACCTTGTTGCTAACAAAATACAACTCATTTGTAAAGATGGACAGGTCATGGCCTACAAAACAGTTTCCTGCAATTAAAACAGCCGTCGGTTACATTAAATGGCATCTCTGCTAATGTTTCATCTTCAACCAGAGCTCATACTGCGTGTCACTGAGATAATTTGACAGAGATATGTCTACTCTTTTTATCTTAACTGTATTCATAAAAGATAGTTTCTCGGGTAATTATTAAAAAGCGTCAAGCATAAACTTTTATCACACAGCTTAAATTTTAAAAGGACAAACTTATCAGATGATGTATAAAATACTAAGGATTAAGGCTACCGTCTCCCATACATCATATTCTTGACAAGCGCGAGGGACACTTTAAAACTCTCCTCAGGTAATGTACTATTTTCACATTAATTTATATCAATTAATTAGCTGGCCAATAAAGCATTTAGTAAATATGTTTCAAGCACACTATATTGACCGCATAAGGACAGGAAGGGCCTCTTCAGATGAAGGGTCATCTCAATGCCGGTGACATTAAACAATACATATTGTGATTATGGTGGTGGTGATGATTATTAGCCTATAGCGAATACGTGAACGGTCAATATTAGAGTTTTAAAGTTTACATTTCACTCGTATTCGAGAAAAACTCCGAAATGAACTATCTCTTCCTTGGTCTCCTCCGCTTTGCAACTCCTATTATTTCATTATTCAGTAGATATTTTGTTGTACTATCATTTTGTATCTCTAGGATAAGATAAAAGAAGTAAAGAGATCCCTGCTCAAGTTTTAGAAAGCCCTTGTGGAAGTACGAGGTTAAGGGTCGGCATTTGATATCAGCGGTTTTTCAGCCCTAGTTTACGGCCACTTAACCTCCATCCGGTTCCAAGGTTCCTACAAAATGTTTAGGTCAATTTAAAAATCCTAACTTCAGCGGGACTCGAACCCACGAATATGTTTAACAAATATAAAAAAAATATATTTGTGGCCCGACCGTTTAAAACAACATTGGTTTTTACTAGCCAGCTCCTGACCACATATCAAGATATGTTAATCACAGCCAGTACAGGTACGACATATCAGCATATCAGATTTCCCCATCTTCTATAGATGATGTAGATGATATACTCAACCTGGAGACAGGAACCTGGTTACCCAATTTCTTCACGATGCTGGCTGTGAACCGGTCGTATATACCGGTTGATTTTCCACGAAAAATATTATCTCAGTGAAAATTTAAATCAGTGCACATTTCTGAATTCTGCCGCAAAACACCCTTAGGGTCGTATGCAAATACATTACTCTCTACTCAAATTACTTCCAATCACTAGTGAGCTGAGATCGAATTAACGGCCGCCTTAACCGGTCATGTATGAATGTTGACGTTTTCGTAATATTGGCAACGAATTACCCAGAATTCTCAGCGATAAAACCACTTCCGTTATTTTCATCTGCTATAGAGGAATGCATTTATGCTTGCATACCGCAAATAATACCGTATAAAACACGTCTGCGACGCGCAATATTACGCCGATTCTCCTGTTCTTCCAGTTGAATTCTTTGGTAGACTCTATCAAATTCCTCTTCTCCGCGTATACCGAAAACATGATCGAAGTCTTCAAGGTCCGACATCTTGGATAAGTTTCAAACTACATCGGTTACCATCGGTTCCCTTCGGGATTTTCACATAAGTTTATATCTTGAGCTACGATCTTAAGGTACCTTGTCAGGTAGCTTTACAATTATTACCGCGTGAATAGATTTCTGAGTAAGAAAAATGTGTTTGAATAAAACTTTATCAGCAGAGAACGCCTTTTACTGTCTAATGCGTTCAAACATTCGACCCTTAACGTTCAATCTCAGTGCGAGAATTAAAGTACTGAAGATGAGACAGTTATTGTCTCAAAATCGCGATCTACTTAGAAGATTTGTATGAGCAGAGGTACGAAACATTTGATTTTACCGTATATAAAATCAAATTTTAGAATGTAGCTACATATATACAAATACGTTGTTAAACGATCTTTAACAGGTCAGTAACCACGGTTTAAAACTTCAAAGTGTATTCTATCTCTAAACGAGTGGGAAAGGGGTTATTTATGTGCGCATTATCATCTCAAAATGCGAGTACAGATAAAGTAGAAATAATATTAGAATTACAAGTTGCGGAAGCCCGTTTTTGATTGCAACTCTGTTTATACCCACTAAGGGCTTGAACTCAATCCCCGCATATGGCTGCCCCCTCTCTCTTGATTAAGGCCATAACTAATAGCACTGATAACCCGTGGTATAACGTACTGACAGTGGAATCCCCATGAAAACAGTTGAAATAGCTGTGTTGGACCACATCAACCAATACGTAAAGCTTATCTATAACCGTCTCCCACTCCACTCATCCAAAACAAATGCAAGCCATCGTCGGACAGTTGCAGGATAATTCATGTACTTAATTAACACGATATAACGAAAAACCTGTGTGCTGAATGCGTGAGTGTAAGGCATGCGAACCGACGATTAGAGATTATCCGTATGAACCCCCCTTCACTAGCTCGTTCTAGAGGGGAATTTAATGTCGCCACCACCATCCTGCATTGCTACAAGAGACAAATTGCTCCTGATAGTCTGCAAGTAACTCATTTTCACCAGTGTATCTTGCTCTAGAGCTGCAATATGGCACACAGTTATTTATTCAAAATAATTGTTTTAGGGGATAATATGGCTATCGATATTGGATTGTTCGAGTAACCTTATTTAATCAAAACATTCACATTCGGTTCCATGGCTTACATGAACTTATTGTAATTCATATTTACTTCCATTAATTATTTTTATCGTCTCGTTTTTAATATAGTTTTGAAGCTAACTGTGATACTTCCCATCAAAAAAAGTTTAAAAACATATGTGGACTTCATTTTCAAAATCTCTCAAATCTATTTTTATAAATTTGTGAGAAGTAATCAATGGATGACATTTTTTTGTAAATTAAAGAGTCAGTGCCATAGTCGACTGGTTAAGGCAAGAAGCCTTAGCGCATAACTACGGGATTTGCACTGGTTCGAGTCTTCATGGGGAAGAAATTGTCTCATGGAATTTCGGCCAATACGAAACCGGTGCCCACCCAGCATCGTGAGGAATTTGGGTTGCTACAATAAGTGGCGGCTCCAGGTTGAGAAAACCAGCTATAACGATTGGGTGAATATACTTGCTGACCTCATGTCACACCTACACTGGCTGTATAATCGTCTATCTCTGTGATTAACACATGTGGGTGTGATACCAGCATCCGGTTGGTAGTCAAAGGGTCTTCTAGGAATGCTGTCCCATGGAGTTTAGTTTAGTTTGATTACAATACCCAGTTTTAACGCAAGTTTGTTGTGATTTAAAGGATAATCTGAAGCCAATTGTAGACATATATTTAGGCCTATTAATACAAAAATAATTGTAGACGCACAAGGTGAACAGAAACATTTTGAATATGAGCTGCTCACATATACAATTATTCTATTATAAAATATTATTAGGCCTAATACTTATAAGGTACTTCGTCAACAACTTGTTTAATTAAAAAAAACTATAGCCCTTTCGAAACAGTTTCCGTCCTTAGCAGAAGTTAAGTGTATTGTTATAGACCTACAGGATGTAAATCAATTAACCGAATAAACGTATCCGGTTATAGAAGAGGTGCAGACAAACAGTTTTAGATAGAGAACCCAATGGCTCAATTTATCAGTTTGCATTGATTCTCATAATGCGGAACAAAAATCATAAGGATGTAGAAACTTTTTTTTTTTTTTTGAATTTAGCTTTCTAAAAATGTGAAAGGTCTAAATAATGATCATCGTGAAAAATTCTATAAAATATAAATTCTGAAAAGACGGTTGATTAATTCACAATGTTGGGACTTATTACAATTCCTAATTAAAATCCAAAGCTATCTAATATCACCCCATGCTTTTATTTAACTTTAACATTTGATAACTCAGATATATCTTGTCTGAAACCCTGTATTTCTTATCTAAATTATCTGGAAATCCTCTAAAATCAGATAAAATTATTCAGTTTAATTTATTTAGACTCTGTATAGTTCTAGATAAAAACGGTTATATATATATCACATCACACACATTTAACTGATCACAGAATGGCGTTACACAAGCAGTAAGGAACAGTGATCTGCAAACAAAAACATTCTCATAAACATAATTTATTACAAACAAAGTGAAGTTATTATTTTCATGTAAATTCAACTTTCGAAAATGAAACATAAGATTCCAATAGCTTCGTGATTAGTTGAAAAAAAAAGAAAAAGAATAATTTCAAAGAATACAATGACTGAGAATTTGGTGAAATACAGTAAATCTTTTAAAGATCTTTTAACTCATCTTCTATATTATACTAACTGTGGAATATATTAGTACAGGCCTATGTAAAAGAACGTGTTCCAAAACAGCTGATGGAACTGTTAAAAGTCTCTACAACAAACATAGGCAATATCGTAATAAGGAATTAAAATATATCAGTAAAGGTAAAAATAAATAAAGCTATCAAACAAGGTTGCCCTCTCTCACCTGAGGTGTTTAATATTTACATAACTAACTAACTCACTGGCACTATTGAACCCGTAGGTTCATGGCCGCGCGGACATAAAGCTCTCCATACATCCCTATCCTGAGCTAATGTTTTCCCTGTATAATCTACTTCCCTCAAATCATAGTTAATGTTATTCTCCCACTTCATTCTTGGTCTACCAACTGGGCGTTTTCCCTCTGGTTTTCCTACAAGAAGCTTCCATACACGTCTTACATTCCCCATTCGTGCCACATGTCCTGCCTATCGCAGTCTAACTATGAGACTTAACTGTTCTCATTATATCTGGCTTTCTACAAATACCATGTAATTCACTGTTATGCAGTCTTCTCCATTCACCTGTCTGTTCATCTTTCTTTGGTCCAAACATTTTCGTAAGAACTTCATTCTCAAATACTCGTAATCTCATTTCCTCCCTTAAAGTAAGAGTCCATGTTTCGCATCCATATAATATAACTGTAGAATAATAGTTTTATATATTTAGTCTACATAAATGAGGTAATTCATGAATAACAAGATAAAATTGAATTGAATTTTGAAATAAACGTAATGATATTAAATACTCTCATTTTAGCCTCAGATTAAGTCATAATATAAAATTTAGAGAAAGAATTAAAAAAAGAAACAGAATATCTAAGTTAGTACAAGAAACAGCAACATTCTATAGGCCTAATCATAATTTTTCCACAGAAAAAATTCAAATTACGCCTTTTAGATAAAATCAAATGGTGAAAATTAAGATTGTAATAAACAAGAGAATAATAGAACATATCTCAAACTTCAAATATATTGGGTGCGAAATGTTGCTAAAAATAAAAATCAACAGGACCATAATAATAAAATACAAATATTTCAATAAACCGTATGTGTAGAACCATTAGATGAACAATAGGACGTAAACCAAGGAAGGATACACAATTAAAATTCTATAAAACAATGGCATTTCTTTGTTTAATGAGTGGCAGTGAAACCTGGTCTATCGTAAATATAGATGAAAAGAGAATAGCTGCAGCAAAAATAATATTTCTGAGATATGTAGCAGGAAATACAATTTTAGATAAACGGCGAAATATAGAAATAAGAGAAAAACTAAATATAAAAGAATGTATGAATATCTAGAAGAAAGAAAATATAATTGGTTCCAACATTTTCAAAGAATAGCAGCAGAAAGAATTCCAAAAATGATATTGGTCTATAAACCCAGATGAACACTAGACATAGGAACATCAGGACGGAACGAGGCTAATGAGTTCAATCTTGAAAGCTGCTGATGATGAAATATATAGGCTATATGTATATATGAAACAAATAATAATTTATGATATGAAAGGAAAAATGAATGCTTGATTTGAAAATTTCTTCTAAAAAAATTATGAGTGTGTGTGGGAAATACTTACGAAGAGTTAAAATAGAATAAGATGAAAAAATTAAGGAAGAAGTTTTATGAATTTAATTATGTCAGTCACCCAATAACTCATATAAGAAACGATACAGAGATAAAGTTACAGAAATACAATACAATAAATGGAGCTATAAAAATAAATTTAGATAAAAATGTCAACTACAACCAAATTGAGATACAGCTGTAACTGCAAAATCAGAACTGAAATATAGTAGCGAAAATGGGATACTAAATTCTAAAATAAAATGAAAATTGCAAATGGCACAGATGAGATTTTTACAACCACTCCTAGTTGACAAAAATGGTCAAACAAAGAAACAGAAATATAGGCTATAAATTAAAAGTTCAAAATATAGTTTTAAGAAATCAGAATTGTCAAAGTAATCGGATACATGTCCAAAAAATGGAACCATATCGCATTCTCAAATTAACATTGCAGTATCATTCTGAAGATCTTCGAGATAAACTTACTTACTTACTTACTTACTCACTGGCACTATCGAACCCGTAGGTTCATGGCCGCACGGACATAAGCTCTCCACACATCCCTATCCTGAGCCAATGCTTTCCAATCATTCCCTGTACAATCTGCTTCCCTCAAATCATAGTTAATGTTGTTCTCCCACCTCATTCTTGGTCTACCAACTGGGCATTTTCCTTCTGGCTTTCCTACAAGAAGTTTCCATGCACGTCTTTCATTCCCCATACGTGCAACATGTCGTGCCCATCGCAGTCTACAAGACTTAACTGTTCTTATTATATCTGGCTTCCTATAAAGACCATGTAATTCATTGTTATGTAGTCTTCTCAATTTACCTGTTTGTTCATCTCTCTTTGGTCCAAAAATTTTCCTAAGAACTTTATTCTTAAATACTCGTAATCTCCTTTCCTCCCTTAAAGTAAGAGTCCATGTTTCGCACCCATATAATATAACTGGTAGAATAATAGTTTTATATATTTTCAGCTTAACGTTTTTTGAAAGGAGTTGGGACATCAAAAGTCTCTGCAATGCATAATAGCATGCATTTCCAGAATTGAGCCTATGTTTAATTTCTTTGTGCATCTCATTCCTATTTGTGATTATTGTTCCTAGGTATTTGAATTCAGCCACTTCCTCAAAATTGCCCTCATTTGTCATTAGCTGTCCATTTCCATTATATAATGAATTTCTACATGTGACCATATATTTAGTTTTACTGATATTTACTTCCAGTCCTAATTTCTTAGTGTTACTCAATAGTGTGTGCGTGTTGGCCTTTAGTATCTCCTCGCTATCGGCCAGTAGTACTACATCATCAGCATAAACTAACAGCTTATTAATACCATTCAGTTGTAAGCCTTCCTCATTTTCTAAAGATTTAATGGCATGCCCTAGTACAAAATTAAATAGTAGAGGAGATAGTGCATCTCCTTGTTTCAACCCATTCTGGATTTCAAAAGTGTCCGAAAACTGTTTGCCTACACGCACCCTACTCTTTGAGCCATTTAGACACATTCGTATAAGTCTAACTAACTTTTTAGGAATTCCGAACTCCAGCAGGATACTATGCAACTTCTCCCTCTTAATTGAATCATATGCTTTTTTGAAGTCTACATATAGTTGATGTACAGTACCATTATATTCCCATTTCTTTTCTAAAATCTGTCTTATACTAAAAATCTGATCTGTTGTAGACCTGTTTCTTCTAAATGCACATTGATGATCTCCTAGAATGTCATCAATATAGAGAATAAGTCTGCTTACTAATATATTTGTTAGAATTTTGTACGAAGTTGAAAGTAATGAGATGTCCCTGTAGTTGTTGCAATCAGTTTTATCTCCTTTCTTATAAATTGGTACGATAATCGATTCCTTCCATTCATCTGGAAGAGCTTCTTTTTCCCAAATCATACTAAGCAACCAGCGTATCTTGTCCATCAATTTTTCTCCCCCTGATTTTATCAGTTCTGCTGGGATCTCATCTGAACCTGATGCTTTATACATCTTCAATTTTTCAATTGCCATTTCAACCTCTAATGCACTTGGCTCTGCGACTAGCATTTCTGCTGTCTGTAACTTATCCTCCTCAATGTCCTGTTCTGTATGTACATTTAATAGCTGATTAAAGTAACTTTTCCATCTATTTAATATACTCCTGGAATCTGCAATCATATCCCCATTTTCATTCCGAATTATGTTTGTTCTAGCCTGAAACCCTTTCTTCTCTATACTAATTCCCTGATATAATTCTCTAATGTTCCTATTTTTTGCATTCATTTCAAGATCATTAATCTTCTCTCTCAAATGTTCCCTCTTTTTATCTTCGAGATAAAGGAAGACCAAAATTAAGGTGGACTAACCAAACACATCTTGAGATTTCATAGGATTAGGCTCAAACAACCTAAACATAAATAAATTCACGATTATTATGATAAATAAACATACAAACAAACTCTACAGCGCGATAGGCCTAGAAGGTCATTGGCTACCATATGGCTGCTGACCTCACATTCATATGTGTTGTTCAAAAATGCGGACGATCATCCACCCAGTGTAGTCTAGGGGTGACATGTCCGGTCTCCTAGCCGTTATAGCTGGTTTTCTCAATCTGGAGCCGATACTTATTGTAGCTACCCAAATTCCTCACTATGTCCCATACTGGCCGAAATTTCTTGAGATAATTTCTTCCGCCATGGAGCTTGAACCAGCGGAAGTCCCTTAGCTCTGCGCCAAGGCATCTTGCCTTAACCTCTTATAATAAACGCACAGGTATGAATTTGTTCCAGTAAGCTAAGTTAGTCGACATCTAAACGTAGGCTTCGAAGGAATAATACTAAGTACTTCTTTTTCCTCTTAATTAAGGACAACTGTCTTTCTCTAGAGGGGATAAACTCTGTTACCATCGTGTTGGCGGTCTTCCCATAGGTTGTGGTTTATCTGGTTTAAAATTCATCGCAAGTTTCGGGAGCTGTTCTTCAACCATTCTTTTAACATTGTTTTAGTATTTTTCTCCCCGCGTATCAATCTCGTAACGTCTGCAATCCCAGATACACTCCTTATGCCTTTATTATTCTTATCGTGTATATCCTGTTATTTTTCTTAATATTTTCATTTCAACTATTCTAACAAGTTCTGATTTCCTTGTGTCGGCTCGTGTTTCCACTATAGGCCTATACGAAGGGTACAAAGTAATAAACCAAGTAAGCACCTTTTTCCTCGAAACCTAGAAAACATAATTTTAGTTACACAGCATACATAGGCCTACTTCCTTACCTGAATACCAACATTTGAAGGTATTACTTTCCCAAGTTAAATCTGCACGCGAAAAATATGCTAGAAAAATGCTGTCAATTCTATTCATCTCTTTCTATGTTGCCACTTTCTGTTCCCTGTATTGTGTTATTTTACTGGAAGGGGAGCGCTGACAAATACTGTGCTTTTTAAATGATCCGTCATTTTACAGTAGTCGTTGACCAAAATAATCCGGCAACCATATTACTACTGGGGAATGAGCTGTCTCTCCTTTGCTTTCCTCATTGCTGGAGTCTGGATTCGTATGTAATTACATATTTTTTTCTTGACTTGTTCTTTCGTAATAACCGAAAACGTTGACGATTCACATAAATCTACACTTTATACTCAAGTATGATATTGCATTTTATATATATTTTACTAATTACTATATCTTTATTAGAATATTACATTATTTTACATAAAATGGTCTTCAAATGTAAGTTTACAAAATGTTTGTGTACAGTAACAGTAAACAGGTAAAATTTCTGTGTGGTTTGTTCTCAACTCTGTTTGGAGGCTCATATGACTGGCAGGTGTTAGTCATATCACTATATCACTGGTCAATCCAGCAGACAAAGACTACCTCACATTGAAACAATGCAAACACTTTATGGTTTTCTATGAAAAAAGACAAGGAATATCCACAAATAAACAAAATGCAAACCTTCATCAAGGTTTATAGTTTTCTTGGAAGACTTTAGTCTTAGTTATTTTTTGTATCTTTCAAAATCGATTTAAAAGTTTAAAATAGTTTGCCTCCTCCTCCCCCATAACCATGAGGAGTGAGTATGAGGGTCAGTGAGAGGTTGAATAGTTTTTACTATTTCTAACTATACCAGGATAATCCAAACAGGGTGCTCTGTTCACCCTGTTGTTAAAAATTACTCTTCAATATAAAATAATATTTTCCACTGCTTTGATATTTTAGGATGGAGTGCAGGTTAGATTAGAGATATGGTGCACTAAATTAAGTGTGGAATATTCTGATTTCGTCTGACCATTTTAAATTTTTTTAATGTTTGATTTAGTAGGTCTACATTAATGTGTCAGTGAATGCAGATGAACATTTTTCGACTTCCTTCTTCGTTATCTGCACAAAAAAAATCGTCGATAACTATCGATGACGCCATTTACCACAGACGGTAAAATGGTGTTGTAGGTCTATACATCTTGTAGTACACAATGCAACAAATAATTGTTGAAGGGCAAGAAAGCTTTAAGTACTGTATTTTGGAAGTAGCGCATAAATAATGTAAACATCTAAAAAATGTGTAAATTTGTGTGAAAATAACTAAAATTATATATTTCGCCCTATTCAAATATGTATATTTTTTTAGAAATATTGGGGCCTATATATCTTAATATAGGTTCAGGATCTATTTCAAAAATACATTCATAATACCCTTCACATACCCTGAATTGTTTGTCACTTTATCATTGGTAGTATAAATATATTAACCTCAACATTCTTATAAAATTAGTAAATTATAAGAGACAAATCTCTCATAACAAAACAAATCTTGGACAAAGAACTAACAAAGTATTTTTAAAACTTACATTTCGATTTTCTATAACAAAAATGGAATATTACATATTTTGACTTTTTTACTACATCCATCCATAGTAATTCTGCCCGAGGGCAGGTCTTTCACTGCAATCATAGCATTTTCATGCTATGCTTTGCAGCTATACTAGGGAATTATAGATGTGGTAGCTTCCCGTTGCTTTCCACACCGATGAAGGATGATGATGATGGCCGGATGATTTTCGGAGACCGTTGGGTCATAAGCTTCCTGACATTTGTCTTACAGGTGAGGAAAAACCCCGAAAAAAACCTCACCCAGGAGCCTGTCCCGACCGGGAACCGAACCCGGGCCAGCTGCGTGACAAGGCAGCACGCTACCTCGAGACCACAGCGGTGGACTTTTACTACATATTTGGAGATTGATATTACATTAAAATCCGGACTCTACTTATTACATGTTGCTAGTTCCCGTCCGCTCTGTTGTGTTGTGAGGCTGATAACAGAGAGAGATGACAAAACTGATTTTAAATGATCCGATACCTTCATCAGTTGTTCAATAAATTACTAATTTAACAACCATGCAGTGATACTTCACATGTCATCAATTTTTCTCCCTCCATAGACACTAGCGCTAATTCTAGTCTCTTCTAGCTAAGCAGAGTAAACTTGGGCGAGTAATAAATAATACCAAGACTAAACCAGATCTTTTACTGTTTCACACTTCAAATGATAGTATTTTGCATGGAGAATCTAATGACAGCTCAAACTGCATTTCGACAAAAAAGTGACTTCCTCGGTTCTTTTCCTGTCCAATTATAAGTCATCATCCTATTACTATCATCATCATCATAGTACATTCACGAATTTAGGCCATTTGTTGACCTGTTTCGGCCTCAAGAGAAACACCATCTAGAAGTCTTTTGAGTGGACGTCCTTGTCTTCTTCTTCCTGCGGAATGTCCGAAGCAATCATGAAAAAGAAGAGGAACTAGACAGTATATTTAAAAATAGAAACATTGATATTGCAGTAACTACAGAGACTAAGAAGAAACTTAAAGGAACGAAAGAAACACAAAATTATGTACAAATATATAGCGGTGTCGACAGGAAAACCCATGGACAAGCTGGAGTAATGATTTGGATTAATAAAACCATAAGAAATAAAATTCAACACTACACTTACTGGAACGAAAGAATATTAGAGCTTCGACTGAAAATAAATAGAGGTAATTTGACAGTTCTTGGTGTATATGCACCAGAGGAAGGCCGTGAAGAAGACAATGAAGAATTTTATAAAATATTACAAGAAATTTATAACAAAATTAATAGAAATGATTACATTCTCATAATAGGAGATTTAAATGCCAGAGTGGGCAATGCTCAAGTCAACAATAATATTGGAACATTTGGCGAACCAACCAGCAATAGGAATGGGACAAGATTAACAGATTTTGCTATCTACAATGAACTGAAAATAACGAATACCTTTTACAATCATAGAAACATACATAAATATACCTGGCATCGTCAGGACTCAAAATCAATCCTATTACTAACACAAGTTTAATACATTCGTGTTTTACTTTCTTTACTCATTTGTTAATTTATCCAAATAATGCCCCTTAGTGTTCCTGATATCATTGATGTACTGTATTTATACTGAAGTACATTTATTTATTTAAATGTTTTACATGCTATTAATGTTTTTGATTTAGCTAACGTTTCAACCGCAGTTCATAACAGTATACACCGTGTCCCATTCAAACCTCCCACATTTTAATTAATTGTGACTCTCAAAGTATGCGAAATTATGAAATGAGGTTGGTATTAAAAGAAAAAAGAAACTCAATCAATTTTTGTTTTCATTGTTGCAGTTAATTCATCAGTTGCATATTGGACAATAATGACATAAAATCACGTTCGCCAGACATCACTCCACTGGACTTCTTCCTCTGGGGGTATGTATAGGCCTTAGACCATGTGTTTGCGACTCCAGTACAAGATCTTCATGATTTACGAACCCGTATCCTTGACACAATTGCAACAGTACCAATGCACATGTTGGACAGAACGTAGCACGAAATCGAATACAGACTTGATATTATTCGTGTACTAATGGTGCACATATAGAGGTGTTTTAGTGTGTGGCATCGCGTGACAATGAAAATTCTTTGAGTTTCTGTTTCGTTTAATACCGGCCTCATTTCATAATTCCGAATATTTTCTTAGTTATGATTAATTAAAATGTGGGAGGTTTGAATGGGACACCCTGTAACTTTGGAAAGGTATCCAATATCAAAGGCAAATCGTAAGTATGTAAATAAGTTGAAAGACAGAAATCAGACTAGAATGTCGCAAGTTTTCGGCGCACGAGCTTGGAAAAAATTGACTTGTTGAACCAAGAGCGGTTATCATAATACTATCTCAAACTGTATTGTTTAGTATGTTAATAAGACAAGTCCTTGAATCACACCACCGACTGTCGTAAATTCCGGATAGACATTATACTGACCCCTGAGTACTTTGACTTCCTGGTACGGCAGACCACTCATCTTGATGTCTGAGCTCTTCAAGTGCCATTTGACTTTACTTTGGCGTATTAGGTAATACATTTGCAATTATTACTTCAGCTGTCAAGATGCTGTACTCAGAAATATTAATAAAACTTGAATGATTATACAATCATTCTATGGGACATGATTAAAAATGGAGAACTTAGCGGGTTGGTTTAGGCGGTATTGTTAAATACTCCTATTCAGGAGATCTCGGGTTGTGACTCAGGTGCTGGCCAACCTGATTTTCTAATATATTATTCAAAATCGTCAAGGAAAATGCTAGGTTGGATTTTATTTAGCTGTTCCATATTTCAATCAATCGCTACTTCATAATTACGCCTTTAACATCTAGGTATATTTGGTCCAAAAATTGTCTTAAGAAGTTTTTTGTCAAATAGGTCTGTTTGTAATATTTTCTCCTTTCTTAAAGTAAGAGTGCAATATATGATAGGTAAGTTAATAAATAGTCTTGTATATAAAACCTGTTTTGATATGGGAACAATAAGGAATGTAAAATAGATCTGATTTATTGGCACATGCTTAAACTTTGGACATTTCTGCCGCTAAGAGCTTTCGGATTTGTAATTTTTAAAAGTTTCTTATCCCTTAAACTGGCAACACACTAAATTTTCGTGTCAGTTATTTAAATGTGACGGACCGCAGTGAAAACTAAATCATGTATAGGCCTAACTGTTTTTATTAGGCATAGGCCTATTGTGTAATGTAACACAAATTTAATCAACATCTATACGTGTTTCTCTGTTTTATTAAAAATATTAAATAAATTAAACCAATTGTTGTATCCTACAGAATACAATGCCAATTTAAGGGTTATGATCCTGAATTCCTTTCTCATTATTAAAAAAATTCTATGATTACAGTCTTTTATATATACACACACAAAAAAACATAAATAAATTATATTGAAATATTAGGGCCTATTTAAAATGATCGACCTCAGTGGTCTAATGGTCATATTATATCCTCTAGTCTCAATGTTCAGGGTTCAAACCCGGACGGGATGGATGGGTTTTTAGGATGATAAAATCGATGGTACAATTCCTCCGGGAGGGATTTTAAGATATGAGTCTCGAGTTTGAAGATTTTTCGGGTTCCTAAAAGAACTCTAGCCTAAATTAGTACTTCTGAACAAAATTTAACCGACATTTACCATCGAACTAATACCTTAGTTGTCTACTAGATGTCTCATTCGAACGATGTGCCGACCACATGTCATACTGATAGTGTAGGGAAACAAGCGTAACTAAATTAGCTTGGCCAATAAACTCTTTTTAGAAGAGCATCCATGTTTCGAGTAGAGACGTACAGGATATAAACATACACATACATTATTAATAATAATTCGAATTTTAAGAAAACCATAAATTACAACTGTGTAAGTCCTAATATAGTATGTTTTAAGAAATTTTAATTAAAATTGACAGGCTATATATTTTAGTTCCACCGCTGTGGTCTCGAGGTAGCGTGCTGCCTTGTCACGCAGCGGGCCCGGGTTCGATCCCCGGTCGGAACAAGCTTTCTGGATGAGGTTTTTTTCGGGGGTTTTCCTCACCTCCGTAGAAAAATAAAATTAAAAAAACAAAAACGTTTAAATATCTTAATGAAACCATTTCCCCATAAAATTATTTAAGCTTTTTTACTTAATAATTAGACTCAATTTTATTAAAATAAGACAGTAAGACAAATGTCAGGAAGCTTAGGGCCCAACGGTCCCCGAAATTCATCCGGCCATCATCATCATCCTTATCATTATCATCACCATCCTTCACAGGTGTGGAAAGCAGGGGGAAGCTACCACACCTATAATTCCCTAGTAAAGCTGCAAAGTATAGTATGAAAAATGCTATGATTGCAGTGAAAGACCTGCCCTCGGACAGAATTACTATGGATGGATGGATATATTTTAGATTACTTAATTAACTATTATTTTCTTCATAAGTCTACTTTTTTCTTAAAACTTTGACTAAAAGAATTTAAAAAAGTCATAAAATGTTTCAATCCAATTAATGAAATAAAGATTTTTGCAGCTGCTAGAAAAATATAATACGGTAAGTCTATGAAATAAATATCGGGTCATTTTTGCTTTATTTCCCTAGTTAAGTTTATTTTTTTTTCTTGCATTGTATATTTTTAATGTATTCTTCCATTTTAAACAAGCACAGAATACACAATCAGACAAAAGAAAAAAAAAATTAAATCGCCAACCCAGTCGGGAATCGATGCCGGGTCACTGTTGTGGACATTTTACAGACTCTAACGACTACGCATTTTGTTCGGACACTTTTAAAGACAAAAATTGGATTATTAGGAGGCCTAAATACCTAATCCTATGATTTAAAAATAAAACACCGAGAATCTTACTCGAAACGTTGATAGTTGCTAACAGTGGCAGTAAATTCCTAGTCTAGTAATTCTGTTAATGAAGGAAGTGGGACAAGACTCAACGAAGAGTATTGTCTTACTGTAATAACCAAGTTAGCGCTATTAGTAGCATTCTAATAAACATGAAACTCCCAGTAAAGAAAAATTTAAATTCAACAGAGCCTCGGTTTCCAATTTTTATGAAAGTGTTTCAAAAGTGATGGTCCAAAATGTAGGGATGAAAAGTAGAAAGTAAGAGAAACTAAAGTTCCAGTAAATACTCGTATGGGTCCGGAAGTCATTTTTTGCTGGTTGGGGCTCGCTGAATACCAACGAAAGCAATGACAATTTTATGTAATTTATCAATCACGAGACATGAAGAGCATTCAAGTGCAAACAGAAACAACCACATAAGTTTTAATAAGCTTGGTTCACAAATTAACAGTTAATGAGTATGAGGATTCAAACCCGGTCAAGATTGAGAGAATTTTTTTTTAAGATGAAAAATCCAAGGGACAAACCCTCCGGAAAGTATCTTTAAGCCATGGGTCCCGAGTCAGAATATTTTGGGGCTCGTAAAAGAACTTCAAGTCTACATTTGAAGTTAGATTGAGGATTTATGTCATTACTATATGACTTCCTGTACTCCCTCCTGCTTGTCGGTAAAAGTGTCTACTACAATCGTCTTATCTTGATTGTCATGGTCATGTAGTATTGAGAAATTTTCTAGTGCAGTAATAAAGAACTAAATAACTCAGTAGTAATATCGAACCTAGAGTTTCATGGCAAAGCGGACTTAAGCTTCCCATACAGTCATCCTAAACTAATGTATTCCAATTATTCTCTGTATAATTCACCTCCCTGAAATCATGATTAATATTATTGTCCCATCTCATTCTTGGTCTACTTACTGGGTGTTTTTCATCTGGCTTTCCCGCAAGAAGTTTCCAAGCCCCCATCTTATTCTCCATTCGTACCAAATTATCTTATAATGTGACAAGTATTTTATCATCATCATCATCATCCGGTATCATGGCAGCTGCCGCCGTCTTCCGGAAACCAAACGCCATTCCTCTCTATCCATCCATTGATCTTCCTCCATTCCTCTGATATTCATAGCTGCTTGTACCCCTTCTATCCAAGTTTTCTTCGGTCTTCCTCTCTTCCTCCTTTCCATTGGGATCCATTCCATAACAATTTTTGGCAATCTTTGCTCTGGCATTCGTTTGACATGACCATACCACTGCAATCTTTTCTTTTCTATGATGTCTATGATGTCCGGATCCTCCTGTACACCCGTAATTTCCCTTATTTCTTTATTTCGTATTCTATCCATTCTAGATTTTCCAGCTGATCTTCTTAAAACATCAATTTCTATACTTAAAATTATTCTCATTTCCCTGGTAGGAATTTGCCAGACTTCAGTATTTTATTAGCATTATTATTACTATTACTACGATATCTATTAATAGACTTGTGGACACAAATTTATCAGGATATATATTAAAAATCTAAATATATTAATTTTAAAAAAAAATATTTACGTTTCATTTACCGTCTGTATAATAAAATACATATAATAATAATTCAATTTATGTTGAAAGGAAATAAATAAAACCTGTCTTCCATCGCTTGTCATATATAATATTAATGGTATAAAAACGTATAACCGGTTTGAACACGCCTTTCTTATTTCACTTGATACCTTAAGAAAAATTGTCACTTAACGACAACCTTGGCAAATTTAAAGAGAGGCATAAGATCCCTCCACATTATAGTTTTATGAATGAATTTTATAAACCACTGGATGTGAATTAAAACAGAATATATTATTTTTAATAACTTTAAAATCAATATTATCCTGAAGCAACTGTAAAAAACAATGAATTGCAACATAATTCAATTGATAGCAAAGCTGTAAGGCTAATATAGTATGTTCGTGATCCAGCCGGGACTATAGGTTTTAGGATTGTAAAACTTCTTATTATAGCTTCTTTCGGAATGAAAATAAGTTGTGCGTTCCACTGCATAAGCTTAAGGGCACGCAAAGGAATCTCAAGCCTGAAATATCAAATACATGAGGAAAATATATGATAATATATCATGAAATTAACTTTTTGAATAATATATAGATCTTAACTAACTCACTGAAACTATCGAACCCATAGGTTTATGGTCGCGCGGATATAAGGTTTCCACAAATCCCTATCCTGAGCTAAATTTTTGTAATCATCCCCTGTATAATTTACCTCCCTCAAATTATGGTTAATGTTATTCTCCCATCTCATTCTTGGTCTACCTATTGGACGTTTTCCCTCTGACTTTCCCTCTAGGAGTTTCCATAGCCCTCTTTCAATCCCCATTAGTGCCACATACCTTCACCTCGCAGTCCACGACACTTAACCACTCCTTCACATATGGTTTCCTATAAATATCATAGGTTTCACTATTAAATAATCTTCTCCATTCACCTGTCTGTTAATCTCTATTAGGTTCAGAAACTTTCTAAAAATGTATTCTCAAGTTCTCTTAATTCTTTCTCCTCCCTTAAAGTAAGAGTCCAAGTTTCGTATCCATACAACATAACTGGGAGAATAACAGTTTAATATATTTTAATTTAACGTTATTGAGACGACTAAAGTCCCTGTAATGCGTAATAGTAAGCGTTTCCATAATTGAGCTTATATGTTCAATCTCTACCACATTCTTGTTTGTGACTATTGTTCCTATGTAATTGGATTCAGTCACTTCTTAAAAATTTCCCTCATTTGTCATTAAATATCCATTTTCTTTAGGGCCCTATATAATGTGTGGCCTTATATGCCTATTTAGTTTTATTTATGTTTACTTCCAGTCCCAATTTCTTAATGTTACTTATTAGAATGCGCATGTTGGTCCATAATATATCCTCGCTAACATTTAATAATACTGCATCATCAGAATATAGCAATGGCTTATTAATACCATCAGTCAGTTATCTTCTAAAGATTAGATGGCATGCTCTAGTGCTAAATTGAATAGTAGAGGTGAAAGAGCATCTCCTGGTTTTAACCTTTTGCGAATTTCAAAAATATCTGAAAACTCTTTGCCTACTCGTATCATATTCTATGTGTCATTTAAACACATTCGAATAAGTCTAACTTTTTTGGAATTCCAAAGTTCAGCAGACTGTACAACTTCTCCCTCTTAATTGAATAGTATGACTTTTTGAAGTCCACATATCATTGATTTACAGTACTGTTGTATTCCCATTTATTTTATAAAATCTGTCTAATATATATATATATATATATATATATATATATATATATATCCTAAGTACATTAATCCTGAAAGCGCTATAAATCCCTTTGTCTATTCGATATTCCACAAACTCTCCATTCTCTATGTCGCGCATCTTAACCGAGCTGTTTAAGGTAGAGTTACGGGATTTGCGTTAGTTCGAGTGCGCATGGGGAATAGATTTTATAAAATCTGTCTAATATATATATATATATATATATATTATATATATCCTAAGTACATTAATCCTGAAAGCGCTATAAATCCCTTTGTCTATTCGATATTCCACAAACTCTCCATTCTCTATGTCGCGCATCTTAACCGAGCTGTTTAAGGTAGAGTTACGGGATTTGCGTTAGTTCGAGTGCGCATGGGGAATAGATTTTATAAAATCTGTCTAATATATATATATATATATATATATATATATATATATATATATCCTAAGTACATTAATCCTGAAAGCGCTATAAATCCCTTTGTCTATTCGATATTCCACAAACTCTCCATTCTCTATGTCGCGCATCTTAACCGAGCTGTTTAAGGTAGAGTTACGGGATTTGCGTTAGTTCGAGTGCGCATGGGGAATAGATTTTATAAAATCTGTCTAATATATATATATATATATATATATATATATATCCTAAGTACATTAATCCTGAAAGCGCTATAAATCCCTTTGTCTATTCGATATTCCACAAACTCTCCATTCTCTATGTCGCGCATCTTAACCGAGCTGTTTAAGGTAGAGTTACGGGATTTGCGTTAGTTCGAGTGCGCATGGGGAATAGATTTTATAAAATCTGTCTAATATATATATATATATATATATATATATCCTAAGTACATTAATCCTGAAAGCGCTATAAATCCCTTTGTCTATTCGATATTCCACAAACTCTCCATTCTCTATGTCGCGCATCTTAACCGAGCTGTTTAAGGTAGAGTTACGGGATTTGCGTTAGTTCGAGTGCGCATGGGGAATAGATTTTATAAAATCTGTCTAATATATATATATATATATATATATATATATATATATCCTAAGTACATTAATCCTGAAAGCGCTATAAATCCCTTTGTCTATTCGATATTCCACAAACTCTCCATTCTCTATGTCGCGCATCTTAACCGAGCTGTTTAAGGTAGAGTTACGGGATTTGCGTTAGTTCGAGTGCGCATGGGGAATAGATTTTATAAAATCTGTCTAATATATATATATATATATATATATATATATATATATATCCTAAGTACATTAATCCTGAAAGCGCTATAAATCCCTTTGTCTATTCGATATTCCACAAACTCTCCATTCTCTATGTCGCGCATCTTAACCGAGCTGTTTAAGGTAGAGTTACGGGATTTGCGTTAGTTCGAGTGCGCATGGGGAATAGATTTTATAAAATCTGTCTAATATATATATATATATATATATATATATATATATATATATATATCCTAAGTACATTAATCCTGAAAGCGCTATAAATCCCTTTGTCTATTCGATATTCCACAAACTCTCCATTCTCTATGTCGCGCATCTTAACCGAGCTGTTTAAGGTAGAGTTACGGGATTTGCGTTAGTTCGAGTGCGCATGGGGAATAGATTTTATAAAATCTGTCTAATATATATATAATATATATATATATATATCCTAAGTACATTAATCCTGAAAGCGCTATAAATCCCTTTGTCTATTCGATATTCCACAAACTCTCCATTCTCTATGTCGCGCATCTTAACCGAGCTGTTTAAGGTAGAGTTACGGGATTTGCGTTAGTTCGAGTGCGCATGGGGAATAGATTTTATAAAATCTGTCTAATATATATATATATATATATATATATATATATATCCTAAGTACATTAATCCTGAAAGCGCTATAAATCCCTTTGTCTATTCGATATTCCACAAACTCTCCATTCTCTATGTCGCGCATCTTAACCGAGCTGTTTAAGGTAGAGTTACGGGATTTGCGTTAGTTCGAGTGCGCATGGGGAATAGATTTTATAAAATCTGTCTAATATATATATATATATATATATATATATATATATATATCCTAAGTACATTAATCCTGAAAGCGCTATAAATCCCTTTGTCTATTCGATATTCCACAAACTCTCCATTCTCTATGTCGCGCATCTTAACCGAGCTGTTTAAGGTAGAGTTACGGGATTTGCGTTAGTTCGAGTGCGCATGGGGAATAGATTTTATAAAATCTGTCTAATATATATATATATATATATATATATCCTAAGTACATTAATCCTGAAAGCGCTATAAATCCCTTTGTCTATTCGATATTCCACAAACTCTCCATTCTCTATGTCGCGCATCTTAACCGAGCTGTTTAAGGTAGAGTTACGGGATTTGCGTTAGTTCGAGTGCGCATGGGGAATAGATTTTATAAAATCTGTCTAATATATATATATATATATATATATATATATATCCTAAGTACATTAATCCTGAAAGCGCTATAAATCCCTTTGTCTATTCGATATTCCACAAACTCTCCATTCTCTATGTCGCGCATCTTAACCGAGCTGTTTAAGGTAGAGTTACGGGATTTGCGTTAGTTCGAGTGCGCATGGGGAATAGATTTTATAAAATCTGTCTAATATATATATATATATATATATCCTAAGTACATTAATCCTGAAAGCGCTATAAATCCCTTTGTCTATTCGATATTCCACAAACTCTCCATTCTCTATGTCGCGCATCTTAACCGAGCTGTTTAAGGTAGAGTTACGGGATTTGCGTTAGTTCGAGTGCGCATGGGGAATAGATTTTATAAAATCTGTCTAATATATATATATATATATATCCTAAGTACATTAATCCTGAAAGCGCTATAAATCCCTTTGTCTATTCGATATTCCACAAACTCTCCATTCTCTATGTCGCGCATCTTAACCGAGCTGTTTAAGGTAGAGTTACGGGATTTGCGTTAGTTCGAGTGCGCATGGGGAATAGATTTTATAAAATCTGTCTAATATATATATATATATATATCCTAAGTACATTAATCCTGAAAGCGCTATAAATCCCTTTGTCTATTCGATATTCCACAAACTCTCCATTCTCTATGTCGCGCATCTTAACCGAGCTGTTTAAGGTAGAGTTACGGGATTTGCGTTAGTTCGAGTGCGCATGGGGAATAGATTTTATAAAATCTGTCTAATATATATATATATATATAATATATATATATATCCTAAGTACATTAATCCTGAAAGCGCTATAAATCCCTTTGTCTATTCGATATTCCACAAACTCTCCATTCTCTATGTCGCGCATCTTAACCGAGCTGTTTAAGGTAGAGTTACGGGATTTGCGTTAGTTCGAGTGCGCATGGGGAATAGATTTTATAAAATCTGTCTAATATATATATATATATATATATATATATATATATATATATATCCTAAGTACATTAATCCTGAAAGCGCTATAAATCCCTTTGTCTATTCGATATTCCACAAACTCTCCATTCTCTATGTCGCGCATCTTAACCGAGCTGTTTAAGGTAGAGTTACGGGATTTGCGTTAGTTCGAGTGCGCATGGGGAATAGATTTTATAAAATCTGTCTAATATATATATATATATATCCTAAGTACATTAATCCTGAAAGCGCTATAAATCCCTTTGTCTATTCGATATTCCACAAACTCTCCATTCTCTATGTCGCGCATCTTAACCGAGCTGTTTAAGGTAGAGTTACGGGATTTGCGTTAGTTCGAGTGCGCATGGGGAATAGATTTTATAAAATCTGTCTAATATATATATATATATATCCTAAGTACATTAATCCTGAAAGCGCTATAAATCCCTTTGTCTATTCGATATTCCACAAACTCTCCATTCTCTATGTCGCGCATCTTAACCGAGCTGTTTAAGGTAGAGTTACGGGATTTGCGTTAGTTCGAGTGCGCATGGGGAATAGATTTTATAAAATCTGTCTAATATATATATATATATATATATATATATATATATATATATCCTAAGTACATTAATCCTGAAAGCGCTATAAATCCCTTTGTCTATTCGATATTCCACAAACTCTCCATTCTCTGTGTCGCGCATCTTAACCGAGCTGTTTAAGGTAGAGTTACGGGACTTGCGTTAGTTCGAGTGCGCATGGGGAATAGATTTTATTTTCAGCCAGTATGGGACCGATACCCATCCAGTATCGTGAAGAATTTGGGTAACTACAAAAAATAATGGTTCCAGTTTGAGGAAACGAGCTATACAGGCTCGAGGAGCCAATATCTGATCACATTTCACTATAATGGCTGGATGATCGTCATTCTCTGTGATTGAAAGATTTGGATGTGAGGCCAGCACAAACTCCATTCTCTATGCCTAATTTATACCCTAACTTAACATGCTCTCTCTTTCCTCTATGTCTACAAAACACAAGAAAACATTATTCCCAATTTGCAACTACCCAGAGAGCTCAACAGAATAACTGAATTCATCATCCAAGTACACTGTGTTCTCTAACTCCACTGGAAGAATCATCATAAATATGTAATTGGTATAAAATTTAATAAATCCTTTATTATTATTATTATTATTATTATTATTATTATTATTATTATTAATCGGCCGCGGTGGACTAGTGGTTATGCTCGTTGCCTCTGGTCCCGAGGGTCGCGGGTTCAAACCCGGCCGGGGTCGATGGGTTTTTAGGACGGAAAAATCCAAGGAGCAAGTCCTCCGGGAGGGACTTTAAGCCGTGGGTCCCGAGTCTGAAGATTTTCAGGCTCGTAAAAAAATCCTTAAGCCTGAATGAAAAGGCCTCTAAGCAAAATTTACCGAATTTTCCCGTCCTAGTACTACCTTGGTTTCCTAGATGTCAGTATGAGGCGGAACGCTGACCACGGACCACTCAAAATGACATCTATACGAAAACAAGTGTAACTAAATTTGTATGGTTCAAATTCTTCCCTGTAGGGGGAGAGCGCCTAAATCTCTGTAAAGGGAAAATATAGTCTTACAATACAATACAATTATTATTATTATTATTATTATTATTATTATTATTAACCTCCATCCGCCCCACCATATCAAAACACTGAGTGACGAGTTTCCACCGCTACATCTACAGTGAGATTAAAAACTAATAATTTATTGTAAATAAACACTAGTAATTTCATCATCATCATCTTCTTCTTCATGGTAGGCCGTCGGCCTGTTCCGCTCTCAGAATTCATCTTCCCATCGTCTTCTAGGACGTCCCACATCTCTATAGCACTGAGGTTGGTACAACAGTGCTTGTTTTGTTAGCCTAGAAGAGTCCATTCTTAAAATATGTTCATGTCATTTTTGTTAACAGTTTTGTATTTTTTCATTTAGATTTAAAATTTTGAGTTCTTGCCTAATTGTTTCACTAGGAATGTGGTCTCTTAGAGTATATCCTGCAACGTATCTGAGGAACTTCATCTCAAGTTTTTCTAGTAATCTGCCCGATCTATTCATGGCCTAATTCACTAGTAATTTATTGTAAACAATCATTATAGACACTCCCATGATATATAAGTGGAAAAACACGGGTTCGAATTTATTTGTTGAAAAACGAAATAGATAATGCAAACAAAAATTTATTGGCCCTTACACACGCAAATTTATATTGACATGATAATGACCTGAGTCGATGAAGGGCATGATTAAGAAAAAAAAATTAAGACTAAAGCATGCATTATAAACAGTGGAATTTTAATATATATATATATATATATTTAGTATTTAGGTTTTTCATGGGTAGTTAGATCTAAATAAGAATGTTTTGTAGTACCTAAACTGCCATTTTAAATTCAGAGTCTATTTTTAGATTTTTGTTGATTTTTTTTGGTGTGTTTTGCTTGGCAAATGGACTACATTGAGTAGCAGAAGAAATCCGAATAGAGTTTCCAAAAGTGAATAAACTTGATTCTTCTGTGAAGAGTGTTCTTGAAACCTACATTAAGAGTACAGACTCTTCGGGAGAGACTTACAGATTTCATTTTTTTCCAGAACCTGTCCACAATCGTTGGAAAATATGCCAATGGACGGTTGATTACCTATTCGTATTGTGAACAATTTGTAAAAAATAATTAAATTATTGGAAGATTACAGGATGATGTATTTTGTGTATTCAAAGCAATGGACATTTTACACAACCTTATTGTACAGAAGGACATTATATCTCACTTCACATTCTTTGCAAACTTGATAACTGATTTGAAAGCAATGGGAAGCTTTTCTATGTACAGTTTGAGCCACTATATATAGCAAAGAAGAAGTTTTGGAAACACGCAAAACTACTTAAAAAATAAATAAATAAGGTTGATATGGTGCTGCAAAAAAAGAATGAACTGAATACATTCGCTACCATAACGTTTTCATTGGAAGAGCAATGAAAATGTATTTAAATTAACAGTTTGAATCATTCCAAGTCTAAAGTATTGCCCATCCCTTCAGTCGACGTGGAGCGCTCTTTTTCGGTTTATAAATTAATTCGTATGGAATTCCTACAAAAAGTGCTTGTTAACTACTGTATAGCAAACTATGCGAACAGCGACAACAAATAAAAACACTGTAAAGAAAAGTAAATATTTAATTTGTATATGGACACTTCTAACGTGTAGCATGTATTAGTTTATTTTTAATGTTCATAAAATACATATAGTCCCTTAAAATAGGTATTAGTGTCATTCTCTAACAAATTATTTTGTGCCTCTTTTATATTTTTATAACCTAATTAGAGCATATAAGAACATAATTTAGGCATCAAAAACGCCAATTTTTAGAATCTGCAAATTCCACTCTCTAAACATAAGTTAAAGCAATAAGAAACCTACAGAAGATTTTAATAACTTTGTATGTAGTCAGACTACACACGATTATATTATGAGTAGTTTTTAATACTGAAGGCCTAGTAATATAAAAATATTGCCTTTTTAAGTCATTTTCATTTATAGACGATTTAATACCTAAACTCAAATCCTGTCAAGGATTTATAGGTATATCCAGAAGTATGTATTTTTAGTGTTGTGGTAGTAATTATTTGTCCCGCGCCGTAGTCGAGTAGTTAAGACAAAAATCCTTGGCACAAAGCTACGGTACTTGCGCTGATTCGAGTCCACATGATAGAATATATTTTCTCATGGAATTTCGGCCAGTATGGGACCGGTGACCACCCAGCAACGTGAGACATTTGGGTAGCTGCAATAAGTAGTGACACCAGGATGAGAAAACCAGGTGTAATGGCTGGGGACTCGACATGCTTACCACATGTCACTCCTATACTGGCTAGATGATCGTCTATCTCTGTGATTAACACATGTGGATGTGAGGCCAGCAGCCGGCTCGTAGACCAAGGGACCTTCTAGGCCTGTCGCACTTGGAGTTGGAGGTAGTAATGATTTAACAAATACATTTTCAATATTATGATAAATATTAAAAAACATCTCTGTAAGTTTATGCTGATGATGTAATACTATTGGGCGATAGCGAGGAGATATTAAAGGCCAACATGCACATACTACTGAGTAACACTAAGAAATTGGGACTGGAAGTAAATATCAATAAAACTAAATATTTGGTCACGCATAGAAATACATTATATAATGGAAATGGACAGCTAATAACAAATGAGCGAAATTTTGAGGAAGTGGCTGAATTCAAATACTTAGGAACAATAATCACAAACAGGAATGAGATGCACAAAGAAATGAAATATAGGCTCAATTCTAGAAATGCGTGCTATTATGCATTACAGAGACTCTTGACGTCCCAACTCCTTTAAAAAAACGTTAAACTGAAAATATATAAAACTATCATTCTACCAGTTATATGATATGGAGTCTAAACATGGACTCTTGTACTTTAAGGGAGGAAAGGAGACTACATATAGTTTGATAATAAAGTTCTTTATGAGGGCTTTTTGGGAACCAAGAGAGATGAACAGACAGGTGAATGGAGAAGACCACATAACAATGAACTACATGGTTCTTTTATAGGAAGCCATATATAGTGAGACCAGTTAAGGTCCCTCGTAACCTGCGATGGGCAGGACATGTTTGCACGCACTAATGGGTGCGATAGAAAAGACGTGTATGGAAGGCTTCTTGGAGGAAAACCAGAGGGAAAACGCCCAGATGGTAGACAAAGAATGATGTGGGAGAATAACATTAACTATAATTTGAGGGAAGTAGATTATACAGGGGATGATTGGAAAACATTGGCTCAGTATAGGGATGTATGGAGAGCTTATGTCCGCTCGGCCATGTACCTACGGGTTCAATAATGCCAGTGAGTTAGTTAGTTTATTAAAAACATCTACTATTAACATTTTCCAGTTTATTTTTTGAACAAATAAATTGTTTATTATCGATTATATGAATTGATAGTTATGATGAAATGGGTTGTACAAACGTAGTGAAATTTCATCAAAGAATCTGCCTTGACATTGGAGAAAAATAGGAAAAAATAATTTTAGTTGCTACCGTCATTTGAACCCGGGACCTCCCGCATGATCCTCAAATGCTATCGCCTGATCCTAATCATTTGGTGGAAGAATGTCTTATCTCACAGCTGACATGATATTTAAAACAGTATCCTAATGTACTGTATGCCTAATATGTATGTACTGAATGCAAAACGTTAAAATTATCCGTTAAAGCATTGCTGACTTCAAGCATTCAGATACGTTAGCATTGAAATAATGCAATTGTTGATACATTTATTTCAATTGCAACGCAGACGAAAAAGGTCAATAAGCTGAAGCTGAGTTGGTGCTAATGATTTTCTTTTTCTATTGGACACTTATAACTCGACCGCATTAACTTTTTAGCTGGAGAGGGGAAGCAATAGCGCTAGTTGTGAAGATGGGGAAAGTGCCTCCTTCCACCGTTAATACAATCAAATGACTAGGCAAATGGTATAATCAGTGGCAAAATATAGTGGTAGACCTACTTAAAATAGGAGATGAAGTCAATGAAAGATCGTCGGAGTTTGTAATACTACAGGTTTCTGGATAATGTTTACGTACAGAGAAATTAAAGCAGCACTGATTTCCAGCTACTGTCTGTTAGACTTAAATGTTTATATACTGTGAATATACGATCTAACTTTCGCATTTGACATTGTCACTGACAACTGACTATACGCGACTGACGGATAATAATCACTGTCACTGCAACCTGAGACAAGGGTCTAATGCCTCCAACCCCTATTCACTCTATTCTTTTAGTTCACAGTTTTTCCGCATTGAAAGTTAACGTTGTCGGGTAGTACAGTTCTCGATACCAATGGAAATTACAGCCTGTCAACTTGAAGTAAAACCATGGATTGAAACCACGGCGATATGTGTAAATAATGCTAGAGAGAGAGAGAGAGAGGGGGGTGGGGGTTAGAGAAAGAGGCAAACATATTAATGCGGTATTGCCATATCTGTTTAAGATGCTGTATTACTATATCACAGATAGCTACTGAGTGAGCTCGAACGATTTCGGCAACGTAGATTTTCCTTACATATTTACGAAGAGTTTCACTGACAGTTTGTCAGATCTAATGAAAACAAAATATTGACGGTCGTAAAGTCCGGTCTATGCAATTATTGACCCTCTCTTCAACGCATTTAATGAAGAAGTGAAGGAAAATGGATTAAAAGGTAAAATTCCTGTTGGAGATCAAGTGATCCAATATAAATAGATGTGTACTTGTGGCAATACTGTGTAGGGATTTGTTCTATTTGTCTGTGAAGATTACACTTCCCCTCAAAGAGAGTGGTGCTTCAAGGAGTGAATGAGAGAAAATGTAAATAGTTCATATATTTTCTGGGGTTTTCTTGAAGTTGTTAGGCTGCAGACACCAACGGCCTGCGAAAATCGCCCGAGGGAATACTTTGTCACACACATTAGACATGAACACAGTGATATAATCTTCTTGCAACTGTAGTTAGTAGTATGCTAAGACCATCGCTGAAGGCAACTCAAAACGTCACAAGACAAGAGACACACAAACCCAGATCTAAGAATGAGACTTGAAATCTCCTACCCTGCCGAGAATCGAATTCGTATTGCTGGAAAGTAACATAGGAATTCTACTAATCACGCCACGGAAGCGGACAAAATTAATAAATATCTCAATTTTCCATTTGCAGTCTGTGGCAGGGTTATCTAATTACTCTTACACAATAATTAAAACCAAATGTCGAAGTTATTGTTTTACAATTGCACGACTGGAAGAAAATTTCAAGTTAAACATTTAAATTTCGAACGTCACCTGTTGCACTACTATACAAAGTTATTGAAGTACTTTAATATAATTATCATTTCCAAACTAGGGCCACTGTTAAAACATATTATTGTAAATGCAGAAAAAAGCAAACAAGCTCTGACCACTTATTTCAGACCGCGCCAGCTGTAATTTCCAGTCTAACAGTGCAAAGTCACGGCAATTTAAGTCTTTCTCCAGTTAGGAATAATCTAATAAATAAGTGGTTACACAGCAAGCCTTCAAAGAATTCTATACATAAAAATTGTACCTTAGCCTAGATTTGAACTGGACTTCTGAATATTATGCGATCGCGGGCAGAGATTAAAGCATAAGGAGCTAATTTTCAAAACGTCTTCGTACATTTGTGGGAAGTCGCTACTTGGCTCTAAACCAGAGCCCCCAAACATATTCGTATCGCGGGCCAAATGGAAGAAACATCAAGGTGTAGGCCATAGGCCTATTATAGGTGTTGTGGATATGATTATTATTATTATTATTATTATTATTATTATTATTATTATTATTATTAGAATTTATAGGAGATAAAATAAGAAACAGTGATGATTAAACAAAGATGAATGTTTAACTTCATTTGTGGATATCATGAAATACAAACAATTAAAATTATATGGTGATGTAAGAAGAATGACGGAAGACTATTTCCAAACAGAATACTAGAATGGGTGCCATTTGGTAGAAGAAGAAGAAGAGGACGGCCAAAAATAATGTGGATTGATGGTGTTATGAGCAGCATGAGAGAAAAATAATTGGACGATGGAGATTGGAATGATAGAGAGATGTGGAGGAGAATGACAGTAGATTAATTGGGCACAGGAAGATGTTGTGAAACCTTCTAAATGAAGAAGTAAATATTATAATTTATTATTATTATTATTATTATTATTATTATTATTATTATTATTATCATAAGCGTGTGTTGATTTGCTACTTTTCTTATTATGTCGTTATAATGTATTTCACAAGTTCTTGTTTCATTACTGATAGACTAATATTATACGCTACAATTAGCATATTTTAACTTATTAGAATCCTACAAGGCTACAGAGGCCGGATAGAAAGTTATGGAGGGCCATATCCGTCCCGCGGTCAATAGTTTTGCATATCTGCTCTAAACAATAGTTTGATTACTCATACAATAGTCCCTTTAACACAAGTCTGTACAGATTTAAAGGATATTCTGAAACCAAATTGCGATATTTGTACGTAGAGAAATCTAAGAAGAATACAAAAACAAGAAAGTTAGTTTTGGTGCAAGGAGACCAAGAGATTATTGAAAATGAGCTACTCAAATAGGGAGTAAAGGATCCACAGAGGCTATTGAAGTCCCGCGCCATAGCCGAGTGGTTAAAGCAAGAAGCGTTGGCAGACAGCTACGGGACTTGCGCTGGTTCGAATCCCCATGGGGGAAGAAATTTTTCTCATGGAATTTCGGCCAGTATAGGACCGGTGCCCACCCATCATCGTGAGGCGATTTGGGTAGCTACAGTTAGTAGCGACTCCAGATTGAGAAGACCAGCTATAACGGCTGGGGGACCCGACATGCTGACCGTATGTCACCCCTACACACTGTGATTAACACATGAGGACGTGAGGCCAGCAGCCGGCTGGTAGGCCTAGGGCCTTCAAGGCCTGTCGCGCTTGGAGAGGAGTAGACTATTGAAACGCTTAGTTTAAGAACGAGGCGACCTTATCTCTCAGGGAAATAGAGAAAGGCTGCCTTGTGGTGAAGAAGGATGCTAGGAAAATCCAGACAGAAATTTTCCTGGTCCTCCAGGTTAGGGATTATGCTGTGGGCTAGCTCCCCACACATTAGAAAAAAACACAAAATGCTAAAATACCAAATCAGTCAAAGACAGAAAAAAAAGTAGTGACAGAAACAAAAAAAGAAAAGATCAGGAAATTCATATTTAGGAAATTACATGCATTTTTCGTCAGGTGTAAATAAACACGAAGACAGTAATGCAAGCAAGACGGCTAAGCATTGAAGATGCCCTAGATCGTGTGGGCTTTGGAGGTTAGGTACGGGAAGACGGTAGCAGCTATAAAAACCAGAAGATAGATAGAAAGAATAAAGTAGCAAATAGTATTCATGGACTTATTTAAAATTTGTTTTCTGTTTAATATAATTTTTTTAAATATTACATTTATAGACTAGTAAATAGTTTGTCATTTTATTTAATATTGCTGTTTAATAGCTATTGTCAATAACATAGTAATTTAAATATGAGCGTGAAACGGACGATAAATTTGTTCAGAGCCTCCTTCTTTAGCTTTTTCTTTTATGTGCTGTAAATATTGAACACAGGACCATGACTTTAATTCTCTTCCAAGGGAAACTAAGATTTTTACGCCATAAAAATTCCATCGACCCCAGCCGTATTTGAATCTGGAAAACAAAGGGAAACAAAGGCTAGTACGATATCCATAAAATCAGGAAGATCAATGGAATAAATGGCTGTATGTAATATACTATTAGTAAATATATATATATATATATATATATATATATATATATATATCTCCATCCATTGTAATTCTGCCCTAGGGCAGGTCTTTCACTACAATCATAGCATTTTCATGCTAACCTTTGCAGCTTTACTTGATAATTATAAGTGTGGTAGCTTCCCGTTGCTTTCCACACTGGTGAAGGATGATGATGATGATAACGTTAAGGATGATGATGATGATGATGGCCGGATGATTTTCGGGGACCGTTGGGCCCTAAACTTCCTGACATTTGTCTTATAGGTGAGAGAAAAACCCGAAAAGAACCTCACCGAGGAGCATGTCCCGACTGGGAATCGAATCCAGGCCCGCTGCGGGACAAGGCAGCATGCTACCTTGAGAACACAGCGGTGGACATATAGGCCTATATGATATCCTCTCCGTAGTCCAGCGGTTTAAGACATAAAGTCTTGATACAGATATACGGAACTTATGCTGTTTCGAATCCCCACAAGGGAAGAAATGTTCTCATGGAAAATCAGCCAGTATAGGACAGGGGCCCACCCAGCATCGTGAAGAATTTTGTAGCAAAAAGCAGCTATAACGGCTGGCTAGCGGACCCAATGTTGAACACTTGTCACCCTGTACTGGCTGGATGATCGTTAATCCCTGAATTAAAACGTGGATGCGAGTTCAGCAGGTGACTGGTAAACCAAGGCTTGTCGTCATATAGAGTTTACATAAAGGCCTATTACATGAAATGTGGATATTGCTGAAACGACGCTCTGTCATCACCTTTTACGAAATTTACTCAAATCTCACTTATCTTATTTGGTAATCTATTCTCTGCCATTGTGCCAACATGATCTTTCCATTTCCTTTTATTTTCTTCTATTCTCTCATTAACTGAGATAATACTAAGATTTTATATTATTGTTTCATTGGAACACGTAGCGTAATTGGCTATGTCAATATGCTAGAAGTCCGAAAGACGGGGGTTCAAGCCCCGGTGAGATCAGTATATTTAAACTGAAATAAATATTCTGGCAGTACCATGGACATGAGGTAGACTCGACCTCTAACAGAAATGAGTCCCAGACGCTTGTTCTGGGGATAAAGTCGCATGGCTGACAACCCGGTTGACAATTTGTGCCGATTGTCTCGAAAAGTGGAAGACTTAACCTCTTATTACCCCAAGCGCCTCTTGAGGGCAGTAGTGGGGTCATATTACCTTTTATTATTATTTCGTTTCTTACTTTAACAGCTTTAATGCACTGTTATTCTTCTACTTATATTATATGAATGCAAAATATGACTTTTAGTTTAAGAGAAGAGAAAATATTATGAGTATATGAAAATAAAGTTCTTAGGAAAATGTTTGTGCTAAAGAGAGATGAACAGACAGGCGAATGGAAAAGACTACTTAACAAGGAGTTACATTATTTTTCAGGAAACCAGATTAATTAGAACATTTTAGTCTCATAGGCTGCAATGGGCAGGACATATGGCAGGAATGGGGAATGAAAGAGGGGAATGGAAATTCCTTGTAGGAGAACAAGAGGGCAAGCGCCCAGTATGTAGGCGAAGAATGAGATTGGAGAATAACATTAATCATAATTTTAGGGAAGTAAATCGTATAGAGGATGATTGGAACATTGGTCCAGGATAGGGATATATGGAGAAAATATGTCTGCATGGCAATGAATTTACAGGTTCAAAGTGCCAGTGAATTAGTTGGTTATCAGCTAAGGTATCCTCTTAAGTTTCTCAACAAAAATCATTGCGAACATATTGTATTAATTTTCTGCATACTTTGTTAAGTAAATAAACACATGTTTAATTCTTCATTACTTACATATTCTCGCCAAAAGTTAAAAATGTAGCTTAACTCTAACTGCCTCAAGTCAGTCTATGCATAAGAATATATATATATATATATATATATATATATATATTATATAGGATCCATATCCATAGTAATTCTGCCCGAGGGCAGGTCTTTCACTGCAATCATAGCATTTTCATGCTATGCTTTGCAGCTTTACTAGGTAACTTCCCGTTGCTTTCCACACCGGTGAAGAATGATGATGATGATGATGATGGCCGGATGATTTTTGGGGACCGTTGGGCCCTAAGCTTCCTAATATTTGTCTTATTATAGGTGAGAAAAAACCTCACCTAGGAACCTGTCCCGACGGGGAATCGAACCCGGGCCCACTCTGTGACAAGGCAACACGAAACCTCGAGACCACAGCGCAGCGGTGGATTTTTTTTTTTTTTTTTTTTTTTTTTGCCTCTTTAATATACATCTTTGTCATAACCTCAATTTCGCTTATTGGTGTTCTAAAATAATACATGGAAAAATGAAAAGAACACTATCCATAAATGGGATGAAAGTCAAGGTTTCAGATCAGACGGAATTTGAATTGACGCTCTGAATCTGCCGAGAAATTAACGACATATTAATAGTGTATTAACATTGATTTTCAATCACAACAATGAAACACTAATAAAGACTAGATTACATACTGCAGAAACAAGTTGGTATCCTAGTTTACACCCTGCAGATAAAACTGGTAACCCTGGATTATACCTGCTAGAAAGGTTATCTATTGTTCGGGTATTTAAAATAAAACGTTTTTGCTAGAACTTCCTGGAATTTGGGTTTTAATATTTTGGAGAGAAGTATACTGTGTTTTAGAATATACAGGGTGATTACAAATGATTGGAGCGATTTCATGATTTTATGGTAGCTGTAGTATTCGACATATGCTTTCTCCTCGCCTGTCGCCATCTTTGATAACTGCTGCGCTCTCTCGGTTTAAAGCTGAAACACGGCTGCGAGAGAAAACAAAAAAAAACCTTATGAGTTTTTATACATAACTTTAAAGTTCTGTGAAGATATGTCAAATAAGATCGCTACAATAAAATCATGAAATCGCTCCAATCATTTGTAATCACCGTGTATATTTTGTTTAGGATCATTTGTCGTTCCAGACCAAATGTTATAATATTAGAACGATACATGTTTAGAAATGAGCTAACCTTCGTTTCTCAATTTTGCATATTTGATTTTTTTTCGCTCTATTAATATACGATACGGCAGTTTAAATTATTTCAAATATGGAAATGTACAGTTACTGACAAAAGAGACAATTTTAAAGAAGTGACTGAATTTAAATACCTAGGAACAAAATAACAAACAGAAATTAGATAAAAAATTGAACATAGGCCCAAGTCTGGAAAGGCATGTTATTATGCGTTATAAGGATGCTATCTATGTATTTAACTTCTCTAATATATATATAAATAATACATATGCATAAAGTTGTTGTTTTCCCTGTTATAATATTGTATTGATGTAAAACATTGTTCCATTAATTAAGATATGGAAAACGATTACGAGTTTTTACGAATATACAAGTGAATGTCGCAGGATAGGGACATATGGAGAAATTATGTCTGCGTGGCAAAGAATTTACAGGTTTGAGTGTGTCAGTGAATTGATTGATTATATCAACTAAGGTACCCTCTTAAGTTTCTCATAAATTGCATCAACAAAATCATTGCAAACATATTGTATTCATTTTTTACTTACTTTATTAAGTAAATAAACTTATTTTGAATTATTTACTACTTAAATATTCTTGCCAAAAGTTAAAAATCTAGTCTAATCCTTAACTGCCTCAAGTCAGTCTATGCATAGTTGTTTTTTGTCTCCAGTATAAATCTTTGTCATACCTCTCTCTCTCTCTCTCTCTCTCTCTCTCTCTCTCTCTCCTCTCTCTCTCTCTCTCTCTCTCTCTCTCTCTCTCTCTCTCCTCTCTCTCTCTCTCTCTCTCTCTCTCTCTTATAGGAGTTCTAAGATAATACATGGAAAAATGAAAAGAACATTATCCATAAATAAGGAAGAAATTCCAGGCTTCAGAACTGATGGAACTTCAATTGACGCACTGAACCAGCCGAGAAATTAACGATACATTAATACTGTATTATATTAATTTTGAATCACAACACTGAATCATTAATAAATACTAAGTTACATACTGCCTATCCTGGTTTATATTTGCACATAAAACTGGCAACTCTGGTTTCTACCTGCTATAAAAGTTGTCTATGGTTCTACAGGTATTTACAATAAACCCATTTTTGCTGACAACCTTCGGAAATTTGGGTTTTAATTTTTGGAGGGAATTATACTACGTGTTAAGGTACGTACACATATGCGCGCCGCGAACACGAACGGCGCGCGCGCCGCACCATGTTCGTCAGATTTGGACGGGGTTTTAAGGTGCGCGCGAACGGCGCGCGCACCGCGCGCGCGTCTCTCACCACGATCCACTCATTGACGGTTTTTTCCACAAACACTTTGATGGTTCGCTGTTTAGATTTGGACGGGTATCTGAGAGGTTCGTTGCTTTCGGTGCGCACCTATTATTTGAGTATGGAGTGGTCAGAGGAAAACGTGTTAAAACTTGTTGACATTTATAGAAGCAAGCAATTATTGTGGGATCCACGACATAAGGATCATTTTAAAAAATCATTGAAAGGAGATGCCTGTTTTTTTTTCAATGATATGTGGTTTTTTTTTTCGTGTGTACTGTAATTGTATAAATAAATTAGAATTATTTAGAAAACATTATTTATTTAAGACGTTCATTTCATAATATTATGTATGAAGTATCACAAAACAATACAATATATAAACACATTTATTGCTAATTATTTATTTATCTCTTCAAAGACTCCAATGAGCAAGACTGCTCATGTTAAGGGGCAATATACAAAAAATAATGGCCATAAAACAATTAACAATAAAAACAAGAAAACAAATTCAGGCATAAGTTTAAGTAATACAAACTACTATAGATGCACAATATATATATATATACACATATAAATACAATATTTAAACAGGATAATATTAATAATAATAAAATTAACAAAATTAACTAAGAAAGCAATGAGAAAAAATATTTTTAATACAATTAGAAAAATGTTTAACATTCGTGAAATGTTGATATTCAATAGGTAAGTAGTTATTTTAATGGTTGATTAATGCATAACGAATCCCTTTTATACCTTTTTTTTTAGAAACTAGTATCTTTGTGCAATAAAGTACAACCTCTAGTATAATAATCATGTACATTTTTATAAAAAATTAAGGCCATGTTATGGTGAGATAGATTCTTAATAATTTTAAACATATATATACAAATCATGTCCACCGCTGTAGTCTCGAGGTAGCGTGCTGCCTTGTCACGCAGCGGGGCCCGGGTTCAATCCCCGGTCGGGGCAGTTTTTCTGGGTGAGGTTTTTATCGGGGGTTTTCCTCACCTGTAAGACAAATGTCAGCAAAACTTTAAGGCCCAAACGGTCCCCGAAATCATATGGCCATCATCATCATCCTTATCATTATCATATCATCATCATCTCATCATCCTTCACCGGTGTGGAAAGCAACGGGAAGCTACCACACCTACACAATTCCCTAGTAAAGCTGCAAGCATAGTATGAAAATGCTATGATTTCAGTGAAGGACCTGCCTTCGGGCAGAATTACTATGGATTGATATACAAATCATATATTTTTTTAAATTTCTTTAATGCTATAATATTTGAAAAAGTATAAACAAAGTTATAAGATGTAATAAGTAATAAGCGTGACCAGACGTCCCGATTTTGGCGGGACAGTCCCGATTTTTAACAATTTGTCCCGCGGCATTTAAAAAAAATGTCCCTATTTTTGGGAAAGAATGCAGGACAAGCGGGAGAACGGAAAGGGAATAGACATCGTTGGTTACACCTGCTCTGCAAAATGTCTACTGAAGGTTTGTGGGTTTCCTATGGATCGCAAGAGGTTCGCGGCGCGCATATGTGTACGGACCTTTAGAATGTTTATTTTGATTATGAACATTTATCATTCCGGACCAAGTTTTATAATATTAGAATGAGACATGTTTAGAAACGAGCTAACCTTCGAATCTCCATTTTGCCATATTTGTATGTTTCTTCCCTTCTCTCTATTAATATCCGATGATAATAATAATAATAATAATAATAATAATAATAATAATAATAATAATTCCATGGCGCGACAGGCCTAGAAGGCTCTTAAGACTACCAGCCGGCTGCCTCACCTCCACATGTTTCAATCACAGATAGATGATCTCTAGCTAGTGTAGGAGTGACATGTGGTCAGCATGTCGACTCCTCCAGCAGTTATACCTTGTTTTCTCAACCTGGAGCCGCTACTTACAGAGTGATTCAGATATATGGTTATACGTTTGATCGCATTTTGTGACGAAAATATTATTATTAAAGGAAATATGATGTTATCATTGGAAAGGGAATCCTTCAAATTACAACAATATAACAAAACAAAACAAATCACTGCTTACGTGCAGCTTGGCGGGTTGATTTTTGTGGGCTAGCGTCGAACGCCTCCACAATTCTCTTCGTTGTTTCTGCATCCGTGTTAATGCGAGGCCTTCCAGGAGGTTTGATTTTCTGTATCCTTCCCGTTTCCAGCAGTCGTTTTCTCCACTTCACCACAGTCGACGGCTGCAATGCTACGTTAAACTCACGTCTTGCGGCCTCACGATCATTAGCATACGTTATTGTCCATGCAGCAATTGTAATTTGCTGTTGCATATTTAACGCCATTTTGATTAATGACGTAAGTTCTACACTGTTTTGTTTTATTCCATTGTTGTAAATTGAATAATTGTCTTTCCAACGGTAATTTCATATTTCCTGTAATGGTAATATTTTCATCACACAACACGATCAAACGTAAAGCCATATTTGTGATTCAAATGCCTCACGACGCTGGGTGGGCACGGGTCCCATACTGGCCGAAATTCCATGAGAAAATTTCTTCCCCCATGCGGACTCGAACTAGGGCCCTGAAGCGCAAGTCCCGTACCTCTTGCCTTAATCACTCTTCTACGGCGCGGGACACATAAACATGTAATTTATGTTACAAAACCTTGGATGTCTAATAAGTCTTAATTTAAATTATTATAAAAGCAAGTCACTTTGGATTAAGTTTCATAATAATGTAATTTTCATAATCAAATTTTACTTTTGCCTCATTCACATGTTTTTTTTATGTTTTCTAATAATATACTTTACGATTAACATAAATATAATCTTCGTCATCAGGAAGACAACCCAAGTTGGGCCTCGACTTCTCGCCGGATAAATGTATATTTCTAAGATGGGGGATCTCCCACCTGTTGACGGGCAGAAAATTTTGGTAATATCGTTATTATGCATTTACTTATAAAGAATAACTAACGGTTATGTAATTTCGATTTTAGTGCACAATATAAGGTACATTGTCCCGCGCCGTAGCCGAGTGGTTAAGGCAAGATCCTTGGCTCAACGGGACTTGCGCTGGGTAGAGTCTGTACGAGGGAAGACACTTTGCATGGAATTTCGGCTAGTATGGGACCGGTGCCCACCCAGCATCGTGAGGAATTTGCGAAGCTAGAATAAGTAGCGACTCCAGGTTGAGAAAACCAACTGTAACGACGGGGGGACCCTAAATCCTGACCACATGTCAACCCTGTGATTAACTTATGTGGATATGAGGCCAGCAGCCGTCTGGTAGACCTGTGGCGCCATGGACAATATTAATTCTTCCTAGGCATTTATTAATGACAATGAAAAAAGTATTATTATTTTTGTATGTATTTAAAAATATATCACGAAAAACCTGTGTCACTATGTTGTCTATCTTTACAGAGTTTTCTCAATAACACCATCCAAACATCTAAGCATCGACCTTCCCGCTCTCTTTCAATCTGACTTTGATTAGACTATTTAACTCATGCCCCAAATGGGAGTCAATGACCAATCACGTTTCAATGATTTCTGTTTTACAACCAATCAGAGTCGTGTTTCACGAAATATTTATCAGTGTTATAATTACCATATTAAAGAAAGCTCCTCCTTTTTAATATTCTGAACAGGTCTGACCATTATCTTGCAGTGACTGAGCCCATGAAAAATACGGCTACCAGATTGTATATATAGTGCATGAATGTCAACAAATGCCGCATGTGGGAGTTAATATAAAAACATTTGTAGCAATTGATTATACCACCAAAAAAAGAAACCACTGTTTGCACTTTCTTAAATGTATTTTTTCCTAGGTAACAATCCAGAAAAATATAATTGTCATATTTACATCATACGACATCACAAATGAATTAATATACAGTTTGATGTGTTTCATTTTTTCTCCACTAGAGAGCATTCTTACAAGTTGCGTTCCTTTGGCAATAAATAGTATGATCTGGTTGCAGTGATAAACAAAAGAAGCAGATGAAGCGTACCTATCGTTTCTCATTTGTTTTCAAACATCGCCGTTTACATTAAATATATAAATATTTTAAAATAACTATAGTTAAGTAATGATTTGTGAGTAAACAGCTTAATTTTATTCGTTAAATAGTCCTAACAAATGCCACTCTTGATTTCCAAATTCTCTAGATAAATTCACTCCTCACTTCGTGAGTCGTGAATTTATCGATAATTTGGAAATCACTCGTGGCATTACTTATGATAATCCACTCAGATACCTCGTTTATATCCATTCTTTGCACAGTCCGGCCTCTCAATCTACTTGTTTTTAGTGAGGGTACAATATCCTGTGATTTATAAGTTGGTACAATTCTAAGTTATAAGGATTATATTTAATTTGCATTACGAATTGGGGCGTGTATTATACGACAAACATTATAAAAACGGGGGCTTGCCATAGCATAGTTGGTAAAGCATCAAGATAAAAGCCGGAAGAATTTGGATTCGAGTCCCGGTGGGGTCAGAATTTGTAAACTGCCCTAAATTTCTGACGGGATCATGGCCCTAGGGTCGACTCAGCCTCTAACGGAATTGAATATCAGACGAATGTTCAGGGGTAAAGGCAGACGTCACTTAGAGCTGATTATCAGAGACTGCAGCGTGTTCATAATGCTTGCATTCGATTCATTTTCAATATCCGCCGTTATGACCATATTTCCGAACACTTTAATAACCTCTCTTGGCTCCGTCTTACTGACAGACGTAAATTGCACTCTCTTTCGCTACTTTTCAAGCTTCTGAATTCCTACATTCCTACTTACCTGGCGTCCAGATTTGAGAAGTTATCCTCCTACCACAATATTGACACTAGGTCACAAGATAGCAGTCTGCTAACAATTCCTCTTCATAGCACTTCCTCCTATTCTACTTCCTTCACAGTAGCCTCCGCCCGCTCCTGGAATCTCCTTCCTCAAGATATCAGGGGTTGCCGCACACTTGGCACCTTTAAGTCACGCTTATACAGTTACCTGTTGTCTAATAATTAATTTTTCTCTATTTATTTAATTTTATACTATGTCATTAACCTTTTCCTCGTTTTTTATATATTTTGTACATATTATATATTTAATTCGTTAAATTTAGAGTAAATCAAAATACATTATAAATATTAATTGTATTGTATTCATAACTTGTAATCGTTTATATATACATATTGTAATTTAGATTTAAGACTTTTCTTTTGTATTTTTTTTAAACCTGGTTGAGTGGTAGACAAGGCCTTAAGGCCTTAACTCTGCCAGGTAAAATAAAGCTATTATTATTATTATTATTATTATTATTATTATTATTTAACTCATGTCGCAAATGGTAGTCAATGACCTATCACGTTTCAATGAAATCTGTTTTACACCAATGACAGCCGAGTTTCACCTCGCTCTTTATCGATTTCTCTTTATCAGCTCCTGCTTTTGTGATAAAGAAAGCTCCTCCTTTTTTAATATTCTGAACAGGTTATACCATTATTTTTCTCCAACAAATACATTGAATATAGCAAATAATGAATAGATTCAGTGATTTTACTGAGTTGTTTATTCAAAATATAAATGATTAACCTATAATGTTGATTATAATAGTTTGATGTGTTTCATTATTTCTCCACTAGAGTGCATTCTTACAATATTGCGATCCTATTTGGCAATAAATAATATGATCGAGTTGCAGTGAATATACATAACCTCACATTTCTAATTTGTTTTCAAACATCGCCGTTTACATTAACTATATAAATATTTTAAACACCGGTAACTATATTCAAATAATTATTTTTTAGTAAAGAGCTTAATTTTATTCGTTAAATAGTCGTAACAAATGCCACTCTTGATTTCCAAATTCCCTAGATAAATTGGAAATCACTCGTGGCATTAATTATGATAAATTCTCGCGCTGACTGTAGAAAGATGGGCTTCATAAGATCTATACAGTTAGGACCATTTTACGTTACGATAACTTATATTATTTGATGATGATGTGACCTATAACTATAGACTTCATTGTCTATAAATTCCTATCAAAGACATCTAGAAACTTGCAACTTTTAACTTATTATTTCTAAAGTTCCTGGGTATAAAAATATGTAGCCTCATCTATTTTATGAAACATTGAGAGATTATGCAGACTCAACTTTTATATAAATTGTGTATATTTTATATATAGGCCCTACCCTTAATAAATAAGGATGCTTTATAGTTAGTACATTTTTCTTATGTTTTTAGATCTAGGGGAAAAATAAAAATCAATTCTCTTCGAATTTAGCAAATTTCCCTTCTTTTTATTCCATAACTGCGTACATAAAAAAAGTTCCCTTTTAATGGTTTTCACTTGAATGCGTACATTGCTTGGAATCAGCTCGAAGAAGACACAGCTTGCTTGCCATATACATAGAAGCTTTTAGGTTTGTATAAAAAATCAATGTGCCAACCCCCCTCCCGCGCGCCTACATAAACGCACTAAGCTATAGACTAATATTTACAGCCAATTACACTACCAACCAACAGATTGGTTTTCTGGGGAGGTGCCAAAATTCACAAACCCGTGCCAATTATCTGTGCATTTTCTCTTACTCTCTCATTTACTCTCTTCTACTTCTAGCACATCTCATTTTGATACACCTCTCAGGTTTTTCATACTTTAAATAAAAGTCCTCCATTACAAATAGAATAAATCTCAGATTTTAAAACACATGTTTAACTAAATGTATTCACAGATATTCAAAAGAGGTCAATAAGGTAATCATATCAGTCTTATAACCTACACATCTTGAGGGGCAAAATATATCGATGGTCTTCAGATAAAATGGCTTAATCCTCATTTTTTAAATTTATTTTTTACTGTTTTATCACTACAGACACGAGAGGAAGCTTTTAAGTAAGGTAGCTTAAGCCTCACTGCTGGAAATCGGCAAATTACTAAAATTGTATATTGATTTTACCTTTAGAGTATAAATAGACCTACTAGATACAGGTGAAATGACTTAACTCTAAGAGAAATACTCTTACCCCACATTTGTGCAAATAGTTGGTTAGATGAATTGGCTTAAGCATTAGTTTATAATTATTTAACATGAAAATTAGTAACTAACTAACTCACTGGTAACTATCGAACCTGTAGGTTCATGACCGCGGGGACATAAGCTCTCCATAGCATCCCTATCCTGAGCTAATGTTTTCCAGTCAGTCCCTCTATACTCTACTTCCCTCAAATCATGGTTATGTTATTCTCTCACCTCATTCTTGATGTACCCATTGTGTGTTTTCCCTCTGGTTTTCCCACAAGAAGCTTCGATGCATCTCTTTTATTTCCCATTCGTGCTATTATACATGTTCTGCCCATCGCAGTCTAAGAGACAACATGAAAATTAATAAAGCCTACTAAATTTTCTTCCTGAAAAATCTTCTTTTGTGGAATAAACCCTTTTACCTAAACGCCATCAACATTGTTACAATTAAATGGAGTTTCTCAATAAAAACCAAATAAATTATGTTAATTTTAAAGTTAAAAACAAAGTGGGAAAATTTCCATTGTATAACGTTGTGTACCAAAGTTGTATTATACACTTAGGTATTTATATACTTCAAAACATAATTGTAATAAATTCAAAAGCAATTGCATGGAGTTTTCCAAAAGCAGTTTCAAACTTATGCAAAGTTAAATAGGCACAAAATCCCAAATGTTTTGATATATTTGTGGAAGCTATACCAAAATCCCAAACCGTTTCCATGTTTATTCCATGAATTAAATTAGTCTTTTGTACTGTACTTCATAGGCCTATGTGGGAATCGCATATGTTAGTTCTGTAACGAAGATCAACTAAGGTGACAATATATAATCTAGGTTTGTAAAAAATGAAATCTCTACTGGCGAACATTCCATGCTTGTATTATTCTCATCAATGAGTGCACTTGCATTACATTATCAACATTTTCCCTCAAGCTCTTTTTATTCTCAAGGTGATTATTACAATAGTTGCGCTTAGAGAATTGATTTAAATAAGCCACATTATACAACTAATACATTATATTAACGAAAAATGATAGTAAAATGAGACCTTGATTTAAAAGACTCTTTACAATTCTGACCCTAAAATTATGGAGAAGTGGTTTATATTCCATCAATGTAAGTCTCTACTTCAATATATAATCATGAATTTAAAATTTGCAGTATTCTGATAAATTTAATTTTTACCGATGTCACCAGGTTGTCTTTTTATGACATTTGCGGTATTTTCTCCTAGCATTGGCAGAATTGTAACCCACGTATTAAGTTGGGCCGCCTGGAAGCCGGAGTTACTATACCCCGATGATATGATAGGTGATGATTTGATGAATGATAATGAAGCGTCAGGAGAGTTCTTAAACCTAAACTTAACTTAAATCCATTTCAAGGGCGACCATATGAATATTTCCCTTAAACAAATTGTGGTCTGACCAGTAAATAGAACCCTGGACCTCATGAATTGTAGCCAGAAGCTCATGGAAATAAACAAGAATTTAATATTTGACTACGTTTCACACGGAAAACACAGCTATTGCCTTAACTATACAAATGTAAATAACATTTTTTTATTATTATTAATTTAATCGAATTGTTCTCAAGAGATGAACTTATAAGGTGAAAGTGATTGGTTCAATTAAGGGTCTACAACTCGTAAAAATAAAAATAAATAGAAACAAATTAAAAATGGCATGGAAAATAAATTAAATCACACCTTTAAAGTTTGGTACATAATGCCAAGCCGTTTAATATAATACGGATTTAGTAGTAAGAAAGCAATCAATGTTGAAACTGTCACTCATATTTACGAGAATGAACTTCATTTTTCTATCTCTGTTTTATTAGAATAGATTTTAATGTTATTTTTGTGTCCATATATTTTGATTCGATGCTTCAAATATGTCGTTTAGTTATCATATAATTAGTCCTTCAGATGTAGCCAACTACTTAACTTTATTTTGGTGTTATTACTTTTAATCTTACTTGTTAGTCCTTAAAGAATTTATAAAAAGTGTTATAAAAACTGCTAATACGTGTACTGTAAGATTTCATGGTGGAAATAAATGATACTTTCTGCAGATGCTAGATATGCGGGTTACGTATGTTTCCTAAAAGAACCTTCAATTATTAACTTGTGCGAATAAGTTACCGGAAAACATGAAGATTACTTTCTCAGCGGAGTGGAGAATTACTATGTGGAACTAAGTGATAGTGTCTGTGTTACAATTTAAAATTCATCGTTATTTTGTTACAATATGGAACAAATTACATGAATATTACTTATTCTAAAGGGGATTACTATTAACGCGAGCTCGTCCGCATCAGGCTATCGAAGTCCACGAACAAAATAAAAATATATACAAGTGTATACAGAAGTATTTTAAATTTAAATTTGATCTCGGTTATATTGAAGTGTATGGGTGTTAATTGTTTCTCGAGAAGCTAATCTATATAAAAATTAGCCTACTTGTTTTGATATCATTAGGAATCTTTCCAAAAGAAATCTGCATTTAGATATGAATGTAAAATGGAGTAACTCATTAATGTTTATATTTTTGTCCTAATATTGCTTGGGTTATTATATCTAGGAGAAACAGAGATAGACAGATAATGTAGCTCGTATAAGTGACATTAAAACTGCTCTCACTTTTTATTGGAAAATTCTTGGAGAAATGGCCATTAAAAGGACCTATTGGTAATAGGGAGGAAACCATAATATTCTGAAGAAACTTGTGGAAATGGATATCGAAGATATAAAATAAATTCAGATGTCTGAGTATAAAGAACAGAGGACCTTAACGAATGTGGCATTAAACCCAAGTGGTCCCATAAGCCATATACAGAGTGAGTCAGGGGGAAAGGTACATGCTTTGAGGGATGATAGTACTGGTGATTCCGAAAAAAAAATCTAATATGTATATGGTCTTTTCTTAACCGTTTCAGGGTACTTTAATGAAAACAACGAGGAACCGAAAAGTGCAGGTGATACTGTTATCTTAAGTGTTGTTTAATTGTGTACGTTTCCTCACAAAAGATGCTGAAACACTCCACGCCAACTTGAATGCATTTTGCTGCTCTTGTAGACAGCTGTTGTGTTGCTGATCTGAGTTCATTCGTAATTTCCTTTACTTGAACCCAAACATGTAAAATACGAGTGAGAAGTTCCTCTCTTGTGTCCACTTTATACTTGCAGACATCGCTCTTAAGCCAACCCCACAAACAGTAATCTAATGGGGGCAAGATAGGGTGACCTCGGTAGGAAAGACAGGCAAAGAATGAGGTGGAAGAATAATATTAACAACGATATGAGGGAGATAAACTATCATCATCAACATCCGGTGTCATGGCAGCTGTTGACTTCCGGAAACTAAACGCTATTCCTCTCTGTCCATCCATTGATCTTCCTCCAATCCTCTGATATTCTTAGCTGCTTGTACCCTATCTATCAAAGTTTTCTTCGGTCTTCCTCTCTTCCTCTTTCCATTGGGATCCATTCCATTACAATTTTAGGCAATCTTTGCTCTGGTATTCTTTTGACATGGCCTTACCATATTTTCTTTTCTATAATATCTATGATGTCCGGCTCCTCTTGTACACCCACAATTTCCCTTATTTATTTATTTCGTATTGTATCCATTCTAGAGTTTCCAGCTGATCTTCTTAAAACATCCATTTCTGTACTTAAAATTCTTTTCGTTTTCCTGGTAGGAATTTGCCAAACTTCAGCACCATATTGTGGAATGCAAGGCTTTCACGGCCGTAATCATAATGTTAAAAGATTCCGGGCTATGTGGCCGTGGTCTATAATTGGTGATCCTTCCAGACGTTTCTCCCTCGACTGCGGAGGACATCTTCAGTGGCGAGTGCTTCTAGGTGGTGTTCCCTTGTCGTAGTCGAGTCTATGAAGAAACACCTGTTATAGACTACGGGCACATAGCCCGGAATCTTTTAACATTCAGCACCATATGTTAAAAAGCTTTGAATTATGGTTTGATATATTTGTAATTTTTTATTTTCATAATATTCTTGCTCCACCAAACAGAGATAAACTATATATAGGGAATTATTATAGAAATATTAGCTCAGAATAGGAATATGTGGAGAGTATATGACCGTTCGGTCATGAAACTCCGGGTTTGATAGTACAGTATTATTACTATTTTATTACATCTAGTCTATATAAAATAAATGTTGCCATAAAAATGAATGTCTGATTATTATTGTAATTTTATTCAAATTTTAATTTCTCAAAAGTATTTGTAGAATTGTTTATAGAATAAAGTGTTTATAGAATAAAACTGATTTTTAGTCAAATAATCAAATTCAACATCTACAGACGTTTAATTTAAAAAGAAAATACTGTCATAAGCATGTTTGACCAAAACATAAACAATCATAACATATCATCTGTGATCTATAAACCTATTCCTAATATACAAAATAAATATATTTAGTAAATAAACTGAAAGATGTGAAGATCGAAGGTAAATACAAATCTAGGATATGTAAACGTTTGAACACACTTTTTCAAATTATGACATTCATATTAACCAAAGATTCAATAAGTTAGTGTGTAATTAAATATATCAAGACCATATAACATTTAAGCCTAAAGCAAAGATTCAACAAACTACATTTTTTGCTTTTATTAAGCATATAATTGACAGTTGTTGAGGCTTATTGCTGGAAGCTAATTTTTTATGATACTTTTCATTGATATCAATGTATAATTTTTCCATGGGCTTTATTTCGGGCAGGTAACTAATAATATGTGCTTGTGGCCAGTATCAACGAGATTGTGAAATAATAAAAACAATTTTTATATACGTGCTACAGGCAATAATAATCCCCTCGCTTACAGAAGCGACTTGTAATTCCAATATCTGATTACCAGGCCACACTAGCTACCAAATGAACTATTGTACTCATTTAGCAATACTAAATCTCTAACTATGTGATTAATCCTTTCATTCCGCACCAACATTAGCTTCCCATAGTATCAATATAAAGGTCTTTGGCATTAAAATTTGTATGGGCTAATAAAAAAAATATGTTTTGGCATAAACCTATGGCAATACAGTTACCAAATACAAAATAATATGGTTCTCTCATGAATAAAAATATAATTAACAGAAAATTCTAAATGGTATAAAAATGCATGTATTAGATATGTTATTCAGTATGTATATAAAATAAAAGAGACACCGATCTGTAATTTATGCCTGACATGTAAAAGGATTTAACAATTCTATTGTTAATATTGTTTGTTATGTATACTGTTTGCAAAGCAACGAGAAGCTACCTAACCTATAATTCCCTATTATATATCTGGCTTAACTTGGCAATGAGAGAGATGGAAATACAAGGGTAGATCCGTGATCTCTTACGGCCAGTTACAAAAAAAAAAAAAAAGAACACACCCTGTTGTCAGTTTTCGTCTCCCCCCTTTTCCTCTTTACTTCTGGTGAAGAATAGCCGAAAACACTGGTGCGAGTGAGAGAGGTGAGCACAGCTGTCTCTTTCTACAAATTTCTTGCAAAGTTAAACAAGACGAACAATAGTAAGGTTGCAAAGCATAGCATGAAAATGCTATGATTGATTTGAAGAACCTGCCCTCGGGCAGAATTATTATGGATGGATGTATACTGTAGCTGTGAGTCATAAACCTGGGCTAGGCAGGTACAGTATTTTGATACAAAGTATCAGTTACGTAGTATGAAGAAACTGTAGCTCCACAGCCAATATGTTTTCATTTCATACATGCTTAAATTAAGTCTTGTATTATTATTATTATTATTATTATTATTATTTTTTTATTATTAGTAGTAGTAGTATTATTATTATCATCATTATTAACTCTAGCTCAATGACGCAATGGAACTGGAGATTCATGTCCTGAGCTAATATTTTTTTCAATCATTCTCATATCAAGGTAGATATTACTTTCCCGCTTCATTGTTGTCGTACTTACTGAGGAGTCCCTCTGGTTTTTCTACAAATTATTATTATTATTATTATTATTATTATTATTATTATTATTATTATTATTATTATTATTATTATTATTAACTTACTGAGGGCTCCCTCTGGGTTTTCCTACGAATTATTTTCATCATCATCATCGTGAACATTTTAGTAGGATCTGTCGTCTGCAGTTTTGCTCAAGGTGATCTTGGTGAATCCATCTACGTCTTGACCTACCCAAACCTCTATTTCCCTGTGGTTGATATTATAGAGATAGTTTGGGTAATCTTGCACTTTCAATTCTCAAAATATGTTGTTTCCAATTTTGTTTATATTAATTTGTTATATAATTTAGTATATTTTCCACTATATTATTAATATTATCTATAAGTTATTGAACAAAAAAGACTGAGGCGGTTTGGTCACGTAAAAAGGATGTCAGATGACAGGATACCTAAGATGATATTAAATTTTGAATCGGAGTGCAACAGAAGAAAGGGAAGACTAAAAGATTGCATAGAAAAATGGTGTCGAGAGAATTAATAGAGAGTGGTGCGGAAAATAAGGATATATGGAGGTGTACAATTAACAATGGCATGTAGGAAAACTACTGTATTATAGAGACATTCCTAATAAAGAAAAGATTATTATTAAGTTACCCAGAAGCAATTTCAGATTCAGACCCACGCTACAACTTAAATTTCTTCCGAAAGGCTTGCTCCTTGGATTTTTCCTTCCTAAAAAGCCATCGAACCCGGCCGGGTTTGAACCCGCGACCCTCGAGACCAGAAGCAAGGGGCATAACACGGCCGACATTACTATTAACAAAATAACACAAGGAAGATGAATTTCTATCACACTCGGTTAAAAAAAATGAGATGAAAATTATAACATCTCATGATCTCACCTTATTAGGTGCGTTTACAGTGGACGGACGACCTGTCCATTTTTCCAGATAATCGGTACTTGATGTCAGTCGAGTTTTCAAACCTGCGTTACGGCCGCCTTCACTCCCAGAATAAGCGTCCAGTACTCGTTTTATTTAGAGGCTGAGTCGACCCCAGGGTCATGATGCCAACAGATATTGTGGTCCATTTTTAAAAATTCTGACTCCACCGGGACACGAACCCTCGACCTTCAGGTTTGTAGTGTATTGCCTTAACCAACTACACTAGTGCGTATACCCGATTATAAAGGGGATGAATTTAAAACATTAGCTCAGATGTATGGAGAGCTTATGAACCTGCGAGTATTCGATAGTGCCAGTGAGTTAGTTAAACCGGACAGTTATTTAGGTTTTTTTATTAACATCTGAAACACAGTATCCTTCATAATGGAGACGATTCAAAATATTGGAATATTAATTTTTTTATTCAAATTGCATGAAGAATTGTTTCCAATAATCTACTTGCGGTACATAAGTTTATGAATACGTCAGTTTTAAAAGTATACTCACTTTCAAAAGTAATCGGAGATAAATATTTTACTTTCATTCATAGGGAAAAAAAGCACTCCTAGAGGTTGTGAAAATTATAAAACATGTAATTTTTCTTTCTTCAACGAAGAGCTGAAATAAATAAATAAATAAATAACGTCATATTACAGCCACGGAGATGAAATTTCTGCGACGAACTGCAGGATATAGCCTTCTAGACCACCAAAGAAATTCAAAAATAGCCATTATCATACCTATATCTGAATACCTCCAAGAATATAGAAACAATTGGCTAGCTCCGCTAGCCCATATTCAGCGCATGGATCGTCACAGAATACCAAAACAAATTCTTCACTACATCCTCGAGGCAGAAGATCTGTGGGTCGACCTTTTCGGAGGTGGCGGGAGACCGTAACGGGCCACTGGGCCTAATACTTGAAAGGCAGATGATGATGATGATGATGATAAAAAACCTGAAGTGGTGAAAACCTGATTACATAGGGTTTTAGTTGTGTGATGGCATATTTAAAACGAATAGGAAAACTGTAAAGTGGTACATGATAATTTATTAATTTAAGACATGTGATCAACATTAAGCATAAGTTACAAAAATAATTCTCTACACATCTAATACCTACTACTATTTTATATGGTGTCCAAAGGGTCACAAATGAATGAACAAATGTCATATTTTACAGTTAAAATAAGAAAATACCTGGCAGGAAAGCTTTGAAGCGTCAAGTCTGATAGGACTGTTTACAGTTTGTTACTATTTAACATTTTCCAATACTGTTATTTTAACACAGTTCCAATAATGGATGATATTAATATATTATAATGATATTGTGAAAAGAAAAATTAATGTCTGAACCAGGAATCGAACCGCGGACCTCTAGTTATCAGTGGTTAGCGTGGCGTCGTCACTCAACCCTAATTACAGTTTTCTTAACCAGATTTTCTTAGTTCTGTTACCAATTAGCTAGTTTCCCAATTGTATCAACGAGGCTGAGCGATCCTGTACCGAATGGAAAATTTCAGTGGTGTAATCCAGAATCGAAACCGGTACCAATGGAATTATAATAAGACATCAACCCCATTGATGTGGTCATGTTGGATAGTTTTCTATATTTTTTAATTTGCATAATTACTCTTGTTATAACTTATCTAATTATATTCGGGCTAATAATCAAAAATATTATTGATATAACAAATAAAAGAACAAGAAAAATAAATCGATTAATATTTAAGTCTCCATGTATATAATCATCTCTATAAAGAATAACTAAAGAATTTCACGCTCCATGGCCGAGCGGTTTAAAGCATGATATCATACTTCAATACAGAGCTACGGAGCTTGCGCGTCCCCGTAGGGGAACATTTTTCTCATGGAATTTCGGCCAGCGTAAGACCAGTTCCAACCCAGGATCATGAGAAATGGTTGAGAAAACCATCTACAATGACTGGAGGTCTCCACGTGCTTAGCACATATCTCCCCTATGCTGCTAGTGGATCGTCATCCTCCGTGAATAGCACACGTAGATGTGAGGCCAGCAACCGGCTGGTAGACCAAGAGCTTTCTAGGCATATACCGCCTTGGAGTTTGTAACTTATTGTTAGTAAACTATGAATATAACTGCAAGAATAGTATTTTCGAATATTTTATTATTATTATTATTATTATTATTATTATTATTATTATTATTATTATTATTATTATTATTAATATCATCATTATTATGACGACTCCGTGGCGCAAGCGGTTAGGCTCTTGCCTCTCACCGCTGGGGTCCCGAGATCGAGTCTCGGTCACTCCATGTAGGCTTCGCGGTGGACGAAATGGAGCTTGGACAGGTTTTCTCGGGATTTTTCCCGTTTTCCCCTACCACAAATTTCATTCCATATTTCTCCATACTCATCCATTTCGTTTCATTTCATTCATCCGCCCTGTGACGGTGCGACAGCAATGGTCGGCCGTCACCCTTGACGTTCACAGACCTCTATAAATATAGTGATTTCATCTCATCTCATTCCTCGACCCGACCCTGAGTTGGACATGAGTTGAGAATATTATTATTATTATTATTATTATTATTATTATTATTATTATTATTATTATTATTATTATTATTATTACCGCAGGTTTAAGATTATATCGGTACATTAGAAAAAGGAATAAGATATATCGAATTACTTTCATTTCATATTATGTAGATTTTATGTAACTGAAGTAAAGGTTGTTAAAATAGATAGAAATTTTAACGCACGTGTAAAAACTTTCACAAACCTGTTTACTTATTGATAAGAGCCAAATGCAATACACGCTACTTTTCTCTTTTCTTCCGAGAGTCACTCAACTGCCAAGTTATAGCAAGATTGCAAATCGTACTTCACCCTTAAATTTTATATAAAAAAGTCAAGCTTAATAATCATTAAATCTAAACTACCCTTTGTTTTATAAATGAAACTGTACAGCCCTAATCACAAATAAGATATTCGATATACAAAAATACTATATGGCCTCATAAAAAATATTTCAATAATTCACTCAGATACATTAAACTTCTTGTGCGAGGGTCGCTTATTGGCTCACGGTTTCGGCGTTAGAAAACTTCCGTTTCTAACTCACTGGCACTATCGAACCCGTAGGTTCATGGCAGTGCGGACATAAGCCCTCCAAACATCCCTATCCTGAGCTAATGTTTTCCAATCATTGCCTGTATAATCAACTTCCCTCAAATCATAATTAATGTTATTCTCCCACCCCATTCTTCGTTTACCGGCTAGGCGTTTTCCCTCTGGTTTTCCTACAAGAAGCTTCCATGCTCGTCTTTCATTCCCCATGTTTCTAGAAGTCTCAATTCGAAAAAAAAAAAATAGTTTGCTGGAAGGTTCGCGAGCGCTGTTTTTTTTTTTTTTTTTTTTTCCAGGAGGCGATTTTACCAAAACCATCTATGTATGTCTGCTGTGTATAGCAGAAGTGGTTTGGGTAGCAGTCAGTTGCGAGTGAGTGATAAGTGGAGTCCAGATTCATAAGTAATTAGTACAGACCGGATGTTAGGGAAAATGCCTACAATTATTTATTATAGATATTGTAAAAGTGACTTCATATAGGCCCTAAGTTCATACCGACGACCCTAGAGTTGTTTTCCATGAAGTTAATTTTGCCTATAAATACATATTTCAGCTTACAATGCCTATAAATGCCTATTTGCCATTTTTATCGAAATTAACCTAGTATTTCAATGAAATTAATGGAAATGGACAAACTTCATGACACATATCTATTATTTTTTTTTGTTGATAACACTGAATTCAGTCTGTAGTCCTCGTTCACAGACAGGTGTTTCATAGACAAAATTGTGCGGTTTTTATATATATATTTTTTACCTTTAGAACAGTTGTTTCACGATGCCTAAAGAACGGACAATAGTAAAAGACAAACTGACCATTTTCGTAAAAGAATTCGGTGCGGAAATATTCTCAAATGATATTGTTTTGCAAAGTGTGTAAAATTTCAGTGAATTGCGCGAAGAAGTGCCATATTTCGTAGCACGTACACACTGCAAAACATAAGTATGCTCTTTGAAAAAAGGCAAAACAAGTTCCAAAATCATCTGATATCTTCGTATGCTATTGAGAACATGTTGTTATATTCTTTACGTTAGGCTGTAAAATTTTATGTTGTAATCCATTTTTTGTAAGAGCCTATTTTGATTTTTTGAGTGCCTATATTAATGATTTTAGTGCCTTTTTTGCCTGCCTAGTTTGAACTTTTTAAGTGCCTAACATCCGGACTCTAGTAATTAGGCTACATATTTTTTCCTTGATATGTTCGTTCGTAATAACCGAAAATGTTGACGATTCACATAAATCTAGGCCGTATACACAATTTAATATTACATATGTTTACATTTTACTCATTAGTACAAATTTATCTTCATAACAAACATTCATAAGGAGTATTTTCTAAGACACTTAGAGACCATTTATGTAATTCATAGCACTTATTCAAAACCATAAGATAATATTTCTGTTTTATAATGTATAGTATAATATTGTTATAGTAAGCTACAACCCGAACATTCCTTTGTGGCGAAATAGGATTTTAAAATATTTGAACATATACAAAATTATCAGATTAAATGGTTCCAACACGTCCAGAGAATGTCAAATTCCCGTTTACCAAAGATGGTTTACCACCTCAACCCTAAAGGCAAAAGAGACCTCGGAAGACCCTTCAACCGATGGAAAGATCAGTTTTTGTAGTCGCAGAACCGGCATCATCACCCAATACTGCATTCGGAAGAAGAAGAAGAATATTTGGAGATTCAGTAATATGACATATTTATTAGAATATTACATTTGTTTTACATAAAATGGTCTTCAAAAGTTGACAAAATGTTTGTGTATATACAGTGCTACAAAAACAGGTAAAATTTCTGTACCTGTTTGGAGGCTCATATGATTGACAGGTTATAGTCATATCACTATACTTTTCCTAGTCAATCCTGCTGAGAAAGAAACACAATGCAAACCCTTTTTAGTTTTCTAGGAAAAAATTACCTGGAATATCCCACAATTTAAAAAAAGTGCAAACTTCATTCTGTAAATTTATATGAAAATAACTGTAAGATTATTATATTCTGCTCTGTTCTAATGCGGGTAATATTAGAGCCTATTTATATATTAATTTAGGTTCAAGTCCTCTGAATCCACCGCTGTGGTCTCGAGGTAGCGTGCTGCCATGTCACGCAACGGGCCCGGGTTCGCTCCCCGGTCGGGGCAGTTTTTCTGGGTGAGGTTTTTATCGGGGTTTTTCCTCACCTGTAAGACAAATGTGAGGAAAACTTTAAGGCCCAAACGGTCCCCGAAATCATCCTTACCATTATCATCATCCTAGTAAAGCTGCAAACATAGTATGAAAATGCTATGATTGCAGTGACGGACCTGCCTTCGGGCAGAATTACTATGGATACTACGGATGGACCTATGTTTAAAATACATTCATTATACCCTTTTACAGGAATATGCTTCTGGAGTGTTTGTTACTTTATCATTCGTTGTATACCTCAGCATTCTTATAATTAGTGAATTTTAAGTGAAACATATGTCATCATAACAAAAGAAAGCTTGGACAAAGAAATAACACACTATTTAATTATAACATAAATTTTGATTCTTTATAATAAAAATGTAATATTACATATTTTGACTATTTTTCTGCAAATTTATGTACATACTAGCTAATACCCGGCATGCGCTGCTACGCCTAGATAAATAATAATGTGCTTTTTAATATATAGTTGAATAATTAAAAAGGAAAAATAATTATAAATTTATATAATTATTTTTAGATACCCCGTGCTGAATCCCCGGCGTTGCTAGGGAATCAACGCATCCCGATGTACTTGGCATAAATGAGCTGAAAGACAAAATTCGTTATTTCGGGTTATCCGTGCTGCTGCTCTGCTTGCCCGGGAATCTACTTATCCCGATCTTTTTGGCATCAATGAAAGACAAAAATTGCTATTGTGAGTTATCCATAAAAAAAACATATGCTGTCGCGGGCTTTTATGTAGAATTTTTTGAGATATTCAATTCTGTGTACATTAATTTGGTGTGTTTGTTATGGTTTAGGCAGCGTAAGCCATTTAAGCGTACAAAAAGCCACTTTTATTTTACTTTTTCACTACAAATGGTGATTTTTAAGGTTGATGGGGACCTTCCCGGGAAAATCCTGAACATTTTGCAAAAAGTCCCATCACAATCGGGAGTGCACGCTTGTCCGGGAATCTACTTATCCCGATCTTCTTGGCATCAATGAAAGACAAAAATGGCTATTATGAGTTAGCCGTAAAAGATAAACATAAGCTGTCGGTGACTTTTTTGTAGGCTTTAGTTTTTTGAGATATTCAATTCTGTGTAAAATTAATTTGGTCTTTGTTATGCTTTAGGCAGCGTAAGACATTTAAGCGTGAAAAAGGATCATTTTTCGCATTTTTCACTACGAAGGGTGACTTTTAAGGGTGTAGGATTTGAGTATCACAACTCTCTTATAGCCTATGTTCATCCCGGGAATCTCCTTAACATTTTGCAAAAAAACCTCAACACAATCGGATCATGGCCGCGCATAAAGCACGAACAAACAAACATTAATTTTTATATAATAGATTTGGAGATTAATATTACATAAAAATCTGGACTCTAGTGATAAGATTCATGGTCTGAAAAGCTACCAGTAAAGCTGGTCTTTACTCTTGTTTTTTAGGGTATACCCGTGAATATCTATTATTATTTTTACACTGGTAAATTGAAAGCCAATATGTGAACTAGGTTTGGTGGACACAAACTTCGAGAAATTGCATTCTAGAATAAATTAACTTTAGTGATTATGTGAAAAGGCCAAACACTTAAGAAACTTATAATTATGTGTCTTACTTACTCACTGACACTATCGAACCCGTAGGTTCATGGGCGCGTGGACATAAGCTCTCAAGACATTCCTATCCTCAACTAATGATTTCCAATCATTCCCTGTATAATCTACTTCCCTCAAATCAAAGTTAATGTTATTCTCCCACCTCATTCTTGGTCTACCAACTGGGTGTTTTCCCTCTGGTTTTCCTACAAGAAGCTTCTATGCACGTCTTTCATTCCCCATTCGTGCCACATGTCCTGCCCATCTCAGTCTACGAGACTTAACTGTTCTTATTATATCTGACTTCCTATAAAGACTATGTGGTTCACAGTTATGTCTTTTCCATTCACCTGTCTGTTCATCTCCCTTTGGTCCAACAATTTTCCTAACAACTTTATTCTCAAGTACTCGTATTTTCCTTACCTCCCTTATTATTATTATTATTATTATTATTATTATTATTATTATTATTATTATTATTATTATTATTATTATAAAGTAAAGTCCATGTTTCGCATCCATATAATATAACTGGTAGAATAATAATTTTATATGTCTGGAGTAAATTATTGTAGGCCCTATATAGGCCTAATGTAACTGGTAGCATAATAGTTTTATATGTGTCTAGCATACAGTAAATTATTGTAAATAAAATAAAGAAAATTGGAGATTTTTGTGTAAAACCAGTGTAAAGTTAATAAAAATATCTACTTGTTCCAACTTCACCACTACCACGACAATATGAAAATAAACAGTTGATTTTTACATTTGGCCGACACTAAATAGTCTTAAGAATATAAACAGAAAATGATGAATTATGCATCCGCAACACTATTTGTTTTTATCTATTTCTGAAATATGTAGTCTCTAGGTTAGTTCCTGTTTTGTATTTAGTTTTAGTGGTCGATTTCCCGCGCCGTAGCCAAGTGGTTACGCCGTGTCTTAGCGCAGAGCTACGGGACTTGCGATGGTTCGGGTCATTTTCTCATCAAATTGCTGCCAGTATAGGACCGGTGTCCCACAGCGTCGGGAAGAATTTGGGTAGCTACAGTAAGTAGGTCCACCGCTGTGTTCTCGAAGTAGCATGCTGCCTTGTCACGCAGCGGGCGCGGGTTCGATTCCCGGTCGGGACAGGCTCGTGGGTGAGGTTTTTTCGAGGTTTTTCCTCACCTGTAAGACAAATGTCAGGAAGCTTTAGGGCCCAACGGTCCCCGAAAATCATCCGGCCATCATCATCCTTATCATTATCATCATCACCATTACCGGTGTGGAGAGCAACGGGAAACTAACCACACCTATAATTCCCTAGTAAAGCTGCAAAGCATAGTATGAAAATGTTATTGCAGTAATAGACCTGCACTCGGGCAGAATTACTGTGGATGGATAGTAAGTAGTGGTTCAAGGTTCAGAAAACCAGCTAATGATATGCTGACCACATGTCACCCCTACACTGGCTAGATGATCGTCTACCCCTGTGATTAACACACGTGGACGAGAGGGCAGCAGCCGGCTGGTAGGCAAATGTCTTCTAGACATGTCGCGCCATGAGTTGGGGAGAGGGAACATAGGCCTACTGTCATAAATTTAACGAAACAATAGACACGTACGGTTCGTTGTATGAGGAAAAGAAATCCGTGATGGCAGTCTAATAAATAATATTATTATGTATTACTATCAGGTAAAATATTAAATAGTATATAAACATTTCTTAAAATAGGTTATGTAATATTAAACACATTGAAATTTAATGTTAACGTTAGTTTGGACACGTGAAGATGGATTGCCGGCTAGGAGTTTGGAGTGGATTCCAAATCGGAGGAAGAGAAGAGGGAGACCTATGAAGACATGAATAGAAGGAATTAAGAATTTGATGAAGAACAAGGGACTGCAGGATGGTGACTGGAAGGATAGAGATAAATGGTGGAAGGGAATCAAAAACTTAATATTGGGCACAGGAAGACGTTGTATATATTTAAAACACGTTAAATAAAACATTAATGTTATGTAAATTTTATATTAAACATTAAGTTAAGGTCAAATTAAATTTAAGGAAATGCAGGAAGGGGATTACAAAATATTTGACAACACAATAAGTTATTTTGGCTTTTTCATTTGAAAGAGATCTTACAACGTGCAAATATTCATTAACGCTGACAGTATCAAATGAGGCCCTGTGTAGGAGGCTATCATCATCATCATCATCAACATCCTCAATGTATGGGCCTGTTGGCCCGTTTTCCTCTCCCCGGTGCACTATATGCTGCTGGTGCAGGTCGTCTTTCCAACGACGTTTTGGTCTTTCTACATTTCTTCGGCCTAGAGGTTTATAATGGAGCAACTGTTTTAATAAACGATTATTTGACATTCTTTGTATATGCATCCATAGTAATTCTGCCCGAAGGCAGGTCCTTCACTGCAATCACAGCATTTTCTTTGTATATGTTCAAACCAATTATTTTTATTTCTGTGTATTCTCTCGTTTATGTTATATATTTGTAATTCATCTCTGATATCTTTGACTTCTCTTTTGAACTCTTAAAGATACACCTGCAACTGATCTGAGAAATCTCATTTCTATTGTCTCAATCTTATGTTTATCAGAGATCGTTAAAGACCAAGTCTCAGATCCGTATGTTAACGTTGGAACGGCTTCTGTTTTGTAAAATTTTAATTGAGTTTCCCTTGTGGTTTATTTCTCAGATGTCTCCTTATTGAACCACATATCTGTTGAAATTTCCCTAATTTCTTCTCCATGTGTAGGAGGTTATGATGTTCCTTATGGGTGTGATTAATAAATTTTATTAATACACCGGCGGGTTCCAAGGCTAGGCCTTTTTTGCCCCGCTAATTTTGATATTATGTTCGAAATACTATTATTACCAAAAGGTGTGAGTTAGTTTTAAATCATGGCAGAGAGTTTGTATTGTTATATTATTTGTTTATTCGAAGCGGTAAGCAGCAAAAGATGTTATGAAAAAAATGATAAAATGATGTTAAGCCCAAGGAAATCAAGTCGATCCTCCCGCAGGGGTGGTGTAGTATTAGCGTTTAAATCGTGGTGTTAATTTTTATGTGTTTTATTTTGTGATTTGTAAGTTTCATTTTGGTATGAATATTATTTAATTCCTGTCAAAATGAGTTAAATGGTTAATTAGTGCGTTTGTTTTATTTGATGAGCGAACGTTGGTAGCGGAAACCGATTCAGTGCAATTCTTTCTTTATCTTATAATGTGGAATGAATGGAATTCTTCCCTGACCCTTTCTTTTGTATAGCTTAGAAAATCCGTTTGAAAACACAAACAGGTACCTGAGTTTCTAATGTAAACATAATTGTTATTTCACTGTTTTAAATTATTCACTGGCAGCACGTAGGAACCCGCAGGTTAATGACCGATGGACATAAGTTCTCCATACATCCCTATCCTGAACTGATATTTTCCAAAAAAAAAATATATATATATATAATTCACCATCCTCAAGTCCTGGTTAATATTAGTATTACAACTTATTCTTGGCCTACATACTGATTAATTTTCCTCTGCTTTCCCTCAAAATTTTCATGTCCTCCTTGCATTTCCCATTCGTGCCATGTCCTGCACATAGCTGTCTAGGAGGTTTAACTTTTGTTATTACATCTGGCTTCCTAAAATAACATGTAGCTCACTATCTGCTACATGTCACTGTCCATCTCTCTTTGGACCAAATTTGATCCTAAAAATTTTAATCTCAAATACTCGTTATCTTTTCTCTTCTCTTAAGGTAACGATTTCTTTAGAGAATTTGGGATGGCAAGAGTCCTTGTAATGCATAATAGCATGCGTTTCTAGAGTTGAGTTTATGTTTAATTCCCATCTGTATTTTATTTGAGCTTGTATTTATTTATCCATATTTCATCACTTCATCAAAATTTCCCTCACTTGTTATAATTTTCCTTTTGCATTTATTAAAGTTTTTCGATTATATTTCTCTTAGAAAATTAGGCCTATAATTTTTTATAAAGAACGGAATATATAGTTTTACATAAAAACATAAAATATGTAATTATGATCAAGTATGTAAAAATATGTAAATACAAATTTTCATATGACAATTAAGTTCTAATTAGTTCACAATTACAATTATAACTACATATGAGCTTAAAAAAAGTTGCCTTAATAAATGATTCTGGCTACTTGCCTCACATCCACATGTGTTCATCACAGAGGTAGACGATCATCTAACCAGTTTAGGGGTAACATGTGTCAGCATGTCGAGTCCTCCAGCCGTTATAGCTGGTCTTCTCAACCTGGAGGAATTTGGATAGCTAATATAATTAGCGGCTCCAGCCTGAGGAAACAAGCTATAACGCCAGGGTCGGGGTGACATGTTAACTGCATGTCACCTCTATACTGGGTAGATGATGGTCCATCTCTGTGATTAACAGATGTAGATGCGAGGCCAGCAGCCGACTGGTAGGTCAGGACCTTCTAGGCTTGTAGTACCATCGAGTTCATATAGCTGTATACATGTAGACCTATCTGTATCTGTTAAATTGTCCAACGTCCTAATATTTGATGTCACCATTCACATAGCCTGCATTACTTTATATAAGGAAGATACTCAGATTCATTTTTGGTGCCGTGAAAGAAAATAATGCATGGAGAAAGAGACACAATAATGAATTGCATAAACTGTATAATCAGCCGGATATTCTGAATTTAGCTAAAATTAATAAATTATTCGTATGGACAACAAAATTATTTCAAAAAATTTAAATAATCACTATCGAACCCGTAGGTTCATGGCCGCGCGGACATAAGCTCTCTATACATCCCTATCCTGAGCTAATGCTTTCCAATCTACTTCCCTCAAATCATAGTTAATGTTATTCTCCCACCTCATTCTTGGTCTACCAACTGGGCGTTTTCCTGCAAGAGTCTACCAACTGGGCGTTTTCCTGCAAGAAGCTTCCATGCACGTCTTTCATTCCCTATACGTGCTACATGTCCTGCCTACCGCAGTTTACGAGACTTAACTGATATTATTATATCTGGCTTCCTATAAAGACCATGTTGTTCATTGTTATGTAGAATTTACAATGAGCAACCTCTATTGGCCAGAAAAGTTAGAAGACCTAATTAAGATAGAAGGATAGTACTCGTATAATTCAAGACAATACGATTTTTAAATATATAACTCTAACTGTGAACTGTAGAAATATAATATAATTATTATATTATATAATTATTATTATTATTATTATTACAATTAATTAGTTACGTGGGAAAAAAAAATCTTCACACTCTTTACTACATAGCCTACAATAAAATTAATATTCTGAAAGTTTATAAATATTAGAAAATTAGGCCTATAATTTTTATAAAGAACGGAATATATAGTTTTACATAAAAACATAAAATATGTAATTATGATCAAGTATGTAAAAATATGTAAATACAAATTTTCATATGACAATTAAGTTCTAATTAGTTCACAATTACAATTATAACTACATATGAGCTTAAAAAAAGAAAATTTAAATAAGCACATATATTTGCCTTAGCCTTCTTAATAAATGATTCTGGCACTATAGGTTTATTTTTGATAATGGTATCTCTATAGCATCGTTTCTTATCTTAAAGGACATGGGCCACTGATGAATCATAACCATATTTCGGTATTCAGAATTTTAAAGCTGGATGTTTTAATCTAACGATAAAATTTAAACGAGACTATTCGAGCGATTATATTTCTATTAAAAATAGTTATCATAAACAAAATTTGAGATATTGTATGTAAACTTATTTATTAAAAATTAACTCTTTCCCTCCCTTTCGTTTTTGGATTAATGAGAGATGAACAGATAGGCGAACGGAAAAAATTACATAACATAACGCCTCGAAAAATCCATTTCTGCAGAAATTAATTTACTTATTATTTTAGATTTAATTTCCCATGTTTCTGCACAGTATGTCATTTAACTAATTATTTTATTACAAATGTTTGGTTTTTGAACTTATATACTGCATAATTTTGATATTGCAGATTTACATTTCACTAATTTCAGCAACATGACTTCCATCCACATTATTTTTTGTCCTCAAATATACATATACATCTGTTAATCACAGAGATGGACCATCATCTACCCAGTATAGAGGTGACATGCAGTTAACATGTCACCCCGACCCTGGCGTTATAGCTTGTTTCCTCAGGCTGGAGCCGCTAATTATATTAGCTATCCAAATTCCTCCAGGTTGAGAAGACCAGCTATAACGGCTGGAGGACTCGACATGCTGACACATGTTACCCCTAAACTGGTTAGATGATCGTCTACCTCTGTGATGAACACATGTGGATGTGAGGCAAGTAACCAAAGATCTTCTAGGCCTGTCGCGCTTGGAGTTTACTTTTATACCCAAATTGCTCGCGGTGCTGCGTGGGGATCGATCCCACATTGCTCAAAATTATATTAGAAAATGTCTTCTTTCACTGGTACTCGAACCAGCGCGAGTCCCATACCTCAGCAATAAGACATATAGTATCACAGAATACTACAAATAATAGCCTACATGCCTCGTTATCTTTTCTCTTCTCTTAAGGTAACGATTTCTTTAGAGAATTGGGATGATATTATTTTCATATAAAATTTTGATGAAGTGATGAAATATGGATAAATAAATACAAGCTCAAATAAAATACAGATGGGAATTAAACATAAACTCAACTCTAGAAACGCATGCTATTATGCATTACAGGACTCTTGCCATCAAAAACCAAACATTTTTAATAAAATAATTAGTTGAATGACATACTGTGCAGAAACATGGGAAATTAAATCTAAAATAATAAGTAAATTAATTTCTGCAGAAATGGATTTTTCGAGGCGTTATGTTATGTAATTTTTTCCGTTCGCCTATCTGTTCATCTCTCATTAATCCAAAAACGAAAGGGAGGGAAAGAGTTAATTTTTAATAAATAAGTTTACATACAATATCTCAAATTTTGTTTATGATAACTATTTTTAATATTTATAAACTTTCAGAATATTAATTTTATTGTAGGCTATGTAGTAAAGAGTGTGAAGATTTTTTTTTCCCACGTAACTAATTAATTGTAATAATAATAATAATAATAATAATAATAATAATAATAATAATAATAATAATAATAATTATAATTATATAATATAATAATTATATTATATTTCTACAGTTCACAGTTAGAGTTGAACAAGGAAAATATTTGGCGAATTGGCCTAAATGTTATATGAAAATAATATCATCATCAATGGCTCGACAGCCTCATGTGAGCCTTGTCCACCTTCAGAAGCTTATACAAGATTTCCCTGTCCTGAGCTTCATTCATCCAGTTTTTTAATATTTAAAAATCGTATTGTCTTGAATTATACGAGTACTATCCTTCTATCTTAATTAGGTCTTCTAACTTTTCTGGCCAATAGAGGTTGCTCATTGTAAATTCTTTTTGAAATAATTTTGTTGTCCATACGAATAATTTATTAACTTTAGCTAAATTCAGAATATCCGGCTGATTATACAGTTTATGCAATTCATTATTGTGTCTCTTTCTCCATGCATTATTTTCTTTCACGGCACCAAAAATGAATCTGAGTATCTTCCTTATATAAAGTAATGTAGGCTATGTGAATGGTGACATCAAATATTAGGACGTTGGACAATTTAACAGATACAGATAGGTCTACATGTATACAGCTATATGAACTCGATGGTACTACAAGCCTAGAAGGTCCTGACCTACCAGCCGGCTGCTGGCCTCGCATCTACATCTGTTAATCACAGAGATGGACCATCATCTACCCAGTATAGAGGTGACATGCAGTTAACATGTCACCCCGACCCTGGCGTTATAGCTTGTTTCCTCAGGCTGGAGCCGCTAATTATATTAGCTATCCAAATTCCTCCAGGTTGAGAAGACCAGCTATAACGGCTGGAGGACTCGACATGCTGACACATGTTACCCCTAAACTGGTTAGATGGTCGTCTACCTCTGTGATGAACACATGTGGATGTGAGGCAAGTAGCCAAAGATCTTCTAGGCCTGTCGCGCTTGGAGTTTACTTTTATACCCAAATTGCTCGCGGTGCTGCGTGGGGATCGTCCCACATTGCTCAAAATTATATTAGAAAATGTCTTTCTTTCACTGGTACTCGAACCAGCGCGAGTCCCATACCTCAGCAATAAGACATATAGTATCACAGAATACTACAAATAATAGCCTACATGCCTCGTTATCTTTTCTCTTCTCTTAAGGTAACGATTTCTTTAGAGAATTGGGATGATATTATTTTCATATAAAATTTTGATGAAGTGATGAAATATGGATAAATAAATACAAGCTCAAATAAAATACAGATGGGAATTAAACATAAACTCAACTCTAGAAACGCATGCTATTATGCATTACAAGGACTCTTGCCATCAAAAACCAAACATTTTTAATAAAATAATTAGTTGAATGACATACTGTGCAGAAACATGGGAAATTAAACTAAAATAATAAGTAAATTAATTTCTGCAGAAATGGATTTTTCGAGGCGTTATGTTATGTAATTTTTTTCCGTTCGCCTATCTGTTCATCTCTCATTAATCCAAAAACGAAAGGGAGGGAAAGAGTTAATTTTTAATAAATAAGTTTACATACAATATCTCAAATTTTGTTTATGATAACTATTTTTAATATTTATAAACTTTCAGAATATTAATTTTATTGTAGGCTATGTAGTAAAGAGTGTGAAGATTTTTTTTCCCACGTAACTAATTAATTGTAATAATAATAATAATAATAATAATAATTATATAATATAATAATTATATTATATTTCTACAGTTCACAGTTAGAGTTGAACAAGGAAAATATTTGGCGAATTGGCCTAAATGTTATATGAAAATATCATCATCAATGGCTCGACAGCCTCATGTGAGCCTTGTCCACCTTCAGAAGCTTATACAAGATTTCCCTGTCCTGAGCTTCATTCATCCAGTTTTTTAATTTAAAAATCGTATTGTCTTGAATTATACGAGTACTATCCTTCTATCTTAATTAGGTCTTCTAACTTTTCTGGCCAATAGAGGTTGCTCATTGTAAATTCTTTTTGAAATAATTTTGTTGTCCATACGAATAATTTATTAATTTTAGCTAAATTCAGAATATCCGGCTGATTATACAGTTTATGCAATTCATTATTGTGTCTTCTCTTTCTCCATGCATTATTTTCTTCTACGGCACCAAAAATGAATCTGAGTATCTTCCTTATATAAAGTAATGTAGGCTATGTGAATGGTGACATCAAAATATTAGGACGTTGGACAATTTAACAGATACAGATAGGTCTACATGTATACAGCTATATGAACTCGATGGTACTACAAGCCTAGAAGGTCCTGACCTACCAGCCGGCTGCTGGCCTCGCATCTACATCTGTTAATCACAGAGATGGACCATCATCTACCCAGTATAGAGGTGACATGCAGTTAACATGTCACCCCGACCCTGGCGTTATAGCTTGTTTCCTCAGGCTGGAGCCGCTAATTATATTAGCTATCCAAATTCCTCCAGGTTGAGAAGACCAGCTATAACGGCTGGAGGACTCGACATGCTGACACATGTTACCCCTAAACTGGTTAGATGGTCGTCTACCTCTGTGATGAACACATGTGGATGTGAGGCAAGTAGCCAAAGATCTTCTAGGCCTGTCGCGCTTGGAGTTTACTTTTATACCCAAATTGCTCGCGGTGCTGCGTGGGGATCGATCCCACATTGCTCAAAATTATATTAGAAAATGTCTTCTTTCACTGGTACTCGAACCAGCGCGAGTCCCATACCTCAGCAATAAGACATATAGTATCACAGAATACTACAAATAATAGCCTACATGCCTCGTTATCTTTTCTCTTCTCTTAAGGTAACGATTTCTTTAGAGAATTGGGATGATATTATTTTCATATAAAATTTTGATGAAGTGATGAAATATGGATAAATAAATACAAGCTCAAATAAAATACAGATGGGAATTAAACATAAACTCAACTCTAGAAACGCATGCTATTATGCATTACAAGGACTCTTGCCATCAAAAACCAAACATTTTTAATAAAATAATTAGTTGAATGACATACTGTGCAGAAACATGGGAAATTAAATCTAAAATAATAAGTAAATTAATTTCTGCAGAAATGGATTTTTCGAGGCGTTATGTTATGTAATTTTTTCCGTTCGCCTATCTGTTCATCTCTCATTAATCCAAAAACGAAAGGGAGGGAAAGAGTTAATTTTTAATAAATAAGTTTACATACAATATCTCAAATTTTGTTTATGATAACTATTTTTAATATTTATAAACTTTCAGAATATTAATTTTATTGTAGGCTATGTAGTAAAGAGTGTGAAGATTTTTTTTCCCACGTAACTAATTAATTGTAATAATAATAATAATAATAATAATAATTATATAATATAATAATTATATTATATTTCTACAGTTCACAGTTAGAGTTGAACAAGGAAAATATTTGACGAATTGGCCTAAATGTTATATGAAAATAATATCATCATCAATGGCTCGACAGCCTCATGTGAGCCTTGTCCACCTTCAGAAGCTTATACAAGATTTCCCTGTCCTGAGCTTCATTCATCCAGTTTTTTAATATTTAAAAATCGTATTGTCTTGAATTATACGAGTACTATCCTTCTATCTTAATTAGGTCTTCTAACTTTTCTGGCCAATAGAGGTTGCTCATTGTAAATTCTTTTTGAAATAATTTTGTTGTCCATACGAATAATTTATTAATTTTAGCTAAATTCAGAATATCCGGCTGATTATACAGTTTATGCAATTCATTATTGTGTCTCTTTCTCCATGCATTATTTTCTTTCACGGCACCAAAAATGAATCTGAGTATCTTCCTTATATAAAGTAATGTAGGCTATGTGAATGGTGACATCAAATATTAGGACGTTGGACAATTTAACAGATACAGATAGGTCTACATGTATACAGCTATATGAACTCGATGGTACTACAAGCCTAGAAGGTCCTGACCTACCAGCCGGCTGCTGGCCTCGCATCTACATCTGTTAATCACAGAGATGGACCATCATCTACCCAGTATAGAGGTGACATGCAGTTAACATGTCACCCCGACCCTGGCGTATAGCTTGTTTCCTCAGGCTGGAGCCGCTAATTATATTAGCTATCCAAATTCCTCCAGGTTGAGAAGACCAGCTATAACGGCTGGAGGACTCGACATGCTGACACATGTTACCCCTAAACTGGTTAGATGGTCGTCTACCTCTGTGATGAACACATGTGGATGTGAGGCAAGTAGCCAAAGATCTTCTAGGCCTGTCGCGCTTGGAGTTTACTTTTATACCCAAATTGCTCGCGGTGCTGCGTGGGGATCGATCCCACATTGCTCAAAATTATATTAGAAAATGTCTTCTTTCACTGGTACTCGAACCAGCGCGAGTCCCATACCTCAGCAATAAGACATATAGTATCACAGAATACTACAAATAATAGCCTACATGATGTTTTCAAACAGTTATAAAGTATTTTTAATCCAGACTCACGGTAATTAAAAATTTGTTTATTTTCTATCGCTCACGGACAGATTTTCCACATACTTCAATTTATGTTAACGATATTGTGTTAATATTTTGGTCATCTGCCAGAGACATTCAGGAAAGTAATATTATAATTACAGTCTTTCAATAAGTAATATTATCTTATAGTCTTTCATTTTTTAACAGTGAGCTACATGATCTTTATGGGAAACCAGATATAATAAGAACAATTAAGTCTTGTAAACTGGATGGACAGAACATGTGAAATGAATGGGGAATGAAAGAGGGACATGGAAAATCCTTGAAGGAAAACCAGAGGGAAAACGCCCAGTTCCTTGACCAAGAGTGAGGTGGGAGAATAACATTAACCATGATTTTAAGGAAGTAAATTATACAGGGGAAGATTGGAAAACATTACCTCAGGATAGGAATGTATGGAGAGCTTATGTCCGCACAGCCATGAACCTACGAGAGTTCGATAGATGCAGTGACTTAGTTAGCTAGTCGTTCAATTTAAAAATTATTACTAATATTCTCTCCCAAGATATAATTGCAATGTCTTTCCTTAGAGAATACTGGAGAGAGGAGGCACAATTGGCGTAGTGAGGGGTACCTCTGAGCATTCAACGCGTTAATGTAAGATGATATCTAAGCTGCATGTTCTACTAGTCGATAATAATCGCAATCAACTCCTGTCGAGCTCAAGGAATCGATCGCCTGGCTTCCTAGGAACTACGAGAGGGAGTTTGTAATGTTGAATGAGTAATTTTTAGATAAAAGGCTCTTCAATTAAAATATTAAACAAACTTGGCTCCTAAATGAGTAAATAACATTCAAAACTTCTATTTAGTAGTCATTTGTGATTATATTCTAGACTATTCTAGTGAAGAATCTTGTATCCAGCTTCATAATGCATCAGTAGAAGTCAGGACTTTATTTAATGATTAAAAAATTATAAATTTACATAATTAAACCAAAGGGTTGAAATGATGAGATACGAACCTGAAATGTGAACCGCCCCCATGAAAGTAAAAGTTAAGAAAATTTTAAAAGTTTTCGGGCAATGTTCCATCATCAGCAGTTAATCATCATCATCCGTCACGAATTAGGCCTTTGTAGACCTGCTTCGGCCTTATTCAGCTGTCTTTCAAGAGGTCTTCTTGGTCGACGATGTCCTTTGGGCTTATATTGCATCATCATTTTTGGGATTCTTGTATTATCCATTCTTTTTTTTTTTTTTTGCATGGTCTAAACAGTTTAATTTATATCTGTTGAGTTTTTCTTCTATTTATTTTACTTCTAAATGTTCTAAAATTTCTTCATTCTTCTTTCTATCTAAAAGAGTGTATCCTGCTGTCGTTCTGAGGAATTTCATTTCCGTTGCTTTGATTCTGCTCCTGTCTCTTTTTCTTAATGTCCAAATCTCACTTCCGTATAAAAGGGAAGGTAATGCCAAAGTACGAGTATTATATATATATATATATATTTGTGGATTTTTGTACTAATTTAGTTGTTAATGTATCATTTATTATTCCTATGATTTATGTAATTTTGGTGAATTTCCTGTTCATATATTTTTCATTTTGATTGATAGGATATTTTCCAACCTAAATAGGCCTAATTGAAATTTTGTACTTGTTCTAGGCATTGGTTATTATGTATTATCTTACTCTGACTGGATTATCTTCTAAGAATGCCATTACTTTTGACATTTGTACTTATATTTCCATTACAAAATCGTTTACTATTTTATTTTGAGTAGGCCCTATATACCTAATGACAAATGAGGGAAATTTTGAGGAAGTGGCTGAATTCAAATACCTAGGAACAATAATCACAAATAGGAATGAGATGCACAAATAAATTAAACATAGGCTCAATTCTGGAAATGCGTGCTATTATGCATTACAGAGACTCTTGATGCCCCAACTCCTTTCAAAAACATTAAACTGAAAATATATAAAACTATTATTCTACCAGTTATATTATAAGGATGCCAAACATGGATCTTACTTTAAGGGAGGAAAGAAGATTGCGAGTATTTGAGAATAAAGTACTTAGGAAAATGTTTGAATCAAAGAGAGATGAACAGACAGGTGAATGGAGAAGAATATATATTTGCCTTATTCTGGCACTATAGGTTTATTTTTGATAATGGTATCTCTATAGCATCGTTTCTTATCTTAAAGGACATGGGCCACTGATGAATCATAACCATATGTACTCGTACTAAAAAGTTAGACTTATACGAATGTGTCTAAATGGCACAAAGAGTAGGGTGTGTGTAGGCAACAGTTTTCAGATAGTTTTGAAATTCACAATGGGTTAAAGCAAGGAGATGCACTATCTCCTCTACTAGGGCATATTCAATTTTGCACTAGAGTATGCCATCAAATCTTTGGAGAATAAAGAAGGCCTACAACTCAATGGTATTAATAGCCTATTAGTTTATGCTGATGATGTAGTATTATTGAGCGATAGCGAGGAAATACTAACCAACACGCACATCTATTGAGTAATATTAAGGAATTAGGACTGGAAGTAAACATCAATAAAAGCTGGTATATGTTCACACATAGAAATACGTTATAAAAATTTTGAAGAATTGGCTGAATTCAAATATCTAGGAACAATAATTACAAATTTTACAAAGAAATTAAACATATGCCCAATTATGAAATGCATGCTATTATACATTGCAGGGACTCTTGTCCCAAATCCTTTCAAAAAACGTTAAACTGAAAATAGGCCTATATAAAACTATTATTCTCCCAGTTATATTATATGAATGTGAAACATGGGCACTTATTTTAAGGGAGGAAAGAAGACGAGCATTTCAGAATAAAGTTCTCAGAAAAATGTTTGGGCCAAAAAGAGATGAACAAACAGGTGAATGGAGAAAACTACATAATAGTGAGTTACATGATATGTAGGCTATCGGAAGCCAGGACATGTGGCATGAATGGGGTATGAAAGAGGTGTATGGAAGCTTCTTGTAGGAAAACCAGAGTGAAAACGCCCAATTTGTAGACCAAGAATGAGGTGGGAGAATAGCATTATCTAAGATTTGAGGGAAGTAGATTATGTAGGGGATAACTTAATTGGAAAAATTAGATCAGGATATGGGAAGTATGAAGAGCTTACGTCCGCGCGGCCATGAGCCTACGAGTTCGATAGAGCCAGTTAGTTAGTTAGTAATTATTATAGTATTTAGGCTCTGTTCCCTACTACCCTCATACAGTGCATTAAAATGAAACCCTCGTAATTTAAATCATGGTCGCAAACAAATCTACTTAGTTAAACAGCAGTTAAGATCCCTTATTTTATACTCGACATGCACTTGAATTAGAATGTTACTTATGAACTTGAAGTCGCAACACCGACTCGTTTGATGATGTTAGGATCAATTATTTAGACATTAGTTACTATGGTCACAACACGCATGCAAAGGGGTGTGAAACAGTTAGCACACCACGCCACGTGGACAATATAATCACTATCGTGACAATCATCAAAGAGGTAATTCTGGATATTATACAAGCAAAAATTCTCGTAAAGCTGTAATACGAGTATTATAGGCACTACAGTCCCGGACCGTAGTCGAGTGGTTTAAGACTTGATGCCTTGGTGCAGAGTTACAGCACCTGTGCTGATTCGAGTCTCCATGCGGGAAGAAATTTTCTCACTGTGCTCACCCAGCGTCGTGAGGAATTTGGGTAACTGCATTAAGTAGCGGCTCAGGGTTGAGATAACCAGCTATAACAACTGGGGGGCCCGACATGCTTAACACATATAATCCCTATACGAGCCAAATAATCATCCACCTCTGTAGTTAACACTGTGGAAGTGAAGCAGCAGCCGGCTCTTAGGCCAAGGCCTTCTAGGCCTGACGCGCCATGGAGATTATTATACAATAAATCATATTGCCTATATTGAATTAGGCATTGAGTATTTTAGCCGCGATAGGTCTACAAGATCCTTGGACTTTTGGTCCTCACATCCACATGTGTTAATCACAGAGACGCATGATAATCAAACCAGTATAGAGGTTACATGTAATCAGAGTATTAGGTTCCCCAGCCGTTATAGCTTTTTTTCAATCAGGATCCACTCTTTATTATAGCTACCAAACTTTTAGCAAATATCCTATTTGTTCATAGGAACATACTGACCGAAATTTCAATAGAAAATTCTACTGTAGATATTTATAATGCAACTACTGCATAGTATAATAAACAATTGTGTATGTATATTGATAATAGAACGGTATGTTGACAGCATGTCATTCACGACATCTATGTGCAAATAAAGTATTTAAAAATTAACTTGGTCTAGTAACTCCTAACAAAGGAGAGGCTATGGCCCAACAATGGGCTACGCCATTGATAAGTAAGTTATATAATAAGTTAATTGACAACTGACAACAGATCTACTTTTTAGCCTATTTCAAAATCTTCTTCATTAACATATCATCCATTGATGATATTAGAGTGAATTCGTCCAATTTTACACCTTCCCAATCTCATCACTTTTTTCCCCTATTCCAATTAACCAATTCCTTCTTGTTTAATAATAATAATAATAATAATAATAATAGTAATAATAATAATAGATAGATCATAGATCATCGGTTAATTTCTTTGACATCGTCCGATTCCTAATAGCCAATTTTGTCGTTCCATCCAATCTCCTGGTTGTAGATGTCTCTCCTTCATGTATAAACATTCCCTGACTCCAGGAGGTTTTAGGTCTTCCTCTGCCTCGTCTTCCCTCAGGTTTCCATTCCAAAACAGATTTTAGTAGTCGTTCCTCTTCCATATAATAATGATGATGATAATAATAATAACTTAGTATTATGGAGTAAAAATATTATTTAACAAATTATATTTATCTATAAGGCCAAACTAACAAGTTATTGGAAACAGGGATGGATTACTGAAGAAGACAATCGGGGAAGTCCAGATTAGAAAAAAATACAAACGTTGAAATTAGGAAAATTATGAAATTCAAAAGAAATGCGTTACAGAAAATTGAAGAAAGACGATTAAGATGGTACGAACATCTCAAGAGGATGACATCTAATAGAATTCCCAAGAAGATCTTGGAGTGGAGAATAGATGAGACAAGAAGAAAGGGAAGACATAATGAATGTTGGATGGATGGTGTGAGAAGAAGTATAAGTGAATTGGAACCTACAGATGAGTAGAGTCTGGATTTTTGTGTAATATTTTATCTCCAAATACGTAGGCCTATATAGTAAAAATGGTTAAGATATGTAAAATTATATTTTATTATCGTATATAGTATCAAAATTAATGTTTTAATAAAACGTTTTATTTCTCTTCCCTTGCTTTTTTTTCTGTTATAATGATAGGCCCATTTGTCTCTTAAAATGCACTAATTTTATAATAATGTTGAGATTAATAGGCCTATATTTATACTACGAATGACAAAGTGGCAATCAATTCAGAATCATCTTCGTGTAAAATGTTAAGACATAGGTTCTGAACCTTAATTACACAGGCCTATATATAATCTAAAAAAATTTGTGCTACAACAGAACGGAATAAATAACCTTACAATTATATTCGCATAAATTTACTTATATTTTTATATGTTTAAATTTTGTATGTAGGCCCCCTACTTCTCCCAAAATACAGTAATTACAGTCTTCTTGCACTTCAACAATTATATGAATGCACAGTGTACTACAATGTGTATAGGCCTACAACACTATTTTACCGTATGTGGTAAAAGCATCGTTGATAGTTACATACGACTGATTTTTTTTATAGATAACGATGAGGCAGTCGAATATATTTTCACCTGCGTTCACTGATATTTAATAACAACAATATAAGCCTAGTAAATCAAAACTTAATAAAGAGAGAATGTCAGATGAAATCAGAATATCCCACACTTAATTTCTGTGATCTATCCTGACATTTCTCACTCCACTTCAGAATATCAAAGAACTGGAAAAATATTGTTTTATATTTTTAAAATGTATACATAAATATATATTATATAATGGGAATGGACAGCTAATGGCAAATGAAGGAAATTTTCAGGAAGTTGCTGAATTCAAATACCTAGGAACAATAATCACAAATAGGAATGAGATGCACAAGGAAATCAAACATAGGCCCCATTCTGGAAATGCTTGTTATTATGCATTACAGAGACTCTTGACTTTCCAACTCCTTTCAAAAAAAACTTTAAACTGAAAATATATAAAACTATTATTCTACCAGTTATATTATATGGATGCGAAATATGGACTCTTATTTTAATGAAGGAAAAGAGATTACGATTATTTGAGAATAAAGTTCTTAGGAAAATTTTTGAACCAAAGAGAGATGAACAGACAGGTGAATGGAGAAGACTGCATAACGGGGAATTACATGGTCTTTATAGGAAACCAGATATAATGAGAACAGTTATGTCTCGTAAACTGCGATGGGCAGGACATGTGGCACGAATGGGGAATGAAAGACTTGCTTGGAAGCTTCTTGTAGGAAAACCAGAGTGAAAACGCCGAGTTGGCAGACCAAGAATGAGGTGTGAGAATAACATTAACTGTCATTTGTGGGAAGTAGATTATACAGGGGATGATTGCAAAACATTGGTTCAGGATAGGGATATATGGAGAGCTTATGTCCGCGCCGCCATGAACCTACGGGTTCGATAGTGCCAGTGAGTTAGTTAGTTGTTCAATTTTAATAGAGCTATCCTCAAGGACATCAGGGTGTAATTGAGCAGTTTGGATTATCCTGGAATAGTTAGAAATAGTAGAAACTCTCCAAACTCTTACTCCTCATGGTGATGGGAGAGAAAGGAGGCAAACTTCTTGTAACATTTGAATCGATTTTGAAAGTTAGGAAAAATAAGGGAGGCTGAGGTTTTCCAAGAAAACTATAAACCTTACTGAAGGTTTATATTCTGTTTAATTAGGAATATTCCATGTCATTTTTCCATAGAAAACCATAAAAGATTTGCATTGTGTTTCAATGTGAGATAGTCTTTGTCAGCAGGAGTGACTAGACAAAGTATCACCGTACGTCCATATAGGGATACATGACAATGACCTGTCAATCATTTGACCCTTTAAACAGTGTTGAGAACAAATCATACAAAAATGTTATCTGTTTCCTAGCACTTTACACAAACATTTTGTGAATTTACTTTTCAATACCATTTTATGTAAATAATATGTAATATTCTAATAAATATGTAGTAATGAGTAAAATGTGTAAAACAATGTAATATCAAACTTGAGTATAAGGCATATATTTATGTGAATCGATAACACTTTCGGTTATTACGAAAGAATATTTCAAGGAAAAAAATATGTAATTACATAAGAATCCGGACTCTACAAATGCAGAATCCGAATTGTTGAGGGTAAGGATAACCATTGTATTGTGGATAAATTCCGAAATAAAATAATAGGCCTAATAATAATTTTATAATGTGCATAAACATGTTAGTTAAGTGTTAAATTGTGTATGCGATTATAGAGTTTAATCAATAATGTATTCGAACATGCACAAAATTATTTGAAATTCTCTTTATCATTTGTGGCACAATGAATATGTAAGTAAATATTTTAATTGAAAGAAAAATATCATCATCATCATCATCATAGTACATTCACGAATTCAGATCATTTGTTGACCTGTTTCGGCCTCAAGAGAAACACCATCCAGAAGTCTTGAGTGGACGTCCTGGTCCTCTTACTGCAGGTTGATATCTTAAGATCATCATAGTACATTCACGAATTTAGATCATTTGTTGACCTGTTTCGGCCTCAAGAGAAACACCATCCAGAAGTCTTGAGTGGACGTCCTGTTCCTCTTACTGCAGGTTGATATCTTAAGATTTGTTACGAAAAAATGAGAAAATTTAGAATTGTCCTCAATCTAAACGTCTTGAGATTGTAAAGAGATTTCAAAAAGTAACGTGACAGAAATGGATTTAAAAAATATAGCTTATGACGGAACGATCAGATCAAAAAAAAGAATGGGTGTAAATTAAAACATATTTCAAGACATTGCATATAGATAATTCATAATTACGTTATTTTATTAAAATAATCTCGTAGATTTTGTAAAACTTAATATTAATAAACTTCATTAAATATAGCCTACTTATCACACAAAAAAATGAAAAACGAATATAGACTTTAATCATATAACCACGAAGAAATATTTAGCAATATCCTACAACATTAAATTAGAAAAAAAGCTATAGTTATAGGTCTAGCGGCTCATAAGTATTCAATTGTCTTGCTGTCTCGATGAACGCACGGTTAGCGCGCGGAGTTGCCCCCCACCTGGGATCTCAGGTTCGAATTCTAGCGGTTCCAGAGGGGTATTGGTGGTGCGCCATTTCGGGATTTTCGAGCTTTTCTCGGGATTCTCCCGTTTCCTGACTTTCATCCCACCAACACTCTCCACTCCTTGTACCTTCCCTTTCATGTTATTTAATTTTTTTTATTCATTCATTTCGTATCATCCTTCACCTCATTTCATGTTGGGTATTAAAAGGTCTACTTTGGTTTGCAAACCACACGCGTTGAAAATGTGGTTTTGGGGATCTAATTGGGCACATCAATCAATGATTCCAAGCCTGAATAGGGGCAAGAAAAGAGGATTGTAAGTTCCTCCTCGCGGCAATGGGCTCAAAAAAAAACAAACAAAAAATGCGATAGGCCTATGAGTTATGAGTGCAGCACTTGATATGACGGACCAGGAGGAAGACCCATTACAAACTACATAATGCAGTAGAATAGACTTTCTTTCCATAATGCTGGGAAAAGGCAATAATCTTTTAGATTGCAGTGCTAGGCAGTTCCAGTTTAAACACAAATATAAGTAGGCCTATTGCATTCACGTTATATAATACATAAACTAAATTCCGTTCCGCGACACGCGTGGCCGGCTGCTGGCCTTAAAATTCCAAGTGTTAATCAGAGGTGGACAATCATCTAACCAGTTAAGGGTGACGTGGTCAACATGTCTGGTCCCCAAACCGTTACAGGTGGTTTCTTCTACCTGGAGTCGCTATTAATTTTAGTTATTCAAAATCTTCACGATGCTGCGTGGTCGCCGGTCCAAAACTGGGCGAAATTACCTGATCAAATTTATTCTCCCATTACGATTTAAACCAGCACAATTTCCGTTGCTCTACACCAAGGCATCATGCTTTAAATAACTCGGATCGCTGGGCGAGCCCTCAATTCTTTATGATTTCTTGTAATCTTGTTGGTATAGATTTGAGAAGATTTTCTGTTCGTCTTCTGGTGATCTACCATTGAATTCATAATGTTTTCTTATGGTAATTTTCGTTAAAAATTTTTTTTTTTGTATTCCTTCTTCCAAATATGTAACAAATGCTTGATTGGTGGTATAATTTACATCCAATATAGGGTGTTGTACACCTTTATATTGTTGGCAGTAGGCCCTGTGAGAACATTCTCATGGGTGAAGATATAGTAAGGCCCATATCTCAACACTCTGGGAGAAGTGCGACTTTACAAATGTTGATATACAGTTTGTGGCCATGACACCATCAATGAAACAAGAGTCTCTCCCTCTCTCTCTCTCTCTCTCTCTCTCTCTGAAATTAACATTTCTCCTATAATTAAGGCTGTAACTTTTATGCTCTTAAGCAATGTGTGTTTCTCATCCTTCTATTACCTTGCTTATGTATGGTTTTCTTCGGGCTGTGTGACCATTGTAATCAGATTCATGAAGCGTATTGAGTATGTTTGTGCATTAACACACTTTCCAGTTTCACTTTCCACTTCAGCTCCAATCTTCGAACACTTAACAAGCAATTATTGTGGATTTTCTTCACTTTCCTTAGGTTTGGTGCTTTTACATGGCGACCAATTCGTGCTTTATATTTCAACGTTATTGTTCGGTAAACTCTGTGTATGATACTTTTAATTGATGGGCCTGCTTAGTTATGTGAGCTGGTTTTTTTAGAAGATTTTTCCGCAACGAATGCTCCTGACGTAATGTCTTTCTTCTTCAGCTGATTTTTTATTTTTCATCCCATATTTGTTCAATGTTCATACAGAATTTCATAGATTAAAATGACAGTTATACAGCACTTGTATACGCCAACAGAACTGTATGGGATAGGACTAATAAAGGTGAATTAATTATTATCATCATCATCACTCCAGGGATTAGGCAATTGCCCGTTCCGACTTCATAATGCATCAGCCCAACATCTTCTAGGTCTTCCAACATCACGTCTTCCTCTTGCTTGATAATTTCTTGCTAACAATGGATATCTCTCCTTACTCATTCCATCCATGTGATCAATCCATTTATGTCTGTAATTCGTGACTTTATCCAATAAAGGCTGTACTTTCAATTCTTCTCTTATATCCTCATTTCTTATTCTATCAAGTCTTGTACATCCTTTTACTTGTCTTAGGAACCTCATCTCCGCCGTCTGTATTCTATCCTTCTGTCTTTTCACTGGAGCCCAAGTTTCACATCCATACAATATTGTGGGAACCGCCATAACATTATACATTTTTATCTTGGTTTCTTTTCTAATTTTATTTTTGAATTTTCTCTGTATTGTTCCACACACCGTCTGAAATTTATTTATTTTGGAGTCAATATCTCTTTCCACATTGTAGCCAACATCACAGCCCAAATATTTGAAACTAGACACCTGTTCTTTACTTTGATTTTCTAAAATAATTTTGGATCTCACTGGATCTCTTCCTTGAATTAATGCTTTTGATTTTATAGTTGAATTCTTAACTAACTCCATGGCGCGACAGGTCTAAAAGACCGTTAGCCTACCAGCTGGCTGCTGGCCTCATATCCACTTGTGTTAGTCACAGAGGTAGACGATTATCCAGCCAGTGTAGGGGTGACAAGTGGTCAATATATCGGGTCCTCAGCCGTTATAGCTGATTTCCTCAACCTGGAGCAGCTATTTATTGTAGCTACCCAATTTCCTCACAATGCTGGGTGTGCACCGGTCCCATACTTGTCGAGATTCCATGAGGAAATTTCTACCCCCATGGGGACCCGAAGCAGATCAAGTCCCGCAGCTCTGCGCCAAGGCATCTTGCCTTAACCTCTCGGCTACGGCGCGGGACAGTTGAATAGTTGTTTAACATAAAAATTGATATGATGTTGAATACTGTTCTTTTCGTAAGCAAATTAAAACGTTTACACCTTTTAATTCTGTGTTTCCTGTGTAAAGAGTAATAAGTTCAAAATGGACCAAAATGAGTTATCGTGCCGAGAATGTTTGAAAAATGGAATTTTATTTTTCATAAAATTAATATTTTGGACTTTTTTGCAACATACATGGAATTACACTTACAAGAACAGTTATAGTAAGAATTTTATTGGCATGAAATATTGCGAGTTAATTCCTCGTTTAAAACATGATAATTGCATAAACATAATGTGGCAATATAGAGTTAAATATTTGTTTTATTATCTGCAGAGCGTTTAAAAATTGAGGTCCATCTCACATTAAAATGTCACCAGAACTATGGCAACTCCAGCAGTTCTATATGAAAAGAACAAATGATAAAATTTAACCAGTAGAAATTAATATTTTGAAAATTATTAAAGGGAATTCTCAAAAAGTTGTAGACAAAAACTGAAACCAAGTTTTGTAAATAGGTCGGGATTCTCTCTTTCACGAGAAATATCATATTACAAAGACAGATGGAATGCCAAAATCTCTCATTCCACTACAAGCTTGTAAACTATGCATAAAAATGAAAATTGAATATTTAATAATGATCTGCAGCTACAGGGTGCAACATATTTTCCTGTAGACTCGTCATGAAGTGAAAATTATGGCGATAACAAATAATTTAATCGAGTTTCTTTTTATTAATTTAGATCTTCAGAAAATCAAAGCGGCTAAGAATATTTTCTTAAAATTTAATCTTACTTACTTACTCACTGGCACTATCGAACCCGTAGGTTCATGGCCGCGCGGACATAAGCTCTCCATACATCCCTATCCTGAGCTAATGCTTTCCAATCATTCCCTGTATAATCTACTTCCCTCAAATCATAGTTAATGTTGTTCTCCCACCTCATTCTTGGTCTACCGACTGGGCGTTTTCCTTCTGGCTTTCCTAGAAGTTTCCATGCACATCTTTCATTCCCCATTCGCGCAACATGTCCTGCCCATCGCAGTCTACGAGACTTAACTGTTCTTATTATATCTGGCTTTCTATAAAGACCATGTAGTTCATTGTTATGTAGTCTTCTCCATTCACCTGTCTGTTCATCTCTCTTTGGTCCATAAATTTTCCTAAGAACTTTATTCTCAAATACTCCTAATCTCCTTTCCTCCCTTAAAGTAAGAGTCCATGTTTCGCATCCATATAATATAACTGGTAGAATAATAGTTTTATATATTTTCAGTTTAACGTTTTTTGAAAGGAGTTGGGACATCAAGAGTCTCTGTAATGCATAATAGCATGCATTTCCAGAATTGAGCCTATGTTTAATTTCTTTGTGCATCTCATTCCTATTTGTGATTATTGTTCCTAGGTATTTGAATTCAGCAACTTCCTCAAAATTTCCCTCATTTGTCATTAGCTGTCCATTTCCATTATATACTGAATTTCTACGTGTGACCATATATTTAGTTTTACTGATATTTACTTCCAGTCCTAATTTCTTAGTGTTACTCAATAGTGTGTGCGTGTTGGCCTTTAGTATCTCCTCGCTATCGGCCAGTAGTACTACATCATCAGCATAAACTAACAGCTTATTAATACCATTCAGTTGTAAGCCTTCCTCATTCTCTAAAGATTTAATGGCATGCTCTAGTACAAAATTAAATAGTAGAGGAAATAATGCATCTCCTTGCTTCAACCCATTTTAATCTACCTCGATAAATCCTTACTTTGCTAAATACTGTAGTTTCCATACCAAATATGGTATTTTTAGACATACCTACAGTGAAATTGAAATTAAATTATTTTTAAAAATACTAAGCCTACTCTTGTTTTTTTAGAAATGCTTCAGTAAAAAATTACAGTTAAGATGTTTTAATATTTTTTTAGAATTCTGTCCTCATTTTAAATTTTGAAGTTTATACAAATTAATAGAAACAACATTTTAATGGCATTTCATAATAATAATAATCATCGTCCATGGCTGGATAACCCTCTATGTGTCTTAGCCGATTTATAAGCTTACGTCAGATTTCCCAGTCTTGAGTTTTGTTTTTCCAGTTATTGATATTCTTAGCCCTAACGTCTAGGATTATGCTATCATCCCATCTTAATTTAGGCCTTCCAATTTTTCTAGCTGATAGAGGGCACTCATTGTAAATTATTTTCTCAAATCTTTCATTGCACATATGAACAACAAGCCCAGTCCAGGCCAGCCTATTATTTTTAATAAGCTTCACAACATCTGGTTCATTATACATCTCATATAACGCATGATTATACGTTATTCTCCAAATATTATTTTCATACATGGCTCCAAAAAAATGTATTAAAAAAAAAAAACTGTCAAACTGTCCCAGCAATTGCTCGTCAGTTTTCAACATAATCCTAGTTTTTGATACATATATTAACACCGGTGTAAGAAGAACTTTAAACGTGTATATTTTTGTCTGCCTAGATATTAACTGAGATCTAAACATATTTTTAAGTCTGTCCAGATGAGTGGAAGGGAAAGCCTTAATTTAGGGTGTCCATTCGTCTCGTTTTTCCGGGGCAGTCGTTTTTTTTTTTGGAAAATGTCCGGACGCTCAAATGTCCCGTGTTTGAAATGATGCTTTGATAGTGTATTTATGAATGGCGACTTCTTTTGTTCTTTACTATGTAATTATAAATATGAACCTTAGAAAGCGTATGAACACGATGCACTGTATGGTTTATAATCTTTGTTTTTTACTGTCATATATTGATAACTCGTACATTTTTTAAGTTGTCAATCCATGGTCAGTGAAGCCAATGTCGGAGATTTCCTGCTGATTCTGGTACTTTGGCGGTTGAGAAATACAATTTTAACTTGGATGAAAGATATTTAGTTAGTGGATTTTTATATCCCTTATGGCGATAAGTAAATATTTTTAAACGTTAATATACTATGACTTTAGTGGTTTCTTGTTTAATGTAGCTGAGTTAGTAATTTTAATGGAGAATAAAAAATAGGATCACTTATAAATGTGCAATTTGTATAATTTGTTTCATACAATTTTTGAAACTTCCTTTTATATTTTGTTAAAGTCCCACCTTTTTTAAAAAGTTCCACATTTTTCCTTTAATTTTTTGTACATGTCCCATTTTACATTGAAAATATTATGGACATCCTACCTTAATTCTACGAGGCTAAATAAATATATAATAATCATATATTTGCAGAAAAATATTACCTGTAGAAATGAGTTTCTTGACACATGTAGCTGGATATACTTTACAAGATAAAAAAATATAGCAAAAATATTAGGAATGAGTTCAACATATTCAGCTTAACAAACTGAATCAAGAAATACAGACAAAAATGGTTCGACCAGATTAAAAGAATGGATCAAAATTATAACAAAACAATATTCTCTTAGCCTATAAGCCAGAGGGGTATAGATGTGTGGGACGGATAAGAGCACGATGGAGAGATCAGTTTTGTGCATAAGACCAGAACGAACCTTTTACAGTCCAATAGGCGAAGAAAATATTTGCAGCCAAGTTACGTAAATTAATTTCAGCTGAATTATTATTTTTCGTTTACTTCTGATACTAAATATGTAAAATATGGACGAGTTCAAATTTGTAGAACTTTTTTAAATTATTGATTGATATGTTGTAAATTTATTCTTTGTAACTGGCATTTATTGTGTCTTATTGTGTCTTATCCTGGTTAATTTTCCTTGATGCTTTGTCCAAGTTAATAAAGGCATCCTTCATGGCTAATTGTGTTCTTATTATGTCCAGTCTACATCATCGGCATATGCAAGAATATATACTGATTTATGAAAAATAGTTCCTCTTAAGTTTTGACCTTCATCTCTTATGACTTTTTAAAAGGCGATATTGAAAAGTACCGTAAGCATGCGAGAGAACCCCGTTTCCTCACACCATATCTGACTTGAATGGGTTCAGTTAATGCATTATTAATTCTAATACGACACTGAGTGTCACTCATTGTTACCTGTAAAGTAAAGTGATCCCAGAACAGGCCTCAGGAGGCCCTTGGGGTAGTAGGAGGTTAAGGCTCCCACTTTTTCTAGACAATCGGCACTTTGATGTCAGCCGGGTTGTCAGCCCTGCGTGACGGCCGCCTTTACCCCAGAACAAGCGTCTGGTACTCATTTCCGTTAGAGGCTGAGTCGACCCCAGGGCCATAGTGCCGCCAGAGGGTTTGGGTCAGTTTAAAAATCCTGACCCCAACGGGACTTGAACCCTCGACCCTCCGGCTTGTAGCTCAGTGCTTTAACCACTACGCTACGGCGTGCCCCCCCATTGTTACCTGTACTACGACATTTCAGACTAGACGAATGAATAATTACATTGTTTTAAGTTTCATTAGAGATTATACATCTTGAAAACCTCTCGCAGATTATTCATTTAAAATTATTAATTAAACAATTTAAATACAAAACATAAAGTGGTTAGGACATGTTTTAAGAATGGAAGATGAGCGAAGGCCGAAGCAACTATATGAATGGCGTCCGAACAGAAAGAAGAAAAGAGGGAGACCAAAGTTAACATGGAAGGAAAACATGAAGACAGTAATGCAAGCTAGAGAGCTAAGCATCGAAGATGCCCAAGACCGTAGGCGTTGGAGGTTTGACACGGGAAGATGGCAGCAGCTGTATAAACCCGAAGATAGACAGATAGAGAGATACAAAACATTAATAATAATAATAATAATAATAATAATAATAATAATCCATCCATTGTATTTCTGCCCGAAGGCATGTCTTTCACTGCAATCATAGCATTTTCATGCTATGCTTTGCAGCTTTACTAGGGAATTTTAGGTGTGGTAGCTTCCCGTTGCTTTCCACACCGATGAAGGATGATGATGATGATGATGATAAGATGAATATGAATGATGATAATTGCAATGGCCATATGATTTCGGGGACCGTTTGGGCCTTAAAGTTTTCCTGACATTTGCTTTACAAGTGAGGAAAAACCCCGATAAAAACCTCACCCAGAAAAACTGTCCCGAGCGGGGATCGAACCCGGGCCCGCTGCGTGACAAGGCAGTACGCTACCTTGAGACAACAGCGGTGGACTATAATAATAATAATAATAATAATAATAATAATAAAACATGGACGAATAATCTACTAACAAGGAAAGAATAAATTAATACTGGATGAGAATTTATGTTAAAAAAACAAAAATATGGAGAAAGGAAATTGCAAGATGCATTACGCATTAATATATTATAGATCTATACCGTATTGTTCGGACTATTATTGTTATTAATTATTATTATTATTATTATTATTTCTTGTAGGAAACCAGAAGGAAAACGCCCAGTTGGTAGACCAAGAATGAGGTGGGAGAACAACATTAACTATGATTTGAGGGAAGTAGATTATACAGGGAATGATTGGAAAGCATTGGCTAAGGATAGGGATGTATGGAGAGCTTATGTCCGCGCGGCCATGAACCTACGGGTTCGATAGTGCCAGTGAGTAAGTAAGTAAGTATTATTATTATTATTATTATTATTATTATTACCACTTATGTGTTCCGATATTAAAAAATTAGTCTTAGCAAAAGTGATTTAATAGTCATCTATACAATATGCTAGACTTACATGTGGATATTCTATAGAGCTACAGAAGGATAGAATATTATTCATAAACTGGAAAAAGAGAATGCTTATTTGCATTATAACATGACCACTACTTTGCAATCGATTTACGTAATATCCATAAATTGGTTTCTTTTCCACTGAGAATAAGCAAGAATTTCGATTTATCCTAGCATAGAATAAAAGCTTGCAAATGCATATCGATGAGATTAAAATAATGCAGTTATTACCAAATTGTTTTTATTTAGGTTAAAATGTCTTATATTAAAACATAAAATTGTACCATCTGACACAGAATATTGACCTGCTTCGTTCGTGGATGATTTCGAACTAATGCCGTGTGATCCCGCGTACACTCGCTTCACGACAGTCTGTGGCGTCGAAGAGTGCAGCTATTACTTAAGTAATCTGGCTAAGTGCTTCATTTGCTATTTGTTCCTGACTATACATGGTTAGTATCTACGTCCGTGCGACGAAGCAACAATGCTGCTATGACTGGTGGTAAACGTTCCGCTGTGTCGTATAATAGGACAAACATTATATAATCATTAATGGAAAATAATGAAACTTATAAGTTATTTGCACTATGAGGATCTCGTTTTAAAATATTTGAGTTTTTACAACTAAAGACAAAAATATATGCCTGAACTAGGATTTAAACCCAGAATCTCCAGCTTTGCGCTCTGACATTATACCCTTTAGCGATCCAGGCATCCATATACGGACATGAATTTTTCTCACTTTAAAACCCCGCGAACCTTTATAGTTAGCACTATTAATATTACCATAAGGGTTGCTTCACCATGAAGACATTAGGCCTATGATGTTATTTTTTCTGTGCCACAACAGTTAATTACGAGCGTTGTATTGAATTTTTTGTACTCAGACTTGCAATCCGCGTGCAATAGTTAAAACAACTAAAGAGAAACATGTATGTTTGAAGCAGGATTTGAACCCAGGATCTCCGTCTAAATTATGTTAATTAGGTATAATACGTTCCCTCTCGCCGACATTATTTAATATATATTTGGACTCAGCTGTCATAGATTGGAAAACACACCTAGTAAACATTTTAAACTAGAAACTACCATTGTAGACACAATTATGTTTGTAGACGATCAGGTCATATGAGCAGAATCAGAAAATCAATTACAAAAAGACATACAACTGCTCAACAAAACCATGGAGAAATATAATCTCAAGATTTCAACGAAGAAAACAAAAACAACGGTCTTTCGGGGAAAATATGCAGTTGGATCGAAAATAGTTTCGAACGATGAAATTATCGATGAAGTACAGAGTTTTAAATATTTAGGATGTCACATATCTTGCAATTGGGAAAATGATTATATATATATATATATATATATATATATATATATATATTTCAAAGTATGTGTGGGACAATTAAAAGAACGCTAAAAAAAAAACAAAAGAAACAATGCTAAAGTTTTATAAGGTGATGACAGTTCCCACTGTGACATACGGATCAGAGAATTGGGGCATGATAGATCAGACAGAAGATTACTAGAAAGGTCAGAGATGAAGTTCCTCAGATACGTTGCAGGATATACTCTAAGAGACCATATTCCTACTGAAACAATTAGGTAAGAACTCAAAATTTTTAATTTAAATGAAAAATACAAAGCTATGAACAAAAATGGTATGAACATATTTTAAGGATGGATTCTTCTAGGCTATCAAAACAAGCACTGTTGTACCATCTTCAAGGCTATAGAGATGTGGGATGTCCTAGAAGACGATGGGAAGATGAATTCTGAGAGCGGAACAGGCCGAGGGCCTACCATGAAGATGATGATGATGACATACTTAAAATATATATTCATATCAAATAATTTGGAAAATAACAGTACAATACAATATATGTAGAAAATTAGAAGGAAAAATAAAAACAAGTACGATGTAACAGGCAGATTTATTTCACGAGTCTCCACCCACCTGCGTATTAAAAGACTTTTAAAAAGCGAAACGAAGGTAATGACTCAAAGCTGCCAACATTCCCCCACTCTCTTCTAATGTTCCGCCTGGTATAGTAACAAAATGATATAGAATAATGACGGCTGTTATTGTAATAAAAACAGCTCGTGTAGAAAACTGCCGCGAGCAAGATAAACAGTCAAGAAAATTGCACTACCTTGATTTAATAGCATGTACGTTTGGATCTATGCCTATTTAAACATTAAGCACAAATATGAGGAAGATATATGCCACTGATAGCGTAATCCAATCCTTTGTATCAATATTTTGTTTATTACATATTTTTTCTTGTCATAAATAAATAAATAAAATAAATAGCTTTATTTTACCTGGCAGAGTTAAGGCCTTAAGGCCTTGTCTGCCACTCAATCAGGTTTTTAAAAAAAACACAAAATACAAAAAAAAAAGTAGTCTTACAACTACATAAACAATTACATATTATAAAAACAATACATTACAATCAATATTTATAATCTATTTTGTTTTACTCTAAATTTAACGAATGAAATATATAATATGTACAAGGTATAAAAAAACGAGAAAAATTATTAATGACATAGTATAAATTTAAATAAATAAAGAGGAATTAATTATTAGACAACAGGTAACTGTATAAGCGTGACTTAAAGGTGCCAAGTGTGCGGCAACCTCTGATATCTTGAGGAAGGAAATTCCAGGAGCGGGCAGAGGCTACTGTGAAGGAAGTAGAATAAGAGGAAATGCTATGAAGATGAATTGTAAGCAGACTGTTATCTTGTGACCTAGTGTCAATACAATCCGCTAACCTGTGATAGCGATCACTCTAGTCGGCCGTGGTTTCTTCTTCGCTATTATTATTAGCAAATTTGGAAATAAAAAAAAAGTAGCAATTGAGGTTTTTCTCATGAAAATATTTTTGAAATTTTCTTATAAAACATCATCTGTCCTAATTACAGGGAACTGTCAAACATTGTATGCCAAAATCTACCTTGAAATTCCTTCCAGAGAAGCATTGTGATCTACCGAGACTGTTTTTAACTGCAAGGCATTAAAAAACCAGCGCCAAATCTCTCATATAAACTGTAGGGATGTAATACAACTTTAACTTGTTAGAATGGACAACCCTCACTATCTACCTGCCGTCCGCACAGCATCCTGTCTCAGTTCACCCCGTTCTTACTCATGCAGGGAGTTCATGAAGTGAATTATTGCTATATTCTGATTTCGATTTCTGTGCATTGTGCGGTTTAAAAAGGCATATTTTGTTTGGTATGGCTTTGGCACAACACAATCCTTCCTTGAGAGAAGTCTCTGGGTAGTTTTCGGCATGCGTTGGTTGACAGTTCTCTTGTTAGTTTCCTTGACAAAAATTACATATGTCTGCTAACGATCTAGTGGCCGCATTTTTTTGAACTAAACTCGACTCACAGAAATCAATTAAAAAAGTAACATAGAGTTTGTTAACCAGCAAAATCGGAAAATTATAAATGGAATTCACCTGATGCCGAAATTTAAAAATCGCTCCAGTGGCAGCAATTTTTTATTTTTCGTATAAAAAACTAAGTATACATGCAACTGAAATTAAACGGAAAAGTATTCCCTTAATATCAGCGAAATCTGACAATTAGGATTTACCTGAAAGCTGTCATTTAAAATCACTCTAGTGGCCGCCATGTTCTTAAATACGTTTTAGGCTAATTACGGAAACAAAATAAATTTATATTCCTAAACTTGCTGAGGAATTCGTTTAGTTTACTCAGTTACTGCACGATGGAATATTATTACTATTACTTACTTACTTACTTACACACTGGCACTATAGAACCCGTAGGTTCATGGCCGCGCGGACATAAGCTCTCCATACATCCCTATCCTGAGCCAATGCCTTCCAATCATTCCCTGTATAATCTACTTCCCTCAAATCATAGTTAATGTTGTTCTCCCACCTCATTATTATTACTATTAGGCTATTATTATTATTAGACTATTATTTTTATTATTAATAGTATTACTACTATTAGTAGTAGTATCAATACTATTTTTGTTAACAATACACTTTTGACAATACGTTACAAACCGAAAGGTTGAGGTTTCGAGTCCCGGTGAGGTCAGGATTTTAAACTGACCCAAACCTTCTGGAGGCACTATGGGGTCGATTCAACCTCTAACAGAAATGAGTACCAGACGCTAGGTGGTAAAGCCGGCCGTCATAAAAGGTTGATAACCCGGCTGATATCAAGTATCGATTGCCTAGAAAAGGTAGCAATCCTATGGCCTGTAATGAGAATACTTTACCTTTTGCAATGCGCTTTTATAGTAAGTAATGCCATGTTTTGATAATTAATTTACGTAATAAGTGTAGGATCTATCATGTATTGGCCAGCATTATTTAATTCATCCTCATAGGACAAACAGTAAATAAGTGAAGAAATATTCATTTTTCTATTTAAGGAAAATGCCTTTGATAAATAATTCCAAATTTGAAGATATGGTAGACCTACACTATTGTATAGCTGGTTTAACTTGGCAGAGAGAGAGAGAGAGAGAAGAGAGGGAGAGGGAGAGAGAGGAGAGAGAGAGAGAGAGAAAGAGAGAGAAAGAGAGAGAGAGAGAGAGAGAGAGAGAGAGAGAGAGAGAGAGAGAGAGAGAGAGAGAGAGAGAGATGGAGATACAAGGGTAGATCGTTGACCGCTTTAGTCCGATACAAAAGAAAGAACCCACCCGGTTGTCACTTTTCCTCTCCCCCTTATCGCTATTAACATCTGGTGAAGAAAATCCGGCAACATTGGTGCGAGTGAGAGAGGCGAGTACATTTGTCTCATTCTACAAATTTCTCATAAAGTTAAACCAGAGAGACTATAATAGCAGTACATGTATTTTTGAAAACGGTGTCGAACCTAAAATCTTACATTTCTTGAGGAAATCCCTAAATGTTTTCACCAAACTCATGTATCATCTCCAGTAATGTTTATCATCAACATCGTATTTAATTGTACAGTGTTGTCACATTGTACCAATATTTAGAAAATACCTATAACTTCGTGAGTAATCTTCGTATCATAGAGAATTCTCATAGATAAAAGAATTTTTCGATTCCCTAGAATTAATCTTGCAGTAAGAGTTGTCCCGGGGGCACGCCGTAGCATAGTGGTTAAGGCACTGAGCTACAAGCCACAGGGTCGAGGGTTCAAGGCCCGTTGGGGTCAGGATTTTTAAACTGACCCAAACCCTCTGGCGGCACTATGGCCCTGGGGTCGACTCAGCCTCTAACATAAATGAGTACCAGACGCTTGTTCTGGGAGTAAAGGCGGCCGTCACGCAGGGCTGACAACCCGGCTGACATAAAGTGCCGATTGTCTAGAAAAAGTGGGAGCCTTAACCTCCTTCTACCCCAAGGGCCTCCGGGTCTGCTGTGGGATCACTTTTTAAGAGTTGTCCCGAATTTTTCTTCACTCTTCGAAAGGGCTGAATCATTAGCCATGGCAAAATAAAAAAAAAAAATATTTAAAAAGTGGACTAAGTATGATGGTTTTCTAACATGTGCTAGGAAGCTTAAAGTGAATTCTGAACTTAAAAATTAATGTTTTCTCCTCTATTGACTTTACTCGTTATGCGTTTATTCTCCTTGCAGCCCTTTACTCGTTATAGGCAGCATTATACATAGCCTATAAGCAAAGATTGTTTATAGTTTTTACACTACCAGACAAAATACTACTTATTTGCTACATGTTCCAAAATTTTATACAACTTCTGGATCTAAACATAGTAGATATCTAGGACCCAAATTATATAATGAATTAATTAGATCCAATCCAGAACTAAGTAAACTAAACACAGCTAGTTTTAAAAAAGCAATTAAATTAATTATTTTTAATTAATTAATTAATTAAGTGAATAAAATTAATCATTTGAATATTTTAAAATAATAAATATATAGCATCTATTTTTGCTTATATTATTATAAATCAATATATAACTAATTACTTTCTTCTGTATTATTGGTTATAATCCATTACATTATATGATTTACATTATTTTATGTATATCATTCTCCATTCCATTAATTCTTTTGTTAGAATAAGTTTTATTCCCAATACATTATTATTTTTTATTTGTATGTGTCATAATTTATGTAAAAATGAAACTGGCCCCAACTTTAAATGTATATATTCTATTTGTATTATTCATATAACTGAACTGCACCCGAGCACGAGCACTTGCTCATTCGGGTGTCAATACTGTATATAACATTTATTTGTAAATAAAATTTATTCTTATTCTTATTTGCTATGAGACTATCACAACGGCTATTTGTTCCAACACTTGGGAATTTTGCCTGTGATAGAAATATCAAGAATTGACACGGATGCAAAGAATGGTTAGCGGTTAGTTAGATCTACCAAATAAAAATGGAATATACGATATGGGAAAATGTCTTCAAAACTGGTTCAGGAAGATGTCCATAAGATATGTAAAACTTTAGAATATAACCCATTGGTTTCCATATCCTAGGATTCTTTAAATTCCATTCCATTTCTGCGCGATGATATCTACATGTTTTAACTTCCTGTCTTAGGGAAGCCGCGATCTTGAATTTTCATAAACAATGATAATTTTCATCAAATCCGTGAATCTCGGGTAAATAAAGGACTTACATAAACGGCTACTCCTTCAGACACGTTCTTTTCTCTGTTAGTAATTTTCCTGAATACTGTATGTAGTATTTTTCACAAAACACGTAGAAATAATTCATTTTTGGTTAACGCCAATAAAATTACAGATGTGAATATTTTCCTAAGCGTGCATTAATTTAGTGTAGCATTAATTAAAATTAACGATTTTTTTGTTTTATGACAGGTTATAACTGTTTGATTTTAAAAGAATATGTATGATTTTTTTTAGTTTTAATGCATTCACAAATCAATTGATAGATCATTAGTACAAGAAATTAAAAACAAAATCCGTACAGTCAAATGTTTATACAGAAACTGATTCTCCTCTTAAATTATGTTAATTAATTAATTATATGAATATCTCTACCTTCTGTAATGTTGTCTAACCCCATTTAAATTGTAATAGTAACAAATAATAATGCATTTTTATGTAAATAAAATGTTCTAAAATAAAAAATACAAGTATAATGATGCAAAGTATTAATAAAAGTTGTTAATAGTATAATTTTAAAAAAATGCAGATATGTACCCAACTTTCGTATGATTCCTATTAGTAACTTATAATAATATCTATATTTAGATAAGTAAATACAAAAAGTAAGAGGCTATGTTAATGTAATTATCATAAGAAAATAATAGAGATTTAATGGACAATAGATCTTTTTGTGTCGGTATAAACGCTTATCTTGCGATTCACTAGTCTTCTTACAACAGAATGAACCTATTTACCGGTAGATGTCAGGACATAGGATAACCACATCCTTCCGGAAATTGAATAATAACGTTTATTAAAGTTTGGAAAAGTTCAAATTGCTATCATTACTTCAGAAACAGACACATCTCATTTAAATAAATTTAAAACAGAGAAATGTATATATTAAATTTAATGACACCAGTGGTTAAGGCAAGATGCCATGGTGCAGAGCTAGGGGACTTGCGCTGGTTCGGGTCTCCATGGGGGAAGAAATTTTCTCATGAAATTTCAGCCAGTATGGGACCCCCACCCAGCATCGAGAGTCAATTGGGTAGGTGCAATAAGTAGCGACTTCAGGTTGAGAAGACTATAACGGCTGGAGGATCTGACATGCTAACAACATGCCACGCCTACACTGGCAGGATGGTCATCTACCTCTATGATTGGCACATATGGATGTAATGCCAGGAACCAGTTGGTAGGCCAAGTGCCTTCTAGGTCTGTCGCACCATGGAGTTTAATGACACTAACTAAATCCATTACAGTATGTTCAAAAAATTAAATATTAATTACTTAAATGAAAATTGGTGGAAACATAATATTTGTACTTACATAATAAAGGTAATTCCATTACATTAGGCCCCTAATATATCTAATATATAAAAATGAATGTTTCTTTGTTTGTTCATACGTACTTTATACGCGGCCATACCGTTGATGCGTATTGTGATGGCTTTTTTGCAAAATGTTCGGGCGATTCCCGGGATGAACGTAGGCTATAAGAGAGTTGCGATACTCAACTCCTACATCCTTCAAAACACCCTTTGTAGTGAAAAACGTGAAAAAGTCACTTTTTCTTACCCTTATATGGCTTACACTGCCTAAACCATAACAAATACACAAAATTAATGTACACAGAATTGAATATCTAAAAAAAACTCTACAAAAAAGTCCGCGACAGCATATGTTTATCTTTTACAAATAATATGCATAAACCGTTTTTGTCTTTCATTGATCCCAAGGAGATCGGGATAGGTAGATTCCAGGGCAAGTATGTGCTGCCATACCATTCATCCGATTGGCATGGGGATTTTTGCAAAATGTTCAGGATTTTCCCGAGAAGGTAATAGGTTATAAGAGAGTTTTAATGCTCAAGTCCTTCACCCTTAAAAATCACCTTCTGTAGTGAAAAAACGTGAAAAAAATGTCGCTTTTTGTAAGGTTAAATGGTTTACGCTGCCTAAACCATAACAAATACACAACATTATAGTACACAGAATTGAATATCTCATAAATCTCTACAGAAAAGTCCGCGACAGCATATGTTAACTTTTAAGGATAACTACAATAACCTTTTTGTCTTTCGTTGATGCCAAGAATATCGGGATAAGTAGATTCCCGGGCAAGCATAGCAACGCAAGGCAGGTATTCTTTAATGAATAACTCAAAATACCGAATTTGTCTTTCAGCTCATTTAAGCCAAGTACATCGGGATGAGTAGATTCCCGGGCAACGCCGAGTATTAGCTAGTATAATATAAAATCCCAAGTAATACTATCTAAAACATAGGAATAAAATTTAATCTATTGAACACTGAATAGCCGACCAGAATAAGGTATAATCCCCCTTTTTTTTTTCCAATTTGAATTTTACAAGATAAATTGTTATTAATTAAACTAAACTAAAACTAAACTGCATTGCGCGGCAGGCCTGGAAGTTCCTTGGCGTATCAGCTGGCATCACATCTACATGTGTTAATCACGGATGTAGACGATCACATAGTCAGTGTAGGGGTGACATGTTGTCAGCATGTCGGGTCCCCCAGCCGTTACAGCAGATTTTCTCAATCTGGAGCCGCTACTTATTCCTCACGACGCTTGGTGGGAACCGGTCCCATACTGGCCGAAATTCCGTGAGAAAATTTCTTCCTCATGAGACATGAACCATCGCAAGTCCCGCAGCTCTGCGCCAAGGCATTCTTGCCTTAACAACTCGGCTACGGCGCACAAAAATTGTTGTTAAAAGCAAGTTGTAACTTCTTCCATAAAAAAAATCGGAAAAAGGGCAATTATTCAATTATAATAATAAATAACAAGTGTTATCCCTGAAAAATATTTATATTTCTTACTCTGACTAAATGTGGCTGGCCATAAACAGAAGAAATTACTTTAGATGCAAGTAAAAAATAATAAAAATTAAACTAATTTTAAGTAGGTTGAAAGTTTCCTTTTAAGTCTACTAAAGTATTAACCGCGCCGTAGCCGAGTGGTCAAGGCAAGAAGCCTTGGCGCAGAGGTATGGGACTTGCGCTGGTTCGAGTTTCGGCCAGTATGGGACCGGTGCCCACCCAGCATCGTGAGGCATTTGGATAGCTATAATAATTACCGACTCCAGGTTGAGAAGATCATCTACAACGGCTGGGGGTTCCGATATGGTGACCGCATGTCACCCCTACACTGGCTAGATGATCATCTACCTCTGTGATTAACATAAGTGGATGTGAGGCCAGCAGACGGAGAGTAGGCCAGGGGCCTTCTACTGTAGGCCTCTCACGCTTGGAGTTTTAAAAGTACTAACGAATAGAAAAAAAGAAAACATTGCATAGACATGTTATTAGATAGCAATTCAAATTTGTTTTAATATTATTGCAATATTGAAGGCCTACAGTTTAACTAATTAACTCATTGGCACTATCGAACCCGTAGGTTCATCGCCGCGCGGACATTAGGTCTCCATACATCCCTATCCTGAACTAATATTTTCGGATCATCCCATGTATAATCTACTTCTCTCAAATCATGGTTACTGTTATTCTCGTACCTCATTCTTGTCTACCAACTGGGCGTTTACCCCCTGGTTTTCCTACAAGAATCATCCATGCACATCTTGCATTCTCCATTTGTGCCACATGTCCTGCCCATCGTATTTACGAGACTTAACTATTCTTATTATATCTGGCTTCCTATAAAGACCATGTATATGTAGTTTTCTCAATTCAATTGTCTATTACTTTTCTTAGAACTTTATACTCGTAATCTCCTTTTCTCCCTTTTAAAGTAAGAGTCCATGTTTCGCATCCATATAATATAACTGGGAGAATAACAGTTTTATATATTTTCAATTTAATCTTTTTTGAAAGGAGTTGGGGCGACAAGAGTATCTGTAATGCTTAAAAGCATGCATTTCCAGAATTTAGCGACCTACAGTCTATTTTATTTATTTTAACTTGTAGGTTAATCGCCAATTAAAGGAAAATTTTATATTTGGCACCTGGTGTATTACGAACTCTGTCACATAATATGGAACTTAATTTATTATACAGAGTATTTCAGATTAAGTATTACAAACTTCTAGGGGTTGTAGGGAACTAAGTAGATAATGTTTCGATAAGGAGCCCCTGTCCGGAAACGTACCATTTCGATGTAAAATTGGTTTGAAGATCGAAACACAATGGACTGATATCGTGTGCCTTGTGTTTCAGATTAAGTATTACACACACGATATCAGCCCATCGTGTTTCTATCTTCAAACTTATTTTACATCGAAATGGTAAGTTTCCGGACATGGGTTCCTCATCAAAACTTTATGTACTAAGTCCCCTCTATAACTCCTAGAAGTCTGTAATACTTATTCAAAAAACACCCTGTATACTAATGTTTATAGATAATATAATTTAAGTCATTTTTAATGTCTTACGGCAACTTTAAGTTTGTCATTGAAACAAAACGTTATCTAAGTTATATTCTGAATTACCTGCGATTATTTGTAAAACTGCTTAAATCTGATATCCTTTCTTCTACTCACAACTTTATTTTAATTTATTTTCAATAGACATATATAATTAAAATGTATCTATGAATTCCATATTCAGGAAATATTTTAATCATGCAAAGGCACTACAATAGGTTCCTAATTAACTAAAATAACTCATTTTCTTTAGCCTACTTAATAATTTTAATTTAACGCACGATATTAGAATTCTTCAAATAGAACAACTATCTCTCATTTCTTAAATATCAGTTATTCATAATAAAAATATATTTTTTAAATAATAGAAAACAACAGTCTTTATTCTGAAAATAAAAATTGACTGAAGAGATTTAAAATTGTATTAGCACATTCGAAATTCTGTTCCCTTTAAGCAATTAGAGCAGTTGGTTTAATTTAGGAAGCACATCTGCGTGCTGGTACATAGTGGATGATTTTTTATTTCATGCATCAATCATTCCATCCCATGCCAGAGATGCTGATATCTTCCTCGGGATTTGCATGATTGCCTCATGTTTATTACAGCCCGGTTCGTTAGATGAATTTAGCCCAACTACCATGTAAGCAGGCCATTTCATATTTACGTTGTACATAACTTTTTTTCGCGTAAATTACTCAAGAAAAATCGAAAGATACAAGAATATGACAATAATATTGACAACTTTATTTAAAAGTAACTCTGAAGTTGAAATAATCTAAAATTGGATTATTTCAGACATTTTAAAGCGTAGATTATCCATGCAAACGCCTGTTTATCAATATTCTGCATATAACAATGTATATAGTTAAAGTAGTGAACTGAATACCGCATTTAATATGGTGCTCCATTTTTCGCTTTCCATAGCTAATTGAATCCAATCATTTCTCCGATGCCCAGTTCCCTAAGATCTATTCCAGTAATAATTCTCACCTACGCAAAGGTCATTCAAATGATCTTTTTTCCCAGAGGTTTTCCAATAAACGAATTGAAAGAATTTTTACTATACCTTGACAGTAACGCAAAATAAACCCTGATACTATTAGAAAAACCACATTAATTATGAAATGTCTCATTGTTAAGCTTCCTCCACTCTCCATTTTCATTCATTTGGGATAAATTTAGCTTGTTTCTCTCACGTAATATAAAATATAATGTTTCAAATCAATAGAGTACAATAGGTACGATTATTCAAATTTATAATTGAAAATATGTTAGTTGAATACATGTTTTGCGGCAAGTTTGTGGTTTGTCATTTTTTTTTTTCAGAGAAATATTTCATTTATTTGGCAGAATTAAAGTCCTGTAATTAGGTCTATGCGAGAAAATGCTCATTACAAGCTGAATTATATCTTGAACGATTAGTAATAATAATACCTACCGTATAAGATTTGCACTGAATTTGAACTTCTACTCAACCTGTGTTCACTTGTCTTAATATTCAACTTTATTTATTTTTTGTTTATTTTTTAAATTTACAAAGATGGTTCTCAGCTGCGAACAACCCTAAAACAATTTTCAGATAATGCATTGGAACACGGGAAAATATTCTTTAGATACAAGATTATAATATATATATAAGTTATGAAAAGAAAAATGAATGGTTGAGTCGGGATTTTAACCCGAGTATCTAAACTCTGTACGTTTAGCGCTCTAACGACCTGAGCTAACCCAAGTATTCCAACACAAACATACATTTTTCTTATATATGTAGTATTCTCAATTCACACAAGAGGTAGCGGAAATACATACATATTTATATTTATTTATGATATAATGAATTTTTCCGAGCCGTAGCCGAGCGGTTTCAAAGTTAAAGGATTTGCACTGGTTCGAGTCCCCATGGGGGAAGACATTTTCTCATGGAATTTCGGCCAGTATGGGACCGGTTTCCACCCAGCATTTTGAGGAATTTAGATAGGTACACTGAATACAGGCTCTAAGTTTAGATAATCAGCTCTAACGGCTGGGGAATTTGACATACTGACCACATATCATCGCTAAACGGCAGAATGATTGTCCACTTCTACGAATAATACATTTGGATATGAGGCTAGCATCCGGCTGGTAGGCCAACAAGAGCCTTCTAGGTCTTTGCACCATGGAGTTGGAATTAAGGAATTAAAGGTAGACTAAATACTGTTAAAGATTGTATAATTTTTAAAGTAGGGGCCTAAGTATTTATTTAAATTCGCACTAACATCGTGTGATGTGGAACAAACTTTAGTGAACAAAAAAAAATGTTATAAAATTATATTTCTATATTTTACACTTTAAAAGAATGCTAAAATATAAAGGGTTAGAGAATTGATAATATAGTAACTTTACAGTTTCCTCACTTTCAATGCGTAGGTTTGGACACTTAGAATATGAAAAAAGTTCGTCGACAGGAATTGCGTTAACTAAGAGGAATCCTCAGTAAGTCGAAATCGTGGTTCAATTTTTCTGGTATAAGGAATATGTATTTGATTTGTTAAATCGAAGAAACTTAATTTATGATGCCAGCCTATATGCCAGGTTTTTCTATTTAATGAAATCTTGATGTTTGGTTAAAATGACATGTAGGCCCTAGTGGTCGGATCGTAGCGCAAACAAAATTAATTTCAGTTATGCAGGCTCTGTACTGTCGACTCTTAAAATTTCCGAGCGCAAATCTATATTTAAAAGGTAATTACTAATTACCAATTACTTCCTAGCATAAATTTAAATTTTAGTGTCTTATTTATTTTACTGTAGTTTGTCATTATACATTTTTGATATCTAATAATGAGAAAGAGAAATCTCGTAAGGAAATTATGAATGATCATATTTCAGCAAACACTTGGTTATTTGTAAATGATCTAAATAAATTTACCAATATGATTATGAATGAAGTTGCTAATACTGTAAATTCATTCATAAGCAGAGAGACCTAGCACCTCGCTGAATAACTGTTATATTTAACAAGGCTTATAGGAAATACTACTATTTGAGGACGTAATGTTGCATTTTGTACTAATGATGTGTAAATAACAAACTGCAAAAATATGGTCAGTCATCGACCTCGGTCAGCCACATCATTATGTTTTTACTGTCAGGTTTTTTGTAATGCTACCGATGCACAAAATAATTACATTGCAAATAAGCCCAGAAGACCAACCCAATTTAGTGAAACCATAGGTATATTCATTAATTTTAAATGACCGAATTCTGTCAGTGCATTACGAAAACAATACATATACATTCACTAAGAAAAATTGTCATATTTACTTTATATTATATAGGTTAATGTGTCAAATCAAGTATTTATTCACTCTCTAAGATAATTTGTCATTTTTATTATATATATATATATATATATATATATATATATATATATATATATATATATTTCTATAGTGTTCTGCCCTAAGGCACTGCATTTTCATGCGATGTTTTGCAGCTTTACCATGGAGCTATAGGTATGGTAGCTTCCCGTTGTTTTCCACACCGTGAGATGATAATGATGATGACAGCCAGATGATTTTTGGGAACCGTTTGGGCTTCAAAGTTTCCTGACATTTGTCTTACAGGTGAGGTAAAACCCCGAGAAAAAACTCACCCGGGAAGCTTGTCCCAACCGGGAATCAAACGTGGGCCAGCTGCGTGACAAGGCAGCACGCTACCTCGAAACCACAGCGGTGGACCATATGTAGGTTAATATATCAACATTTAAATAGAGCATAAATGTAGTTTATATTAGTAAAGAAGTGAATTTACATCTAAAGATGTTTATTTATCTATTAAATAAGCTATCATAGTTTTACATGATTTACATATCTATTTTAACAAACATTCGTTACAGCTGTTAAATAATCTATTTTTATTTGTCACCATCTTCTGAAGACGGCACAATATATCGAAACAGGTGTAACGAATGATTATTAAAATAGATACGAAAATAATATAAAACTTTGACAGTTTTATTTAATAGATAAACGTTATGGATTATCGAGTAAACACCAATTTAACTGATTAATTAATATTATTTTATTGAATGCCTCAGGTTATCATTTCGATATTTGTGGTGTTCTCCAGGCATTGGCGTAATTGTAACCAATTTCTGAAGTGAGGCGCCTAGAAGGCGGAGTTACGGTACTCCGATGATATGATAAGGTGATAAATGATAATAAAGCGCCCGGAGGGTTCTTAACTTAAACTTAACCTAAATTCCAGACCATGGACGATCACAGGAATAATTCCTTTTAAGAAAAGATTCCTATGGTCTGACCGGGAATCGAACCTGGGACTTCATGAACTATAGTCAGAAACGCTGACCACTAGCCCAGAAGGCTGGTCATTAACATTTCTTCCCAATTCTGGATTTGAACCTAAGATCTCCACTTTATGCACGGCACACTAACCATATGTGCTATTTAGGCAATACAGGAATAGACACTGAATAATAAAATTGGTTAGTGCCCCAGCGCGTAAAACTGGAGTTCTTAGATTAATTCCCGGTTTAGGCAAAGATGTTTCTATTTAGTTGTATCAACTGTTGCTTGCGAATAGCAAGCCTGAATACATTAATTTCAATATTACGTTTATTATTATTTATATATTATGTATATTTATATTAAAAAATTCCAGTTTTAAAATTACACAGCAGGTCGCTACATACCTACATAATGATACTTTCTGACAATTCTACTGAGAGAGAACATTCTAAAGTATGTCAATAAGTTTGGTAGACAAATAATAAGTCAATCAACGTCATTAAAAATATACGAAAAAGAAAGTTGAAGAAAAAATAGGAAAACTCATATTTTCACGTGAGCTGTTGTTTAATGAGAAAGAGAAATCAATGTATAAATTTATTTGTATACAGTTGGAAAAATATTTACGAAGAATGTACGGAAATAAAGATTCTTGGCAAATAAACATGTGTTACAACTTTGTCAAAATAATTATAAAAAGTAAAGAGGTGTAAATTAAACGCAGATCCACGCGCAAGACGTAATTCCAATTCAAAATGAGGTACTTGGGATTAACTTGTTGTATACCGGTTTTGCAGAGAAATTCCTGCAGATGTTTTATAAGCAATTGTTTTATACCTGAAAAACGATGAAAAACTCTAAAGTCGGAATAACATAACTGACATTACTGTAGAAAAATGTTACAACTACAAACAATAAATATTAAATGTCACGATTTTCCATGTTTTTTTCAGTCTCACATTAATATAGTCTGTTTGTACAGTCAGTATCAAAATACTGTATCTTAAAGTTAATAATACCACTTCAGGTTATACCATTTAATTTGTAGTCTATTTCTAAAAAAATAACTTTGAAATGATTTAATAAATTTATTGTTATTCTTTTTATCCCTAACCTTAAAGAAATAATAAAAACTAATCACGATATGTTCCCAGATGTTTTTTAATGCATCAATATTTGAATTACTCCATCATTATCGCCATCATCATCATCAGGAATGTGAGTTTTAGATTTTTTTCTTAACTTGTTCCTAAGTCTCAATATATAAGTTCAAGAATTCAATAATAAAGACTAACAAGAACGGTAAAAATGTATTCTTTAAACACTTGATAATTTCAGCTACATAATTATTCATTACAAACAAACACAGAAGAAGAAACGTTAGCTTACACTGTACCATTTTTATATGCCTATTATAGGCCTATAGTATATTACGATGCGATGTTGGGAAGTGGTTTTTACAGAATCGAGGAAAATGTTTAAAAACCGAGCGATAGCGCGATTTTTAATTTCCGAGATTCTGTAAAACACTTCCAAACGTGCGTTGTAGGCTACATTATTTTTTGTGCGATGATGTTTTCAAAACAATAAATAATAGTAAAACAATAAAATATTTGTTGGAAATATTTGCGTTCATTATAAACAACTGACTAACGTTAACAGTGTGGGCAATGTTTATTAGTTGAAACAACAGGAGGCCATGAGACCAATTTAGTAATAAAATGGCGGCAAATACGTATTAATTGTTTTATATTGTTTCAAATAAAGTTCAGTTCATTTATAATGCAGTGTTTTGTTTCGTATAATGTACATTAACACTACTTTTTGAACATTTTATGTAAGTTTATAGGCTATACATTGTAATTTATGTAGTATGTCATAGAGGATAGTGGTTTTACTTCCCACACGCGTGTTCGTAATATGTACGGTAAAATGCCTCACTATGATGGTTGTCCAGCGGCTCGCTTTATTTCCCCACAGTTATATATTATTAAATACAAAGATGTCTACTACCGCCACTATAATAATTCCGCATCTTAATCACTGTCAAGCATTGTCGCGCGGCACCCGCTTTTATATAAACGGACAACCATCATAGTGAGGCGGTAATACAGTATATTATTTTTATTACAGCCTAGTTATTTAGGTTGGCAACCCCATAATGTAGGAAGTTAAACTTTCAATCATGCTGTAAGTACGACAAAACGCGCTCTCGCGCAAAAAGGTTATATGTTTCAACAAATAGCTCAGCAATAACAGAAAATATAAATTTAAACAATTTAAGTAAACTATAGTAGGCTAAAAACAGCAAACAAAACACATATATTCGTTTTGCAGAATCATAAAGCTCGATGAGAATGTTTATAAAGATACGGTTTTCAAATATCCGAAGTTACAAAATAATATCACTAAAATTTAAATAAAAGTAAAAAAGAAATTATGAACAATCAAATGACAATAGAGGAAGAATTTGCTGCTATTTATATAATACTAATATAACCTATAATACTATTTTATTGTCCATATCATTAACTTCCGTCATATTTTAATTAAATATGGATAATTATATTATTCAATTTAAATGAAATAATTAGGCCTACTTTCATATGCTTTAAATACGTAGATTACTTGGTATTTAAATTTATTCTTCTCTTGTATAATTTAAGTTTCCCCCCTCCCGAATACGATTGATTGCTATGTTCGTAAGAGGAACCTAGATTCAAATACAAGTTCTTATTAATCTGTAATTTCTCATTCGATTTTTATAGCTCTATAAGGAAATTTGTTCATTATAGGCCAATATGTATAGACTACACTAGAGATGTAATATTATGCGTAGGCCTACATAAATAAATCATACAAATCAATAAAACATATAAATAAAATATCAATTTTACGGAAATATACAGTCTATATTAAGAGATGCGAGATCGTATTTATAGTATTTAGGTGATCTAGAGATATAGGCTTTGCAAAGTAGAACCCATCAGTACGGACTGTCAATAGCATATACGGCTTGCTCCCCGTGCGACCCACTTATGAAAATAACATAGTATGTATCTTACTTTTAGTTTAATAAAGTCCTATAACTACTACTACTACTACTAGTTATTATGAAATGCGTGCTATTATGCATTGCAGAGACTCTTGATGTCCCAACTCCTTTCAAAAAACGTTAAACTGAAAATATATAAAACTATTATTCTACCAGTTATATTATATGGGTGCGAAACATGGACTCTTACTTTAAGGGAGGAAAGGAGATTACAAGTATTTGAGAATAAAGTACTTAGGAAAAATTTTGGACCAAAGAGAGATGAACAGACAGGTGAATGGAGAAGACTCCATAACAATGAACTACATGGTCTTTATAGGAAACCAGATATAATAAGAACAGTTAAGTCTCGTAGACTGCGATGGGCAGGACATGTTGCACTATGGGGAATGAAAGACGTGCATGGAAGCTTCTTGTAGGAAAGCCAGAGGGAAAACGCCCAGTTGGTAGACCAAGAATGAGGTGGGAGAATAACATTAACTATGATTTGAGGGAAGTAGATTATATAGGGAATGATTGGAAAGCATTAGCTTAGGATAGGGATGTATGGAGAGCTTATGTCCGCGCGGCCATGAACCTACGGGTTCGATAGTGCCAGTGAGTAGGCCTAAGTAAGTACTAGTTATTATTTAAATTAATAATTTAAAGAAACTAGGCCTTACATAGGCCTATCATAATATAAACTACTAAGTACACCGTATGTACATATTTATAGATTTCAAAGAATTCGTTTTTGAATGTCACATGAACCAGTATCAATGTATTCATTTCAATAGAGGCTATTGAATTGCGTAATTATAAACAATCTAAAAAAAGTGCTCAGATATAACTTTCTTTAAAATATTAGTATGTATGTAATGAAAAACGTTTATATAGGATATTCAATATCGATAGCGTTACAATGAAACGACAAGTTGGAGAAAATATAGGCCTAAATAAAATATTTTTTATATTTACATTTGTAATTAAACTTACATATTTTAGGTCTATGTATTGTCGCGAAATTATTTATTTAATAAAATTAAAATATAAAATTAATATGTCTTACTTGTAAGGTGCAATTATCCTCAGCTTGATTTTTTTAATTTGTTGCAAAGCCTTTAGGAATTCGGTCCCATGTTCAACAGATGGAATTATGCTAACATTTTCTCGTAGAGATGAAACCGAAAGATCTTCAATAAATTAAAAAAAAGTTTTAATGAAGTCTTTATGAATCCGGTTACATCTTCAATAGAAGACGTTATGCTAATATCTTCTCCAAGAGATGGAACCGGACTTCGAAAGGCCTGAAATAAATTTAAAAAAATATTAATCAAGTTTAGGGCGATTGCACCTTAGAGGTATTCCTTTTTTTTTTTATTGTGGCTAATATCTCAACGGATTTTATCACGCATTTTATTTGCATAGATTCAACTTAAAGTGGCATAAAATAATTTTAAAAATTCACGTGAATTTCCTAGGTTTATCTTCAATTTGCATTTATGGTTCCTTTCATATGAGATATATGCACTATCAATATTGTTTGAAACTATTTATCCAACCCTGAAATAATACACAAAGCTCTCATTAACGAACAAACATAGCAGCAAGATTTTCTAGTATCAAATGCTATTAACGCACGTCTTTATAAGAAAGATTTATGTAACTCGAGCATAATAAAGCAATTACATGTGCTATTGCTCTAATAAAGCAGACAAGTACCGACAGTGGAACTATGCGATGCAAATAATAAAGATAATGACAGTTCTCAACACTGAAAATTATTTATACTTACATTTACACTGCTTTCATTAAACGTTAATCAAGTAATTAATCGAGCACTAAAATACAGCTCTAAACGTGTAATACAACCTACCAACATTAAAACATGATCATTCGTTTCACGCTAACAGATCTCTTATCAGCAAGGCAAGAGTAGTATAATAAAAATTGATATTTTAAGAGTGTGCAATCAATATTTCAGTAAAATTGTAATTTGACATGCAATTATTTTCCACGAATCGAGAAGACTAAATAACAGTGAGCTGCATGATATTTATAGGAAATCAGATTAATAAGAATAGTTAAGTCTCGTAGACTGCGATGGGCAGGGCGTGTGGCACGAAAGGGAATGAAAAAGGGGCCTGGAACTCATTGTAGAAAAACCAGAGGGAAAGCGCCAGTAGGTAGGCCAAGTTTGGGATGGGAGAATATTATTAACTATGATTTGAGGGAGATAAATTGCGCAGGGAATGATTTGGAAAATATTAGCTAAGGATAGGGATGTATGGAGAGCTTATGTCAGCTCGGACATGAACTTATGGATTCCATTGTGCCAGTAAATTAGTTACATTGTGAAACTATTTAGGCCTTTACTAAATTTTATAATATTTATAGGCCTATAAGTTTCAAATAATAATAATTATTATTATTTAAGTAATTGTGTATTCTCTTGGACTATCCTATTAGAATAATTTGTTACACTTACATAAACTTATGAGTACCGAGTTAAATGTAAAGAGTTTTCCATGATATGTTTAGCGAAGTCAAAAGAAATCGGGGATTTTTCTTCAAATGAGAATTCGTAACATGAGTTTTAAAATTTACCCTACTTATTTTCACTACTAGTCAAAATTCATTAATAGTTTTATATGGATTAAACGAATAGGCCTATATTAATTTCTTAGGCCTACTCATCTTATTCCGAATATTACATAGCCTAAAATTGCAGTAAGTTAGTCGTAAATGGTCTACAAATCAAAATTCCAATTAGGCCTATATTTGGTCTAAAAATAGAACATTGAATTGGAAATAACCATCTATACTCATTAAATCGAAGTGTCCTCGGTTTTTTTAATGTTTACGTTAAATTTCTTACGACAATTAGGATACAGATTCCTATAGCATGTAATAGACCATATATATTTTTTAATATTTATTTTAAGTTTCAAGTAAGTAATCAACATTTATAAGAGCTCTTCTGTAGAAAATTTAGTATTTTTTATTGTTTTAAAAGTCATATTTGTGATGATTTTTTGTGGTCATATTTGCTCTAATTTATGTAGTAAAGCCATTCTTCAGTTATATATCGGGGTTAATAAGTCATCAGCCAAGTTTAAAGTAACCAGCATAATGTATGTGAGTCATAAGTTGCATGGTCACTTGTTCGAAGGTCGCTTTTCATTTTAAAAAATCGTTGAAACATCGGACTATTACAACCCCATTTTCACTGTACGATGAGAAGTTGGAAAATGTATATGAATGAAAAATTACTATAAAAAACGTAATAGATTCATTAAATTATAAGGTAATTTTCTTTTGAGCACATTTAAACATTTTTTTAGGCCATAAATGCTGTATATTTTCTTATTTTTAGGTCGTGGTAATCCTCCCCTCTAGATCTTGTAAATAAGTTGAATACTCGGCAGAGAAGAAAGTAAATTGAGATTTAAATTGTTGATTAGTCTACATTTTGAAAAGGTTTCTATTCCCGACAGTTAATTTTCTTAATAATAATTGCTTATTTTGGAGTTCAGTTGGAGTAAAGATAGGATAATTTTGTGATAATGGTTATTTCGTAAAGCAGTTTAATTAAAAGCTGTCATTGGAATTAATTTTGTGTATTTTTACACGTGCCTACACACAAAAATTGAACCTATGCAAAGATAAAGCTAATTACTTAGTAAATTTAAAAATATTATCAAATTAATACCGCCTTATTATCAAACTTAACCCTATATTATAGATTTAATAAGTAATCTTTCAGTTCATGTAAACTTTTGTATTCTACACTAAATTTTAAATTTAGGTTAAAATATCATTTATTTTCAACTTTTAATTGGTTAGTGAGGGACCTTTTTTTATTATAAAGAAACTTTGATGAAAACCGATTTTATAATAAAAACTAATAATAATAAGGTATACAAACCGAATTAAAATGTACTCGTATACTAATGTAATTTCGTTTAAAAAGCTGTTGATGTCTCAATAGTGCTATTAGGTATAAGCAATTAATCGATACTAGTAAAATTCATGGTGGTTTTCCGTTGAGATATTAGTTCACAGTAATATAATGTACGGTTAAAAACTATAATATAGTTACCTTGTAGGTCCGTCTCCTCAACTTAAGTTCTTTTAAAACTCTGTAGGCTTTTCGGGACTAGTCCCATTATCAGCAGAATGCATTAGGTCCGTTCTTGTTGACCCTTGTTGAAGCACTGACTTGGTTGTGAGAATTTTGTACAGAGGATTGTGTGGATTAGGTGTGTATTCATTGAGAATCAGGTTGCTGTTGATTTCTCTTAGGATTGCGATTTCCTCCAGTATATTTATTCTCATTGGAATGTTTTCTCTATGTACTATTGTGAGGGTGTTATCGATGTTATGCATATGGTGTCCAGCTTGAATTACATGTTTTGCGTAACTTGATTTTCTTCCATTGTAAACGAAATCTCTGAAATGTTCCTTGAATCTAATGTTGAAGCTTCTGTTAGTTTTCCCAATGTAGAATTTATTGCAGTCTGTACATATTAATTTGTAGATGCCTTTATTGTCGAATTCATCTATTTCTTCTTTGTTGTTGTTTATTAAATTGTTTAGTTTGTTGTGGAGACGGACCTACAAGGTAACTATATTATAGTTTTTAACCGTACATTATATTACTATAAGCAATTAAGTAGTAAAAAAACTGAAACCAAAACTTTGAATTACAAATTAAATATTTAGTCACTTTTAGAGCTTTAAAATATTTTTGCTGATGCATCTTGCGCATAAGAATTACTAATGTAGATTTATAGGAAGGAAATATATTATTTAAAAATATGTAATATGCATATCTTTATGGTATGTAGCAGGCTACAGTAATTCAACAGAGTTGCTACTGTCCGGGAGTCGCTGCGTCAGAGACAACAAAAATCTATTGAAGATAAGGCCTGCGGAAGTCTACATATTTTTATAAGGCTGTAGTAATGATTGAAAATATTTTAGAAAAGTCTATATTTTATTGCCCGGCGCCATATCGACCGGTTTAAGGTATTATCCTCGATTCAGAGCTATGAAACTTGCGGTAGTTCGAATCCCCACGGAGAAGAAATGTTTTCATGTAATTTTGATCAATATGGGCCCATCTAGCATCGCGTGGTTAAGGCAAGATGCCTTGGCTCAGAGCTAAGGATCTTGCGCTGGTTCGAGTCTCCATGGAAGAAGAAATTTTCTCATGGAATTTCGGCTAGTATGGGGCCGGTGCCCACCTAGCATGATGAGGCATTTGGGTAGCGGCTCCAGGTTGAGAAAACCAGCTATAACGGTTGGGGGACCGACATGTTAACATGTCACCCCTACACTGGTTGGATGATCGTCTACCCCTGATTAACACATGTGGATGTCAAGTCAGCAGCCGGCTGATAGGCCAAGGGCCTTCTAAGCCCGTCGCACCGTGAGTTTAGTTTTTTAGCGGGTCTAGATTGTAAAAACCAGCTGAAACGGCTGACCATATATCACCCCTATAATGATTGAATGATCGTCCACCTCTGCAATTAATACATGTGGATGTGAAATAAGCAACCGGGTGATAAGCCAAGGGCCTTCTATGTCTAATGCACCATGGAGTTTGGAGTTTCTATAGGCCTATTTTACAACATTGTACAAATTTTGAATTATTGTATTGTGTCCAGCAATATATAACTTTGAGCACTGAAACCACGTAGGCCTATGTAAGTGTCTACAATATAATACAAAAACTAAGAGTAACTTTCTGCAGGAACGAATGCTACCTGGTATCGAACGGATATTCCAAATTTAAAATCCATCTCATTATAACATAAGATAATTGCCTGAAGATAATTTTCCAAAGTGAATTTACATCGGCGTAAATAAAACATATTATAGATTCCTAATATTAGACACATGAATTACCACTAATACATTTAAAGCACTACTATTAGTAGGCTAAGAATTAAAATTGCCAAAATTTTCAATTTTTAAAAAAATTATTTCTTTTAAAATAAAGGACGATGTAGGGTCTGTGAAACTTAGACAACGAACATGCACAAAATGCTAATAACATGAAACAAATATTTTATACAAGGAAATTTCATAAATCAAGTCACGGAATTTTGAATGACATCCTGCATTTTGTTAATTTATAATCTTCTTCTTCTTCTTGTAAGCCCATGTTTCCCTTAACAGAGAATTAGGCGCTCTTCCCTACAGGGAAGAATTTGAACCATGCTAATTTAGTCACGCTTGTTTTCGTATAGATGTCATTTGAGTGGTCCGTGGTCAGCGTTCCGCCTCATCTAGGAAACCAAGGTAGTACTAGGACGGGAAAATTCGGTAAATTTTGCTTAGAGGCCTTTCCATTCAGGCTTAAGGATCTTTTACGAGCCTGAAAATCTTCAGACTCGGGACCCACGGCTTAAAGTCCCTCCCGGAGGACTTGCTCCTTGGATTTTTCCATCCTAAAAAAAAATCGGCCCCTGCCGGGTTTGAACCCGCGACCCTTGAGACCAGAGGCATGGAGCATAACCACTAGTCCACCGCGGCCGATTAATTTATAATAAAAATTTTGCAGCTTATAGAAGTAAACGATTGGAATCATAGCAATGTAAATTCGACTATTGGGACATACTGAACAGTGACAGATATAGCAATTTAAAACGTATTTGTTCCGGTAATTTAAGACATTATTGTCCCCTCTCCTAACAATAGTGTCAAAAAATTATTGTGCTGTGAAATTTAATAGAACTCAAATTTTATACACTTGCAATTATTAAAATAAGAGCATACCTATGTGCAACTTTATATTCTAGCTCATTTATGCTTATGGTATTTAACTATAAACAAAATCGATTTACACTAGGATCATTTTAAGCGAATAACGATAATGAAAATCTAATTAGCAGTTTAAAAATATAATTAAGGGACATAACCTGTTTCAAAACAGTGCATTATAAACTATTTAAAAATTTACTTTTCTTTTCACAGTTCTATCGGTGTACTGAGTTATCCTATTAGGCCTACAAATACAGTATATTAAAAAAATAATGCAAGTTCAATGTTTAAGTAAAATTAATATTATTAATATTATAATTAGGCCTATATTAATTATTATGGCTTTTAATTTCAATTTATAATATAGTTATGTAATATTTAAGCACGTAGGCCTTTGTTAAACATTTTGCGATATGTTCAAATATCTACTGATTAAGTAGAAACAGGGCGTGATGGTACACATCAGCCAGTAAAATAAAAATTAAATTGTTATTATTTATACTTAATTACAGTATTTTATTCCAAAAATGTAAAATACATGATCTGAGATGTGGTTGATCAAAGATTAATAATAATTAGTCTTATTATTTTGTGGTTATTCTTTATGATATTTACAGTGATTAGGTCTATTATAAAATCTAATATCTTGCTTATATACTGTTTGGATTCGGTGTAGTAAAATAAATAATTATTATAGAGGTCAAATGGGAGATAGGGGTTAAGATTATTATAAATTTATTAAATCTATTATAGTCAGTAGGTCCACCGCTGTGGTCTCGAGGTAGCGTGCTGCCTTGTCATGCAGCGGGCCCGGGCAGTTTTTCTGGGTGAGGTTTTTATCGGGGGTTTTCCTCACCTGTAAGACAAATGTCAGGAAAACTTTAAGGCCCAAATGGTCCCCGAAATCATATGGCCATCATCATCCTTCACCGGTGTGGAAAGCAACGGGAAGCTACCACACCTAATTCCCTAGTAAAGCTGCAAATCATAGCATGAAAATGCTATGATTGCAGTGAAAGACCTGCCCTCGGGCTGAATTACTATGGATGGATGCATAGTCAGTAGAATAACTTAGGAAACACTTGCTAATTTTAAGAACTTTTTCATTGGATATTAAGAATAAAATCAATAATCCGACACCTATTTTATTAATATAATTATTAAACTCGTTGGGACAGCAGCTCAATCCCAGGTATATTCAGTAAAATGTCTACTCCTATGGCCGTGCATTCTATGTTCTTTACGTTTCGTTTATTATTTGCGGGACATTAGATAATGAAAAGAAAAAAAAAGAAGAGATTTATGTGCCTCAGGCTGTTTATCTTAATAAATTAATATCTCAGAATCATAAAACGAATACAGCATGTTACTGTGAACTATTAACACTTTTATTATTAAATAAACTAGGAACAAAATATAAACATGCAAGGATTAGATTCAAAATTTTGTAGGCAAATAAAATTTCCTCACGTGTCCCATACGAATCACTGTAATGCATAAAATAATATAAACTTTCATAACTTATTCACACGAAAATTCTGAACTAAACCCATTTCATTAAGAAAATTCAATTCGTTAAAGAGCGTAAGCTAATGGATAAAAATGCAGAAAGCAGACTATTAACTACGATATTAAAATCCTTACGAAGGGCAACTATTGAAAAATTGACTTTCAAAAGATAAGATTTTTAATGACATACTCTGGGTAGAAGGATTTGATTTTTATTATTGCGCTAGTAAAAGTGTGTCATTCTTAATATAGGCTTTTTTTTTTCATTCGAAAATTTAGTAATTGCTACTATATTCATTATAGACTTCTGTTGCATACTTTAAAGAAAAGCTTCTGTTTTAAGAAAATATGATCTGAGAAAATAGAACGACAAATCAATTTTCAGTTTTTACATAATTTTATATTATCTTTAAATTGTGAAATTTGTGTTCTATATACAGAATTAAATATTAGGATCCAAAGTTTTTTTAACGACCTAATAGCCTGCAAACAGGGCAAACAGCAGGTAGAAATAACGACATTTATTTACATTTTATTTTGTATAACAGAGCCTCCATAAATGCTAAAATCTAAATTTAGACGAAAAGGTGCTTTAGACCTTTATGGTTCACTACAGGTACCATAAATAAGATCCACAGCTTTCACTAAGGAAAAAACCCTAAGTCTGCTTTAGCATTGGGAAATATATATTCAAGTCTATTACATACATTCGAAACCTATTGAATTATTCAATCCATCTTAATTTAATTAACGATAATTAAAAATTAGTTATGAAAATAGAGAACATAAAAGATAAATCGGTGACAGTTCCAAGGACCCAAAGCCATTTTAAATGGTTGCTCTCACTTGCTGGCATAAGGTGTTATATGGTTAGCGGTTACATCTCTCAATTGAGTTTACTTTTTAACCGGAATTCTCATAGCAAGTAGTTACACAGTTTCCTTAACTTTTCTTTTTCAATATTAAAATAACTACTTGATATAACAGCCGTCCTCAATTAAAAAAAAAACTTCGTCAATTAGTTAAAACCATGTAAGCTTTTCGGAACATGGTTTTAACTATGTAACGAAGTTTTTCTTTTAACAGAAATCCATTTTAATTGAGGACGACTGATATATCAGGTACTTATTTTAATACTTTAAAAAAATTACTACATAACCTCAATTGTGATTTACAATGAATTTTAGAAGTATTGACAGTTTCCTTCATAATACACGGTGAACTCATTTCACCACACAGGTACTAAACAATTTGTGATATTTCCCAGGAACTGCCACTCATAATCGGACTTGCTTAAAGTTAATGGTATAGGTTTAGCAGAAGAGAAGACCTCAATACTCTACTCTGCTTGTGTAAATAAATAATTATGTATTATTAGTTATTACAACAAATTTTACTACGCAATTTGCACATTAAGGATAAAGATCACTGATGTCATTCACAGATTGCAATGTTTATTCATGAAATCTACTTTAATTCTGAAGCAGACAAACTTCCAAACATTATGGTAATAAATCATCTTAAATCGAGCAATATTTATCATTATCTGCAAATGGTTTATAAAATAATGAACTGAAAAAGAAACAGGCTAAGATGACTGGTTTTAATTGATTTTACTGCTGTGTGGATCGCACACGGATCAACAGAAATTAAAGCTAAAATGTAATTTGGAAAGGAAGTGCTTCCGGGACGTTAGGGTGTGTAAATGCGGAACTTCTCGCTAGAATCGGAAATTGCAAGGAATGTTGCGTGCACGGATTGACCATCACACATCACACGCCATGTTACATTACATGTCCTGTCAAGTGTCTCCTACTCCCAATGAATCTAATAGCACATTCAAGTTATTTTCACTATAAATAAGTATAAATAACGTTAAGGTTTCAATTGAAAATAAAACTTATGGCACCTAGAAAACAATTTAGACTTTAAATTATCTAATATTAATATCATTATTTTGATAAAGTCGTGCATTAACAATTCCGAAAAGTTATATATTTTCAATTCCTTACGAAATTAGTTTTTATATTCAAAATAATCCATGCAAATTCAATGTTTATCAAAACAGTAAGCTACATGAAAATGCACAGCTAAATGTTCTTCATATCTGCGGGAGTCGTTTGTTTGAAACGCCGTAAGTGAACATTTTAAACTTGTGAGAAAATAATAAATAGTGGAATAATCAAAAACTTATTTGTAAAAAATATTTTCCTTAAAATAAAATATATGATTTTTCATCATTTAAATAGATAGAAAATGAAATTAGAGGGTTTATGGTGTGTAGGACTAACTTATTCAATTAGTCAATACAATTTATTAATATCACGCTATTAAAAATGATTATGGATTACTCCTAATATTGAAACATAAAATAGCTTTTGGTGAACAACTTAATAAGAAAAATATTTTTTTTCTCACTAGACTCTTAAAGGCGTTCTAAGAACGCAGTATAAATCTACATATGTGTAACGCATTTTAAAGTAGCCTGTGCAGTTACCCAACTGGAACCTTAATAAAATTTATAATCTTATTACCTATATTATGGGAACATTTATTTGAGTAGGCTACTATTTTACATCCTATAGTTCTTAAATATTTAGTCTTGTTAGTACTTTGCAAAATTATCCTAAAATTGACATTAATATGTTAACAATTTTAGAAATCCTTTTATATAACTCGAAACTTTTGCAAATACAAGAATTTTCACTTTTAATGTATTAGCTTGCACAAGAACTATTAATTATTAAGTAGGCCTACTTTATTGTTAAAGTTTCAGCGTTTAGCATAAAAAAATGGAAATAAAAAATGCTAAATTATTTTGTACTTGTAACGTATAACCAAACTTATTCCAGAGATTAATAAAATAAAATTTGATAAGGAGCAAAAAATGGTTTAGATTTTTAGATAGGATTTATTTTTCCGGTAACAAATTACCTATCATGATAACACAGGATATGTGATAGCCAATCTGTACAGACACGTGTGGTTTACCATGCACTTCTAAATGATATGTGCATGAAATAATTACTAGAACAAGGATTTTTGCAAAGGATATAAAAAATAACACATGACTATTATAAATCCATTTCAAATATTTAATTTATTTCAGATTTTTTCAAACGGGGGTGAAAACCTTCAGCTTTTTATATAATATATTTACAACAAGATATTTTGGTGCAATATTATTTACAAAGTTATTCTTTAATTAATTGATAACTATTATAATACCGTGTGAGAATTAGGAAAAATGGATAAGTTAACGAATAAATGGACCGGTGGGTGGATAAAAAGGATGGCGATGAAAACGGGATGAAAGAGGAAGAATGGTGGATATGTCAAGAACACAAACAAGAATCCGCGTGCGGAATGAAAAGGGATCACAATGTTCTGCAGCAGGTAATTAATACCAATTTCAAATTGAGGGCTGCATTAAGACTTAGTAAACGTTCATTTTCAGTTTTAAAAATGTTCGATGGAGACTATAGTAAATGCAAAGTTCTTTTTTTTTCACAATGTTCAGCCACTGACTATATGACACTCACTGTACAATTAAAATAAAAAATAATAGGAAGTTCCATTTGTACAAAGCTGGATGAATATCTTAAATTTTTTATTTGTTTTTCTGTCACAAGTAGACACGTATGGAATGTACTTTTGGAATGTTTGATCAAATTTCAAATTATTTTTTATTAAAAATTTAAAGAACACTATTTTATTTTATCAGTTCCGTACTTACATCGTACGTTATTAATTTAAACAATAAAGACAAACAAGAAAAGTAAATTATGTTATGGAAATCTACAATGACGATCATAATGATTTGGTAACGTGGATAATTTAAGAAAAATGCTCGTACTTCTGTCAAGGATAAAGCAATCATTTCAACTTTACACAGTTCTTCATTAATGAGAAATATTAAATTTAATGACAAAAATATAAAGTATGTAGGACTGTACATCCATCTTCAATCAAGAATTTAAAAAATGGAGGACACAGTTGCGTTAATTTTCAAAATAATCTAGAAAGTAATATGAATTTTAGTTAGCCAATTCTATTACAAAGCGAGATGATTTTGAAGAAATAAATTATAAAAATATAAAAGAAGCATAGGCTTAAATATGGAAGTTAAAAAAATATATAGTGAATTCCGAAAAAAACTTACGTTACGTGATAACAACTTCAGTTATAAACTTTTATGGATATGTAATTTCAGAAATTCCTCATATCTATCTCAATTAGGTAAGATGCGATATTTCTATGGCTATAGGAAATAAAGTATTAAAATCACATGAATACATTTTACTAGACACCGGGAAACACATCACTCGGAAAATAGGCGTATTAATGAGTCCACGGTTACCAACAACTTCACAATGCTCGGAAGGCATGAGAAATGATCACAGTTCACTTCCAACTCATTTTGGCCATTTTTGACTAAACAACATATTCCCTGTCACCATAGATTTATACATTGCTCCAATTAGATAATAAAATTATTTGTATCATATAAAGAAAATTTTCTGCATTAAATGAGAACTTTTTTATTAGTTTCGTGAAAAATGCAAGATATTAGACAAGAGGAATTTCTCAAATTTCAAGTTAAGTTTTTAAGTGAATAACTAGTTAAATTCCATAAAATGTTCTATAACTTGTTCAGAATTAATTTTATTCGCGTCTGAATTAATAATGAAAACTGTAGCAAGTTTTCTTATGATTTTTAAAGATAATGAAACACATATTCCAGTTGGCATTAAATTAAACAACTTCATACGTGAGTAAGGCTATCATTACTTTTATTTGTTAAGCAATATCAAGTATGTCAATAGGGGATCACTGTTCCATCAATTTTAGACGTGCCACAAACTATTTTGCCTACACTTACATAATATAAAGCCTGGTAATATTTTATCCCGAATAATGCTATTCGTTAATGCAATTTTTCACTTTCTTCTCAATATCTAAAAAAAATGTCGCATGAGCAATTTTATTTATTTCTGAATCTTGCTATATTTTAACACTTTATGAAAAATAATTATAGCTGTGAATTCCAAACTTCTGTATTTTATATAAATTATTAATAATGTATTAATTTTAGTTTGATATAATGATAATACGGAATCAGAGAGATAACAATATTTAAAAAATGTGTAGCCTACCTAATTGGACCCTCGAGGCGATTAATATGAACCGAGCTTAACCTGTACGGTCATTTTTCATTTTAGTAACTTCTTTTTAATGTATGTTTTTATAGGCCCCTATTTTACATAGTTATGATTCAATTTTCAATATGAAGATAATACCGTCTAATCACATTAATTTAATACACGCATTTCTTACTACTTACGACAGTGAACTAAAATAAGTACTGTAATAAAATGCGTTAGATTAGCTTGGGACATACGGAATGCAATAAAACAAGATTAGAAGTTACATTGATTCTTGAACAAAGCGAATAAATGAAGGTCTTAGGGCAATAACATGATAAGCCATATATTGTTCTTTCTAAGATATAAGAATTTTGATGTTTAAAAAAATTATAAATACTAATTGGACAGTATTGTTGTTAATACATTGTGTGTCTATATGTTTTAACCCATCACTGGCCCACTTACAAATTAATATATGGATATTTCAATACATTTATTTGCTGTCATTATAATCAATGGCATTTCTTAACAGAATGTGGCTTATCATGTTACTGCCCTAAACCCTTCAAATTGACTTTCCACACATTCATTAAAACTTAAAAAAAGAGATGGCTATGTGTAGACTACTAGTCAACCAATATTTTTAATTAATTATTTAAATACAAGCTACCAGTTATCACGCAAGACCAAAATAACAGCAGTAAAATTAATTTAGTATGGAATTTCATATTTCTTGGATTAGCTACTAAGGATCGACCCTATAACTCTTGAATATAATTCTATGGAATAACTAACTGGTAACAGAGAATTTATTTATTGGAAACACAGATTTCTTACATTATTTAATTTTAATGTGCCTATTATTAAATTAACTTGCATGAAAACGAACAGACCTCTTCTAAATTTTAAATGTCAACTACACAAATTTATGTTTTAACATATACATAACATCAAGAGCAACATTATTTGGTATATAACTGACTGATGAAAACCACAACGAAATCCAGTCAAAATGGCTCGTCCCAGCGAAATTCTAAAAAAAATCTTTGTATTTTGCTTAGTTATTATAGGCCCTACGTATAAGTAGTTTTTTTAAAAGAAAATTGTCATAATGATTTAAATTAAAATTATTTTAAATTTTAATTTTACTGCACTGTTTTAGACTATTGCCATTTCTTGTATATTTTATAGCGGCTATTTTTTGAAATTCATCAACCTAAAAAAAATCTTTAGGGACCTATAAAATAAACGAAAATTACATTTGAAAATTATAAAAAGCCATACGTTATTGAGTACTGACAATTGTTTTGGTTTGTCTTTGTAAATTAGATAAAACATATCGCATTAAGAAAATTTTTGGAAGAATATATGTAATACTAAATTAGCATAGGATCTGTCTAAACTGCGATAAGAGCATTTTAAGTATTAAAATAATGAATGTTAATCTTGAAATTGATTTACTGGATTCCCATTCCACACAAATATGATTTATTTCAAACATATCTACCTAAATTTACTTCCTAATGCTGCATAAATGTTGTTAAAAAGTTTGATAGGGAAGATAATGAAAACTTCGCAACATACCATAATACTTAAGCTAATATTCAATTATTTTAATTTTAATCACTCGTGAACTCTATGGTACCTAATCAATTAAGTGTACATAAAATAATAACGAAGCCATAGAACACTGTTTACGAACTTGGTAAGTTATTATTACCAATAAACTTTTCTCTGAACTGATTACACAAATATAGAAATAATATATTTTGAAATGAAAAAAAAAACAGGGAACACAAATTTAACTTATTTTCCAATAAAAAGTTTCTGATTAATTAAATATAGCTTGTTACTTTTAAATTAAACCATCTTTATTGCAAGAATTAAATCAAAGACATTTTGGGTTTCGTTCACTTTAGATACCGGTATATCCTTTTGTGGTTTTATAATCACTAACTGCTTTAAAAAATCACCAGATACAGAAAGTAATATGGTTTGCATTTTTATTTTATTTTGATATACAAAATTAATTGTACAGCCTATGTCTTCTCCGTTGAAAGGCAAACTCCTGTTAGGGTCTGATTTGTATTATATTTAAGTGTACCAAATTAATAAAAACTTTCGATGTTAAAAAAATGTATTCCTATGGGAAGATTTTCCCTATGTGTATTGACAATCTTAGTTTCCTGACAGTGTGGCAAGTCATAATGGAATACAGTGGAACTAAACTGAATCATTAGACCAAGTGGATGTATGAATTTTAAAAATATTTTAAATATGAATGCATTTATATATTACAGTACTAAATCTGCCAATTTAGATTTCAAATTAAAACCAATTGGGAGTTATTGTTTAACCATTTCAAAAACAAGTGATTAAAATAATAGATTGTTAATAATCTACAAAAAAAAGCAATGAAACAGTTATGAAAACAAACGTGTTTATATCTACGTATATTACACATAAATCCAAGCGCATGCAGTACAGCTGGAAATATATGACCTTAAATTTAAAACAATAAAAAAAGTGTTTCCTTCCGAATGACATGGCAAGCATGCTACTACATCCTGAGTTACGGTTGGATGATAATTATGCCCGATGTGTTTTCCGGAATCCGTGTTTCATTATCACAGTGTTTCGAATTTCAAACCTGCGGTAAATTCTCTAACAGATTTCCTATGAAAAAAAAACTTGACAATTTGTATAACTATATTTTTAAATCTTCCAACTAGTATAGTCATTTCACATTAATGTATTATTCATTTTGGCTGATGTTTTGTCATTAAATTCAAATTGAAATAAAAAATATATTCAATTTGTGTAAACATTGAAAGATTCCAATTGAAGCTAACCAAAATATAAACAAAGACGCTCAATGACCTGTTATAGGCCTATTATAAATTTACTTCTGAACAATTTTAATGCTATAACTCTATAAGTTATAGTAAGAAGAACAAATTAACAACAAATTTAAGCAAAGATATGAAAAATAATTTTGTTCTAGCCTGCAAATTATTTTTCTCTGTTCAAGCACTGTTATGTTAGTACAAATAAAACAACTCATGTAGTATTATGCAAGCGAAAACATATTTGCTAATTCAAACTCAAATATAAACAGATGATTAGTCTATTATCCTAAAGGAGATTAGTTGTCATGAAAGTGGAATTCCTACTTTTTGTTTAGTTCTATTTTCACTCAAATGAATTTTGATCTAGTTCTACGCTAGTATATGTCGGTTAAAACTTCATAGAATTATCCTAACGTTAATGACGCTGGTTGATGAGATTCTAATTGAAATCAGAGTGCAAAGAAGGTAATCGATAAATTGAAAGTAAATTAAAAACGAGCAACAAGTTAAAATAAAAAACAATTCATTAAAATTATTTGGCTCATCAAACAGGTAAATTTTATGCATCGTGTGGTAAATATGACCGTCATTGTTTATTTGTATAAATCCGAAATAGTCACCTTAAAAAAGTGTCTATGTGGATTTACGTAAATAACAGTGCCACATATTTGTCTTAAAATAAGACACATTTGACGTTATACAATTATTAAAAAAGAATTAAATACTGCGTTCCATAACTGGTAAAGATCTGTCTACATAGGCTACACAACTATACGCTCTCCATTTCATTTAAAAATCAAGTCCTAACTTGGTAGCATGAAACTACGAAACATAAAGAAAATTGAAATTAAAAATAAAATATAATCATATTTATAACCTATAGTACAGTTTGTGGAATCTGAGCACACCATACAGGTAACGATAGCAAGTGGCCCGATCTAGCAGCAGGACAGCAGAAATTTTAACAAAGGAGGGACTGTCAACAACACACGAACATACTCACATGCATACACGAATTTAAGGCAAAAAAAAAAAAAACTTTGTGAATAAAAAATAAAATTAACTTGTTAAATTGATAGACCCAACTAATAATTTTTAATCGGTGGTGATTAACTTAAACTATTTGGCACACTTGTAAAGAACCACCCTCATTTCGCGAAAGTTTAGGCCTAATAAGACAATTTATTTGTTCCACAGATCGAGTCAACATTTACTCTCTCCCTTCCTTTGTTGTTTCTACCATTAAAGAAATTAACTAAATTTCTGCTTTTTTTTTTGGTCAAAAAATTCACGGCGACGGAAATGAGAAATGTCTCAGCACCTGTCCATCATCGTCAAAAAAAGTGCAGCCTGCTGCTTGTGCGGGGACCTACATGTGCGTTAGGGGCATGGTACCTGGGCCCGCTCCCATGGGGTCCGGTGACCCTGTATGTTGGTGGTACGAAGCGTGCATCTGTTGGAGCCGGGCCTGATGATGCTGGTCCGCGGACGGGTCCGTGGGCAGGTACATGGAGATCATCTGACGTAAGTCCCCTTGTGAAGACGCGCCCCCGCCACCACCCGCATTCCCGTACTCACGCTTCACGGAGATGTTGCCTCCGGGCGCCCCTGCCCCCGGCGTAGGTGTGTGGAGCCCTCCGGACGACGGCGAGACGGGTTCCGACTTGATACTGCTTCCGCTAGGACTGTGCGACGACATCTGCGACCCCGGCTGCTGCTGTTGAGCCTGCTGCATCGCCGCCGAATGATAAGGAGATCCCGCACCTCCGGGAACGGTGGTTCCGGTGGAATACATGCCATACGACGACCCGTTCATGTAGGAGTTGAGCGAGCTTGAGTTCGGGTGTAGCTGTCCCATGTCGTATCGCGGGTACCCGCCGGTTGCAGTCATGTGAGTTCCGTATGTATGGTGCTGCTGGTACGCCGAGGGGTCATGGTGGTGCATCATGTACCCGTTAGGCATGTAGCCGTTCGGCATCTGGTACATATCTCTAGTAACTACTTGTTGAACTACGGAACCGGAGGCGGGGTTTCTCGAGGCGTCAGCCCCTGGTAGAAGAGATCCAGTGCCTAGCGGGTACTTGTCTTTCTTGAGTAACGTCTTCGTCTTGCGTCGGGGTCTGTATTTGTAGTCGGGATGCTCTTTCATATGCACGGCTCTCAACCTTTTTGCTTCGTCGATAAATGGCCGCTTTTCTGATTCACTAAGCAACTTCCATTCTGCCCCCAATCGCTTAGATATTTCAGAATTGTGCATTTTCGGATTCTCTTGAGCCATCTTACGCCTCTGACCTCGCGACCAAACCATAAAGGCGTTCATGGGCCGCTTAACACGATCGATGTTTTGGTTCTTGCTGCTACTGTTGTTGTTGTTGGCAGGACCATGAGGATGCTGGCCGGGATGGTGGTGAGAGGCCATGCTGCCAGGTTGTTGTCCGCCGCCTCCCGCCCCCGCACCGCCGCCCTGTGTATGCTGCTGTTGTTGCTGATGGGCGTGCGGATGCTGACCATGCTGCTGTTGTTGCTGTTGGTGTGTGTGTTGGGTGTGGGAGAGCTGATGCTGGGGGTGGTTGTGCTGTTGCTGTTGTGCCGATGGGGGCGGCTGATGTAGTTGCTGAGAAGGTGGCTGACCCAAGTTCATCACACTACTCATAACGCTGCCGACAGGCGTTACGTTGCCGGATAACGCGGAACTGTGTACGATGGACCCGAGGGCGCTATAAGTGGACACCGGGTGTCCGTGTAAACCACTCGGGTGATGGGGCGGCATGTTAGCGTGTAAACTGCCCCCCTTCAAGTCCGTCTCCATCGTGAGCATATCTTCTTCCCTGTGCGCGTACAGCTTGGCCGCGTAATAAACAACACTGCCACAAAACAACTAACCACTACAACACCACACGCAACAAGTAATGTTAGATAAGACGACGACGTGGACGTCTACTACGGTAACACTAGATAACAACACATGGGAACGACAACAAACTCTACTCCCTCCCTCTCCTTTCAGGTGAGACTGCTTCTTGTTGTGTTAGTGAACAATGTCTGCTGAATGCCTCCACACTGTACAGTGAACTTCTCGCTTCTGGTAGCTCTACAAAACCTGCTGTTGCTGCTGCTGCTGTCTCCTATTCTTCAGCGTTTGTCACTCCCCTCACAGCACGCCCTGCCCCACCAGCCTATTGATTGACGTTGCGTGCCTGCCATCTTTCCCGCCGACCAATCAGCGATTGCGGCCAGTGGCTTCTAGGCGGAGCTTGATTAGTTTGTGGGAGGAGCCTGGTTCGTGCACGTTCCCGGGTGCCGGCTGTTGAGTACCTCAGCAGGCCTCTTCCTGACCAGGTGAGTTCTATAAGCACTTGTTTACTTCTAGCCAAACCATGTTTATTTGTTCAATATTGCATGATCTACTAGGTCAATTCTCTCATTGCTCCATTATTACGTCATTTTTATATACTTATTAACTTTACGTGTAGAACTTGTTATGACTGGACTGCTAATAAATTCTATTTAATAATTAGTGTGATTTTATAAACTAAAGTAAATAGCTTGGGATTTAGTTCAATTGCCTTTTATTAAATATATTTTGTTTCATAATTATATATGATTCATAGATAATTATTATAGATTTATTTATTTAACAGTCAGTATTATGTTATTAAACCAAAGTCATGTACGTATTGGTTTCATAATACTCTCTTATGTTTATATTTTTTTACTTTGATTTGAAATACGGATTTATTTATTTTCATTCACCGCAATGTAGCTCAAGATTTGGTGATTGTTTAAGAAATATAGTCTTCAATAAATTGGTATGAGAAATATTTTTATTGGTCGTCAAGCAACTCCGTAGTATAAACATAAACTTTTATTTAAAAGAAAAGGCAGTGATGCTGGTTCATAATTATGTTTAGGCTATTAACATAAGACATTAGCAAAGTGCATATTTAAATTTGACCTGCAAATACATCAGTTCTAAACTAAGGACTATAAACTAACTAACCAACTCACTGGCACTGTAGATTCATGGCAATGCGCGGGCTTAAGCTCTCTATACATCCCTATCCGGAGCTAATGTTTTCCAATCATTCCCTGCATAATCTGCTTCCCTCAAATCATAGTTAATGTTATTCTCCCACCTCATTGTTCTTCCAACTGGGCATTTTCCTTCTGGTTTTCCTACAAGAAACTTCCATGCACGCCATTCATTCCCCATTCGTACCACATGTCCTGCCCATCGCAGTCTATGAGACGTAACTTGTTCTCATATCTGGTTTCCTATAAAGATCATGTAGTTCACTGTTATACAGTCTTCTCCATTCACCTGTCTGTTCATCTCTCTTTGGTCCAAACATTTTTCTAAGACCCTTATCCTCAAATATTCGTAACCTCTATCACCAATAATTATAATTTTAAAAATTCAATATAACCTCAATTATATGTCTATAATTACATGTTATAATAGTAAGTAAAGTGATCCCACAACAGGCCCGGAGGCCCTTGGGGTAGTAGGAGGTTAAGGCTCCCACTTTTTCTAGACAATCGGCACTTTATGTCAGCCCTGCGTGACGGCCGCCTTTACCCCAGAACAAGCGTCTGGTACTCATTTCCGTTAGAGGCTGAGTCGACCCCAGGGCCATAGTGCCGCTAGAGGGTTTGGGTCAGTTTAAAAATCCTGACCCCACCGGGACTTGAACCCTCAACCCTCCGGCTTGTAGCTCAGTGCCTTAACCACTACGCTACGGCGTGTTATAATAATAATGATAATAATAATAATAATAATATATTCTCAGGTAATTAAAAAAAACAGTTAGGGCCTACTGAATAATTTTTGTATCAGAAATGTAAATTACTATTAATTTAAATATTTCTAACCGTAATAAAATTGATTTTTAATTCAAAATAAAAGTATTATTATTATTATTATTATTATAAAATTAGAATTGGTTTAGTCGTAGAATACCTAACCTCTACAGTATTTGTAAATATTTTGAATTAATAAGAAACTTTATTATGGTTAGAAATATTTAAATTAAAAGTAATATAGATTTCTGATACAAGTTTTTGAAATTATCTGAAAATATTATTCTACTCCAAGTCTACCTAGGAGGCTACTGAATTTTAATATAACGTAACAATTCTAATTCACCTGTAAGTTTTTTACGATCATCTAGGCAAGATCTAGTTAACTAACTAACTGACTCTATCGAACTCGTAGGTTCATGGCCGCGCGGACATAAGCTCTCCATACATCCATATCCTGAGCTAATGTTTTCCAATCATCCCCTGTATAATCTACATCTCTCAAATCATGGATTGTTATTCTCCTACCTCATTCTTGGTATACTAATTGGGCGTTTTACCTCTGGTTATCCTACAAGAAGCTTCAATGCACCTCTTTCATTCTCCATTATGTCCTGCCCATCGCAGCCTATGAGACTCAACCGTTCTTATTAAGACAAGATTTAGTTAGTCTTACATTCTGAATTTAAGTTTATACGTTTTCTTTTAACTCTACAATTGCAATGTATTAATACAGTCATATTTGAGATAAAACTATCACACAAAATGCTTTATATTGAATTCATATTACTTTTCTAAACATTTATGGCCGATATAACTTGTAATGTTTTAATTCACTGCCATAAAATGTTACGTGGCTTCAAATAAGCTGAAGCAGGCTAGGTCTGAATGATTTGAAGAAAAACAACAACTTGAGCGAGTTGGCTCTATCGATTGTTTTGGATTCGTATTCCGAAGGTCCCGGGTTCAAATCTCGGTGCCGATCAACCTAACTTAGCTTCTTTCTGGTTTTCCTAAATCGACAAGACAAATTGTTATGGAGTTTTAATATCAAGCTCCATTTCATCGTATTCGCCATTTCCTTACTCATCAGATAGGCCTATGGACTAAATAAAAACTCAAAGTAATGAAATAATTAGACACTCTATGACCTAGATGTTAAAATGCGTGTTTAAACAAGTAAAAAAGTGATTCTGGCGAATGTCTTTTGCCTTTAAATAAAAACAAACCAGTGATTTCGTCGAATGTCTTGTGTCTATTTTTTGATAAGTTAATTGTGTGCATTCCTAACTTACTTAAGCACTGGCATTATCGAACCCGTAGGTTCGTGGCCGCGCGGACATGAGCTAATGTTTTCCAATCATTCCCTGTATAATCTGCTTCCCTCAAATCATAGTTAATGTTATTAAACAAGTAAAAAAAGTGATTCTGGCGAATGTCTTTTGCCTTTAAATAAAAACAAACCAGTGATTTCGTCGAATGTCTTGTGTCTATTTTTTGATAAGTTAATTGTGTGCATTCCTAACTTACTTAAGCACTGGCATTATCGAACCCGTAGGTTCGTGGCCGCGCGGACATGAGCTAATGTTTTCCAATCATTCCCTGTATAATCTGCTTCCCTCAAATCATAGTTAATGTTATTAAACAAGTAAAAAAAGTGATTCTGGCGAATGTCTTTTGCCTTTAAATAAAAACAAACCAGTGATTTCGTCGAATGTCTTGTGTCTATTTTTTGATAAGTTAATTGTGTGCATTCCTAACTTACTTAAGCACTGGCATTATCGAACCCGTAGGTTCGTGGCCGCGCGGACATAAGCTCTCCATACATGCGCTAATGTTTTCCAATCATTCCCTGTATAATCTGCTTCCCTCAAATCATAATTATTGTTATTCTTCCACCTCATTCTTGGTCTTCCAACTGGACGTTTTCCCTCTGGTTTTCCTACAAGAAGCTTCCATGCACATCTTTCATTCCCCATTCGTGCCACACGTCCTGCCCATCACAGTCAACGAGACTTAACTCTTCTTATTATATCTGGTTTCTTATAAATACCGTGTGGTTCACTGTTAAGTAGTCTTCTTCATTCATCTGTTCATCTCTCTCTGGTCTAAAATGTTTCCTAAGAACTTTATTCTTAAATACTCGTAATCTCATTTCCTCCCTTAAATGAAGAGTTGTGTTCCTTGCTAAATCAATTTTTTTACCTAAGCAATTATAAATTTGCTAAAAACAAAACACTTTATTCCTAATATGTAATTTTAATGCAAACGAGTTACCATTTTTAAAATACAGAAATATAATATTAAAACTTGAACTAAATTTAAATTGGTTATAATAATGTTATATTTAAATCTGACAAAAAGTTTGTACTCTTTAAAAATAGGCTGAAGATCCTATAGTTTTATTTTATTTTTAGTTATTGATGCTTGTAGGCTTTTGTCACATCACCTCTAGAATCATTAGGTACTTCTATTGTGTGTGTGTGTGTGTGTGTGGGTATGTGTGTGTCAAGTGTTTTCTGAAGGAGTTCACAGAATAACTTTTAAATTATATTATGAAATGATGTACATTATAAAAGCCATTATGATAGGTCGGAATGCAATTTTAAACCAACCTTTTGCTTTGACGATTGAGGTAAACCTAGGAAAAAAAATTAACTCATGTTGGCTGCGAGATTTGAACCCGTGATATCTCGAAAATGAGTCTCACCTCTAAATCAATTCTCAGTATTAAAATATATATAGATATTATAAATATATTTTTGACATTTGGCAATGAAGGCAAATATGATATGAAAAGAAAAATGAATGCTTGAGTCGGGATTTGAACTCGAGTCTCTAAAGTCTGTACCTTTAGCGCTCTAACCAACTGAGCTACCCAAGAATTCCAATTCAAACATACAATTTTCTTATACATGTAGTATTCTGTACCTTTAGCGCTCTAACCAACTGAGCTACCCAAGAATTCCAAATTCAAACATACAATTTTCTTATACATGTAGTATTCTCAATTCAATACTACATGTATAAGAAAATTGTATGTTTGAATTGGAATTCTTGGGTAGCTCAGTTGGTTAGAGCGCTAAAGGTACAGACTTTAGAGACTCGAGTTCAAATCCCGACTCAAGCATTCATTTTTCTTTTCATATCATATATATATATATATCAGGCTCCATTTCCTTACTCATTAGATAGGCCTATGAACTAAATAAAAACTCAAAGTAATGAAATAATTAGACACTGTATGACCTAGATGTTAAAATCAATTAATGAGTTTATTTGGACGAATACTAGGCATAAGTTTAATCATAATTTTGAAATAAAAATAGAAAATAAAAAAAGTAAGTCCATACGCCTATTTGCTTCATAATTACAAATAAAATATTTCTTCTCTTCAGAAATATAGCTACAAATCATAATGTGAGTCAATTTCTAATTATTCTGAATGTTATCATCTTCCTACCAGTTATACTACATGTATGCGAAACATAAACTCTTACTTTAAGGACGGAAAGAAGATTACGAGTATTTGAGAGTAAAGTTGTAGGAAAATTTTTGGACCAATGAGCAATGAACAGATATTTGAATGGAGAAGACTTACTTAACAGTGAACTACATAGTCTTTATAGGAAGCTAGATATAATAAGAACAGTTAAGTCTCGTAGACTGCGATGGGCAGGACTAGTGGCATGAATGGGGAATGAAAGATGTGCATGGAAGCTTCTTGTAGGAAAACCAGAGGGAAAATGCCCATTTGGTAGACCAAGAATGAGGTGGGAGAATAACAATAACTACATATGTTTTGAGGAAGTAGATTAATCAGGGAATGATTGGAATAACATTAGCTCAGGATAGGGATGTAGGGAGAGCTTATGTCCGCGCGGCCATAAACCTACGGGTTCGATAGTGTCAATGAGGTAGTTATCATCTTCCGGCTTATTGATACATTCATATAGGCCTGCTACATCGTGATACATACATGGTCTTAAATTTTTTTCGTTCCTAAAAAAGACAAAATTGATTGACAATGTAGCAGGAATAGTTAATTGGGGGGGGGGGAAATTTTGTATTCTTTTTCTCTAAGCCTATAGTATGAGGAACTTCTAACAAATAACATTAGGCCTAATTATTATAGGAAAGAATATTAGGCTATCCATATATTTAAATTTAAACCTATTTTAAAACTGCTGCAACGTATTTTGAATTACAACGATAACAATTTTAAGTTATCTCAGATTAAAATGATAGTATGGAAGACACAGGTCGTCAAAACACAAATACAATTACCGCATGCCTTTAATTGAAGATCCACCTAGAATAAGGTTTTAACCCTTGTTTTTTAAGTTTTACATGGGAAAGGTTGTTAATGGCACGTGAAATATTTCCCCATGTAAAAATCAATATTGAAAAAATACAACCTTGTTCTAGACGCTATTCAATTCTAACGCCTAGGTAGGCCTCTTACGACAGATGTTTGGACAAACTGACTTCACTGTAAAAAAGCCTGAGGTACGAAACATCCAAGAACCAAGGTCAACTGAAGTAGATGGTCTCACTGACCAGTAAAAAACAGTACTCGTTCATTGTGGACGCAATTCCTAACCTTATTTCAGTTTTCTTAATAGGATTTAGCGACTTAGAATATCTCATGCATCTTCTCACGAACATCAGTATACCCAATTCGGGATATTTGGGCTATGCCGAAATAAAATATGTATGGGATAGTCAGGAATCGAACCCGAGACCCCTGGGATCTAGTTAAACTAGGTAAACATTACGCCGCAGAGCCCGTCCGACTTACCACCTACTAGCTAATTGTGCTAGACATTCCTAAGCAGATCTTTCAAGGAGATTAGCCTACCGTATCTAAATTCTATTACTTTTTCAAAAAATTGCATTTGTTTTTTTACCTGAACACTCTGCAGTGTTGACAAGTTTCCATCAAGCCAGCGTTGTTGCCAATTTCATTTGGGCAGGGAGTTAGATCGATTTAAATGTACTAAATAATAATAATTCCATGGCGCGACAGGCCTATAAGGCCCTTAGCCCACCAGCCGGCTGCTGGCCTCACATCCACATGTGTCAATAACAGAGGTAGACGATCATCTAGTCTGTGTAGGAGTGACATGTGGTCAGCATGTCGAGTCTCCCAGCCGTTATAGCTAGTTTTCTCAACCTGGAACAGCTACTTATTGTAGCTACCGGTCCCATACTAGCCGAAATACCATAAGAATATTTCTTCCCTCATGGAGACTCGAACCAGCGGAAGCTGAGCCAAGGCTTCCTGCCTTAACCACTCGGCTACGGCCCCTAATAATATTAATATAATATTATTTTATGTTATATAATATAATATAATATTATTAATATTAAATAATATTAATATAATAATAATAATAATAATAATAATAATATTAAATTGCTGGCGCTATAGAACCCGAAGCATCATAGCCGCTAGGACTTAAGCTCTCCATTCATCTCTGTCCAGAGGTAACGTTTTCCAATCGTATCCTGCTTAATTCACCGCCTTCGGATTATGGGTTTATGTTATTCTCCCATCTCGTTTTTTGCCTACCAAGTGGGCGCTTTCCATCTGCTGTCCTACAGTTACCATGCCCCTCTTGCATTTCACATTCGCGCCATGTGCTATGCCCATCCCAGTCTATGACACTTAACTGTTCTTACTACATCTGGTTTCACAAAACAAACTCCATGGTTTGATAGGCCTAGAAGGCCCTTGGCCTATCATCCGGCTGCTGGCCTCAAATCCACATGATCATCCAGCCAGGTTAGGGTGACTTGTGGTCAGCATGTCGGGTCCCCCAGCCATTATACCTGGTTTTCTCAACCTGGAGCCGCTACTTATTGTAGCTACACAAATTCCTTAAGGTGCTGGGTAGGCACAGGTCCCATACTGACAGAAATTCCATGATAAAATTTCGTCCACCATGGGGACTCGAACTAGCGCAAGCCTCATAGCATCTTGCCTTAACCACTCGACTACGGCCCGGGACTATCTGGTTTCCTAATTTGATTTAAATTACAGATATAAATACAATATAATTCTACCGTTAACTTGAATATTACTTACTTACTTACTTACTTACTCACTGGCACTATCGAACTCGTAGGTTCATGGCCGCGCGGACATAAGCTCTCCATACATCCATATCCTGAGCCAATGCTTTCCAATCATTCCCCATACAATCTACTTCCCTCAAATCATAGTTAATGTTATTCTCCCACCTCATTCTTGGTCTACCAACTGGGCGTTTTCCCTCTGGCTTTTCTACAAGAAGCTTCCATACAAGTCTTTCATTCCCCATACGTGCAACATGTCCTGCCCATCGCAGTCTACGAGACTTAACTGTTCTTATTATATCTGGCTTCCTATGAAGACCATGTAGCTCATTGTTATGTAGTCTTCTCCATTCACCTGTCTGTTCATCTCTCTTTGATCCAAAAATTTTTCTAAGTACTTTATTCTCATATACTCGTAATCTCCTTTCCTCCCTTAAAGTAAGAGTCCATGTTTCGCATCCATATAATATATCTGGTAGAATAACAGTTTTATATATTTTCAGTTAACGTTTTTTTAAAGGAGTTGGGAAGTCAAGAGTTTCTGTAATGCATAATAGCACGCATTTCCAGAATTCAGCCTAGGCCTATGTTTAATTTCCTTGTGCATCTCATTCCTGTTTGTCATTATTGTTCCTAGGTATTTGAATTCAGCCACTTCCTCAAAATTTCCCTCATTTGGCATTACATGTCCATTTCCATTATATAATGTATTTTTGTGTAAAGTGATCCCACAACAGGCCCGGAGGCCCTTGGTGTAGTAGGAGGTTAAGGCTCCCACTTTTTCTAGACAATCAGCACTTTATGTCAGCCGGGTTGTCAGCCCTGCGTGACGGCCGCCTTTACCCCCAGAACAAGCGTCTGGTACTCATTTCCGTTAGAGGCTGAGTCGACCCCAGGGCCATAGTGCCGCCAGAAGTTTGGGTCAGTTTAAAAATCCTGACCCCAACGGGACTTGAACCCTCGACCCTCCGGCTTGTAGCTCAGTGCCTTAACCACTACGCTACGGCGTACCCCAATGTATTTCTGTGTGTGACATATATTTAGTTTTATTGATATTTACTTCCAGTCCTAATTTCTTAGTGTTACTCAGTAGTGTGTGAGTGTTGGACTTTAGTATCTCCTCGCTGTCGCCCAATAGTACTACATCATCAACATAAACTAACAGCTTATTAATACCATTGGGTTGTAGGCCTTCTTCTTCCTCTAAAGATTTGATCGCATGCTCTAGTACAAAATTAAATAGTAGAGGAGATAGTGCATCTCCTTGCTTCAACCCATTCTGGATTTCAAAAGTATCTGAAAACAGTTTGCCTACACGCACCCTACTCTTTTTGCCATTTAGAAACATTCGTAAAAGTCTAACTAACTTTTTAGAAATTCCGAACTCTAGCAGGATACTATATAACTTCTCCCTCTTAATTGAATCGTATGCCTTTTTGAAGTCTATGTATAGTTGATATACAGTACCATTATATTCCCATTTATTTTCTAAAATCTGTCTTAAGCTAAAAATCTGATCTGTTGTAGACCTGTTTCTTCTAAATCCACGTTGATGATCTCCTAGAATCTCATCAATATAGGGATTAAGTCTGCTTACTAATATATTTGTTAGAATTTTGTACGAAGTTCAGAGTAATGAGATGCCCCTATAGTTGTTGCAATCAGTTTTATCTCCTTTCTTATAAATTGGAATGATAATCGATTCTTTCCATTCATCTGGAAGAGCTTCTTTTTCCCAAACCATATTAAGCAACTGGCGTATCTTCTCCAACAATTTTTCTCCCCCTGATATTAACAGTTCTGCTGGGATCTCATCTGAACCTGATCCTTTAAGCATCTTCAATTTTTCTATCGCCATTTCAACCTCTAATGCACTTGGTTCTGCGATTAGCATTCTGCTGCCTGTAAATGATCCTCTTCAATATCCTGTTCTGTATGTACATTTAATAGTTGATTAAAGTAACTTTTCCATCTATTTAATATACTCCTGGAACCTGCAGTCATATCCTCATTTTCACTCCTAATTATGTTTGTTCTAGCCTGAAACCCTTTCTTCTCTATACTAATTCCTTGATATAATTCTCTAATGTTCCTATTTTTTGCGTTCATTTCAAGATCATTAATCTTCTCTCTCAAATGTTCCCTCTTTACTCTTTAGTAAACTCGTGGTTTCCCGTCTAACACTATCCAATTGCTCCAAATTTACCTCATTTGGCTCGTGTAACCATTTCATTTTTGCTAGCTTTCTTTTCTTTACAATGTCGGAACATTCCTCATCAAACCATTTCTTGTTTTGCCTCTTTTTTAAGTAACCAATGTTTTTTGATGCTGACAATTTAACAGTATCTCTTATAGCCTACCATTCTTTATTTATATCAGTTTCATCTTCGCTTGCCACATTGTCATCTGAAGATTTCAGTACTTCAAATCTTATATATATATATATATATATATATATATATATTGTAATTCTGCCCGAAGGCATTTTCATGCTATGCTTGCAGCTTTACTAGGGAACTGTTTGGGCCTTAGAGTTTTCCTGACATTTGTCTTACAGGTGAGGAAACACCCCGATAAAAACTTCACTTAGAAAAACTGCCCCGACCGGGGATCGAACCCGGACCCGCTGCGTGACAAGGCAGCACGCTACCTCGAGACCACAGCAGTGGACTATATATATATATATATATATATAGAGAGAGAGAGAGAGAGAGAGAGAGAGAGAGGAGGAGAGAGAGAGAGAGAGAGAGAGGAGAGAGAGAGAGAGGAGAGAGAGAGAGAGGCTTAAATAGACCTATAAAGATTCATGGTGCGACAGGCATAGAAGACCCATAGCCTATCAGACTGCTGCTGCCTCACAACCACATGTGTTAATCATAGAAATGAACGGTCATCCAGCCAGTGTAAGGGGGACATGTGGTAAGAAAATCTGGTCCTCCATTATAGCTGATTTTCGCAACATGGAGCTGCTACTTACTTTAACTATAGGGATTCCGTAGGATCCAAGGTAGGCACCAGTCCCATACTACCAAAAATCCATGAGAAAATGTCTTCCGCCGTTGTGATACTCTATATTCATCATCATCATCCGGTATCATGGCAGCTGCCGCCGTCTTCCGAAGACCAAACGCTATTCCTCTATGTCCATCCATTGATCTTCCTCCAATCATCTGATATTCATAGCTGCTTGTACCCCTACTATCCAAGTTTTCTTCCGCCTTCCTCTCTTCCTCCTTTCCATTGGGATCCATTCCATAACAATTTTAGGCACTCTATATTCAATTGGAAAAATATTACTCCATTTCATCTTGAAAGACATTGTCTAACAAAAAGTTTTCACTCGTAAGGTCTATTTAGAAATGTCAATAAGATATTACTTAAAATCTATTTATTGTTATATCTTACCTTATTATACGCCTTTATAATATATATAATAAGTTATAATATATATAATAAGTTCCAGTATAAAATCATGACTAATTATTAGTTTTATATTTTTGATAATCCTGCTTATTGGGTTATTTCACGAATGAAATCAAGGATCTCTTTACATTCGATAGATTTAAACTACCCCTAAGAATATCAAAAATTCCTGTGCACCATACACTAGTTTCCTCACTTTCTTCAGTAATCACTCTATAATGTCAAATATTATTTCAAATCAAATTATGTCATGTGACGTAGTTTGTTTTCATCTGATTTCCAGTTTACACATTTCAGTTTGTTTGTCTGCAGTCAATATTAAGTCTTGATAATGGTAGCATCGCTACTGAAACGCGTTGACTCTTTTAACTTTTAAAATAGGCTATTTGGGTTTTTATTGACTTTGTATAATACACTCACTTGGTGTTAATATTTGTCACTATCCATATTTTATTCTAATATTTTGAAATTATAAAATCGAGAGCTTATGTCCGCGCGGCCATGAACTTACGGGTTCGATAGTGCCAGTGAGTTAGTTAGTTACTAATTTATCCATCCTGTTCATTAGAACCAGATTACTTCATTATCCAAATAATATCCACCGAAACTCAAAATGTGATTATGTATAGGCCTATACATCAATAAACAATTACAGTTTCACGTCTAGTGGCCTGTTCCTGTCTTATTATCCATTATGATTCGCATAATAGGGCGAACTTGTCTTAGCTTTAAAGACAAGTTCACTATATAATAGGTTAGACTACTAATATAATTTTATTGAAAACGTTTATGAAAGTGAGAATATAAAAAATAGTTTATGTCAAGACGCTTCAATATATTCTATTTTTTTTTACCTTTTCTTATTTGAACAAAATAACACTCACAAGGACATTAAAATAAAAATTCCGCCACATGACAGTTCCCTAGAGCCAAGGTCAACTGAATTGTTTGATGTCATTAGCTACCAGATGGCAATTCAGGAGTCACGTGTTTAATAAGATTTAAATACCTCAAATTTAGTTTGTTTTCTTGAGAAAATACCGTGCTCCAATTTTTTTACGTACTCATTACCTTCTTGAGGCTAACGTGATTGTTCTATAATTTATGCATTCATTCATATTGAGAATTTTCCTCATCATTGAGGGTTTTCTCCAACCAATTTTTAGTAATTATCATGAGTTTAAAAAAATACGTAGTTCCTAAATGACTACGGACTTACAGACTATCAGTTTGTAACAAACATTCACAAATTTCCTTTAATTAAAGTTCTCCATCGTTCTCTGTCCTCTGTGCCTTCATCCGTTATACCAGATTCCCTCATTGAATTTTGAATGCTATTCTTCCAGGTTGTTCTTGGTCTTCCTTTTCTGCTCCTTCTTTCAATTTTCCATGTATAGACAGCCTTTGGTAGTCTTCCATCCTGCATTTTTCTTACATGCCCATATCATTTTAGCCTTCTTGTGTTCAATCTCATTCATTATACTTCTTTCTGCATTCGTCCAAATGTATGCCTACTTTTAAAAAACTGCTATGGTTAAGCCGAGCTTCCAACCCGAGACTTAGATTTTAGGCATGCTAATCGTTACCCCAAACAGGAAATCCGAATTCAAATATGTAATTAAAACTGACTGGGGTTATTATATATAGGTCTAAGTTACTTTTTATGTCCATGGCACGACAGCTCGAAGCCAGGCCTTTGAAGTGGTTGCTGTTATTAGCGAGGACGACGGTGCAAGGACTTACATGGTTAGCATGACGCAGTCTTTAATCGTAGTTTCGGTTTTATTAAGCGGATTTTTGCTACTTTGTTACTCAGCTGTCCTCACGAAGCCGAGTGAAATGTGTTTCAGACTAGGCCTATATAGATCTATAGAAAAAACGATATGATATAATCGCAAATTGAACCTGGGACCACTGATGTGGTTATACCATAGAAGAAATCGGACTAGGTATAGGTAAAGAAAATTAACATATAATGGGGACTGAAACTACACTGAAAGAGACTGTTACCGAATTTAATGAAATTAAATAACAATGAATTTAACAAAATATTACAATTTTCTGCTATAACTTTTGTAGACTTATTGCTTGGAATAATAGGCCTACATTTAATAAATTTTATAGCTTACTTGTGCAATCTGTTTTTGCAATTCAATTCACAAATGTACCGAAACCCATATCAAAGACCTTCTTCCTTTGATTCTCAATTAAAATGTCCCTAGTTTTATTAGTACGCATTTTATGTCTGGTCATGAAACATTTGGACATTATTTAGAATGTTTTAAAATCAAAACTGCAGAAAAAATTGTTCATGTGTGAGAACACTCAAACAGATGAATATCCCCTGTTTGACTGCTCTATTTTCTGCAATGTCGAAACCGTCTCCCTATGTTCATTATACAAGATGTTCGGGGACCGATTGTACCTTAACGTTTCCTGACATGTGTCTTACAGGCGAGGAAATAACCCCCCCCCCCCAAAAAAAGAATCATCCAGAAAAACTGTCCCGATCTTTGATCGAATCATGGCCTACTGTTTACGAGATAGCAAAGCTACCCAGGGACCACCGCGGTGGACATAATTGAATATATGTTTAGCTTTAAAAATATTTACATATATTTTAGAGATGTTAAACTTTGAAGTCTAAATTATTTTTAAATAAATGATGTTTTGTCATCGCAGACGTATAATGAGCTACAGTTTTCTCCACTTTTATTATAAACAAGGAAGTGAAATTTTAATTACAAATATAAAATATGTCATAGTAGTTTTATTGTTGTATCTTTTTCATTTTTAATTCAGTGTAGTTTGAATTTTAACTTCGAGAAAATATTTTTCGTGTAAACTAAAGGTGAAAATACAGTTTTTGTATAAATATTTTATTAAATCTGTAACAGGGGTTACGTCATATACTGAGTAATGCGTCCTAAAATTTCGTGGTCCTATCTTTCATAGTTCTTGAGAAATGTGTTCCGATAGCGTGATTTTTCAGGAATTAATTATCTATATATTAACATAATTCAGGCTGAATGGTTTAAGATTGACCTATTTAAAATATGTCAACATAATGTATTTTGAGGGATACATGTACGTCCACCGTTATGATTTAAAGAACGCCATTGGCTCGTATTCAGCAGTCCCAGATAGATCCCCGTCAGGACAAGTTTTCTGGCGAGGTTTTTTTTGGGGTTTTTCCTCACTTAAAGTAAAGTAAAGTGATCCCACAACAGGCCCGGAGGCCCTTGGGGTAGTAGGAGGTTAGGGCTCCTACTTTTTCTAGACAATCGGCACTTTATGTCAGCTGGATTGTCAGTCCTGCGTGACGGCCGCCTTTACTCCCAGAACAAGCGTCTGGTACTCATTTCCGTTAGAGGCTGAATCGACCTCAGGACCATAGTGCCGCCAGAGGGTTTGGGTCAGTTTAAAAATCCTAACCCCAACGGGACTTGAACCCTCGACCCTCCGGCCTTAACCACTACGCTGCGGCGTGCCCCCTTTTCCTCACTTATAAGACAAATTTCAGGAAGCTTGAAAACCCAAATAATCCCCGAAGATCGTTTGACCATCACAATAATCTATATCATATTCGCCTTTTTTAGTATGGAATTGTGATTGAACGATGTACACTCTTAATTCAACCCAGGAAGTTACTACAGACCTTATGGGCTACGCCAGTGTCCCCCTATCTACAGAGGGTAGATGTTTCCAAACTCATAATAACGGTATTTGTTTGTTAAGGAGGGGTGGAGCGGTAAGGTTAGCGTACTTTTTCCAAATCTATGTACTATACTCACTCACTCACTCACTGGCACTATCGAACCCGTAGGTTCATGGCCGCGCGGACATAAGCTCTCCATACATCCCTATCCTGAGCTAATACTTTCAAATCATTCCCTGTATAATCTACTTAATCTATGTACTATACATTTAAAAAACATAGATTTTCTTTTACGGCATGCAAACTAATTTTATAGTAAATATGAGAGTCGACACTTTTCACACAGGATAGTAAAGGTCTGCAAGAGCTCAGTGACAAGTGGTAACTGTTTTTTTTTTCTTTAAGAGGGGGTGGCTTGGACGGCTACAACTTAAAACTATGTACCTGCTGTGTTGCAATCTTCAGTTTTTTGTAAGGATTTCTCTCAAGAAAATACTGTTAAAATGGCAACCCAGTTCCCTATTCCAAACACACATTAACTTCCTTAACCGTTATAGCTGATTTTCTCAACGTGGAGCCGCTACTTATTGTAGCTACCCAAGTTCCTCACGATGCTGGGCGGGGACCGAAATTCCATGAGAAAATGTCTTCCCCGATAGAGACTCGAACGATATAAACAATTGTAATTTGCCGAGCGGTTAAGGTAGGAAGCCTTGATGCAGAGCTACGGGACTTGCGCTGGTTCGAGTCTCCATGGGAGAAGAAATTTTCTCATGGTATTTCGGCCAGTATGGGACCGGTGCCCACCCAGCATCGTGAGGCAATTGGGTAGCTACAATAAGTAGCGGCTCCAGGTTGAGGAACCAGCTATAAAGGCTGGGGGACTCGACATGCTAACCACATGTCACCCCTACACTGACTGTTGATCATCTACCTCTGTGATTGACACATGTGGATGTGAAGGGCCAGCAGCTGGCTGGTAAAAGGGCAACCGCTGAAAAGTGGAAAGACCCTCAATCGGATCGAATTAAAATTAGTTGATATTTATTCCTCTTCACATTATCTCTTAAATAGGCTACTGTATTTGAGAAGGTTATTTCCATAGTAGTTTAGCTAAAATAGATACAAAATATAGGCCTAGACAACATTTTATTGAAATTCAGCGTATCCACTGCATTTTACGCATGCACAATTAATTAAAAATCTATTGCAAAATTTTATTGGGAAAACTAATAACTTATTAATAGAATGACTCTTTGGCGCAATAGGCTTAGAAGACCTTTAGCCTACCAGCCAACTACTGCCCTCACATCCACATGTGTTAATCACAAAGATGTACCATCATCTAGCCAGTTCAGGAGTGACATGTGGTCAGCTTGTTGGGCCCCCCAACCGTTAAAGCTAGTTTCCTCAACCTGGAGAATCTAACTACTCGAATTTATCATGATGAAGGGTAGGGGAACCGGTCCCATACTTACCAAAATTGCATTAGAAAAGTGTTTGCCCTTGGGGACTCGAACAAACACAAATCCCTTAGCTCCGCACCAAGGCATCGTGCCATAAACCGTTCGGCTAAGGCGCGGGACGTTAATATAATGAACTCCGAAAATGTCTGGATGATCTGGTTATTCGTCTTTAGCAAAAAGATTTGCCTATGCTAGAGCTTCGGCAGATTTAGCCATCTTCTCACTAGGAATTTTAACTCATATAAATTCCTCCAAGCGCGACAGGCCTAGAAGGCCCTTGGCCTAACACCCAGCTGCTGGCCTCACGTCCACATGTGTTAATCACACTAGCAGATGATCGTAAGCCAGTGTAGGGGTGACATTGTTCAGCATGTCGGGTTCCCCAGCCGTTATAGCTGGTTTTCTCAACCTGGAGTCGCTCCTTAATGTAGCTACCCAAATACCTCACGATGCTGGGTGGGCACTGGTGACCGAAATTCCCCTATGGGGACTTGAACCAGCGCAAGTCCCGTAGCTCTGCCCCAAGGCATCTTGCCTTAACCGCTCGGCTACGGCGAAACTCGTATAAAGCTTAGTTTAAAAATGTATCTATGATATTATCCCTCCCTGCAGGTTTGGATTTATGAAAACGCTTGTTTTAGTAAATAAAAAGAGAACGTTTATTTATCTTATTGAAATACTCGAAGTCACTGACACGATAAGTCTCTTTCTGTTTAAATTTTCACAACTCCGAGAGACAACAAAAGAATAATTGTTTTTATTTACAGAAAAAAGTACATTTCCAACAAATTAGACTGCTGAGAGAGAGGGAGAGAGATACCACAATAGCATGAGTCTAATATTTGTGATAATATAGAGTAGATGGTCTCTTTTGTTTAGGTTTGCGTTTATGAAGTAGTGGCGCCTTAAGGGCATCGTGTGCAGTGTTCGGTTGGTTGCTATCATCATATTTATTGTTATGATGCATGCTATCCTCTGCAGGGGTTTTCCACCTGCTACCAATTAGACTACCGAACCGACCCTAAACCACAATGCAGCAGCACACACTTGACAACATATCATACTTTGCCTCTAGCTATGCTATTCCATAACGTGCGTATAGACTATATTTGCCTCCAGAGAAATATTTGGAGATAAGATGAATGCAACTACTGACTAAAACTATTTATTTAGCATTTATTACGATACTTTAAACCTTCGTGTCACTGTAAGGTTAGGGAGGCGTGTGACACGAAAAAGTAGGTCTATCTATAAGGTGAGAGGTTAAACTGCGTTAATGGAATTGAATATAGTATTTTTTTTTATTTTTGAATGATGATGATCATCATCATCTTCCGTCACGAATTAGGCCTTTGTATACCTGTTTCGGCCTCATCCAGCAGTCTTTTAAGAGGTATTCCTGGTCTACGATGTCCTTATATTGCATCAACATTTTTGGGATTCTTGAATTATCCACTCCTACCCAAATGTCGTCCACCGCTGTGGTCTCGAGGTAGCGTGCTGCCTTGTCACGCAGAGGGCCCGGGTTCGATCCCCTGTCGGGGCAGTTTTTCTGGGTGAGGTTTTTATCGGGGTTTTTCCTCACCTGTAAGACAAATGTCAGGAAAACTTTAAGGCCCAAACGGTCCCCAAAATCTTATGGCCATCATCATCATCCTCCTTCTCATTATCATCATCATCATCCTTCACGGTGTGGAACACAACGGGAAGATACCACACCTACAATTCCCTAGTAAAGCTGCAAGCATAGCATGGAAATGCTATGATTGCAGTGAAGGACCTGCCTTCGGGCAGAATTACTATGGATGGATGGATCCAAATGTCATCCTCATCTTCTCGTGGTCCATCCTGTTTCTGCAAAAAACGAAATGGTGACCGAGTCACACAGGTACAACTGTGGAGCTAAAAGTGTCAGTCCCACTACTGAACAACCTAACGATAAGGCAAGTAACCTATCTTAATGAAAACTGCATTACTTTTAAGCCTCATGAAAGCAGTATAAGGAATTATGAATTATACTTTAAAAGTTCTTAGAAAACAAAAAGAGGTGAACAGACGGTTCATAATAGTGAGCTACATGTTATATATAGAAAGCCAGATATAATAACAGTTAAGTGTCGTAGACTGGGATGGGCAGGACATGTGGCACGAATGGGGAATGAAACATGTGCATGAAAGTTTCTTGTAGGAAAACAAGAAGGAAAACGTCCAATTGGTAGACCAAGGATGAGGTGGGAGAATAAAATCCATGATTTTAGGGAAGTATATTATACAGGAGATGATTGGAAAACATTAGCTAAGGATAGGGATGTATGGAGTGTTTATATCCGCGCTGCCATGAACCTATGGGTTCGATAGAGGCAGTGAGTGAGTGAATTAGTTAGTTAATTATACTAGATTATGTAGTTCGACAGGCGTAGATGACTATTGTCCTTCCAGCTGGCTACTGTCCTCCCATCCACATAAGTCAATCACAACCAACCAGTATAGGGATGGCATATGGTCAGTAAAATCAGGTAAGACTCCTCGGTCGTTAGCGCTATATGGTGTCAATAGCTTTCGCTGCAATTCAAATTATTCCAAATTGGGCGAGGATCGATCCCATACACCGGATAAATTTACATGAGAAAATTTACTTTCCCGTGAGAACTCGAACCGCTCCAAAGGCAAAATGCTTAAGACCATTAGTCAAACGTGCAGGACACTTTATTCTCCACTAGACCGTCACACTTATGACACGTTTGTATTTGTTTAAAAGTTAGCCTGACATCCGAAGGGATTCACTATAGCTCTAGAATCATTTCTTTAAATATAGATTTGAAATAAATTTAACTGGTTCTCATGAGGGTAACTGAATTCTTGTTATTATAAGAAGACGTCAAATTCGTTAAGAAGAACAGAAATTAAGGTTACACAAATGTTATTTACTCAAATTTAATTAGTAAGATTCTCTTTAGGTAATCCATTAATCGGTGACGCCAACAATTTCAGTCGGACTCACCTCATTGGATGTGTCGTTTGCCTATGCAGTATGGAATTATGACCCAGCCCTATTAGCGTAAGTTTTTTGGCAGTTTGAATTTTTTAATTAACTAACGTCCACTGCTGTCTTGAGGTTGCGTGCTGCCTTGTCACGCAGCTGGCCAGGGTTCGATCCCCTGTCAGGACAGTTTCCTGGGTGAGGTTTTTATCGGGGTTTTTCTTCGCCTATAAGGCAAATGTCAGGAAACTTTAAGGTCCAAACGGTTCCCGAACACCATAATATGACCATCGCAATCATCATCATTCATATTCATCTTGGATTAGGACCACCACTATCATCATCATCACCCATCATATCATAAGGGCAACGTAACTCGTTTTCTAGGCGCCCCAACCTCAGAACTGGGTTACAATTACGTCAATGACATGAGAGAATACCAGAAATGTCCGAAAAGGACAACCTGGGGCATTAATATATTATAGGCCTATATGAGTTGCCCAGTGAAATAGAGACACATGCCACAAGAAAACTATTTTACAGAAACAAGGAATGGGAGAATATGGACATTATGTTTAATTCATAAATTGAGTCATTTTTACATCTTACCGTATAGTTTGTTTTCTTAAACAAGGGAACTGCTGTTTTCAAAAGGTCAATCCCCTTTATTTTCAACCGCCATTATGACTTTTGAAAACTGCAGTTCCCATGTTTAAGAAAAACTTAAACTATGAGATAAGATGTAAAAATGAACATTCATTTATGAATTAAGAATCTCATAATGTTATTTCCCATATTTAACTTTAAATAATGTTAATAATACCAGAGCAAACTGGAAAGAACACTTAGCAAGGATGACTGAGAATAGAATACCAAAAGCACCATACAGCTATTCACCACGAGGAAGAAGAAATTTGGGAAGACCAAAAACAAGATGGAAACAGCAGCAATTTGGAGTCTTGTATATATATATATATATATATATATCCACCATCCATCCATGGTAATTCTGCCCGAGGGCAGGTCTTTCACTGCAGTCATAACATTTTCATGCTATGTTTTGCAGCTTTACTAGGGGATTTAGTTGTGGTAACTTCGCGTTGCTTTCCACACCGGTGAAGAATGATAATGATAAGGGTGATGATGATGATGGCCGGATGATTTTCGGGGACCGTTGGATCCTAAGCATACTGACATTTGTCTTACAGGCGAGAAAAAAAAAACGGGAATCGAATCTGGGTCCGCTGCGTGACAAGGTAGCACGCTACCTCGAGACCACAGCGGTGGACCATATATATATATATATATATATATATATGTATATATAATTTTTGTTTTTTTGTTAAGTCAATACGTCACAAGCCAGAAAGTCAAGGGTTCAAGTCACGATGCGGTCAACATTTTGAAACTGGTCCACATCTTATGGGGTCGATTCAGCCTCTAACGGAAATTAGTACCTGACATAGATCCCTATAATCAGGTGATAATGGCGGCTGTAACGCAGGGTTGACCACTCGGCTGACATCTCGTGTCGATTTTGTAGAAAGGGGGGAGTCTTAGCCTACCACAATCTCAAGTGCCTTTTAAGGTGCCTTTTGTGGGATCATTTTATCTTCAACATCTAAGTTCTAAGACATATCATGTCTACCTTTCTATGATATGTTAACTATAATGAAATTAACCCTAATAATGAAATTTCAACTCAGCGATTGCTTTGATAACAGAGAAAATCCAGTGAAAAAAAACTCAATAGGTTGTCACATGTTTGAACCCAGGACCTCCAGTATATGAATCTCAAACTCTGCTTGGTTTTTGTACTTTTTTCTAATTGTTTTATTTATTTATTTAGCCTGGTGAAGTCAAGGCCATGTGGCCTTCCCTTCCACTCACCAGGTCAAACATACAGTAGGCTATGTTATTATCGCTTCACTATGATGGTTGTCCGTTTATATAAAAGCGGGTGCCGCGCGACAATGGTTGAGAATGGTTAACATGCGGAATTATTATAGTGGCGGTGGTCGGCATCTTTTTATTTAATTATATATAACAACTGCGGGGAAACAAAGCGAGCCGCTGGACAACCATCATAGTGAGGCGATAATACATTAGAATATAGCCACCTCAATTAACTCTAATATTAAATACTAAATGAAGATTTGATTAATAAGATAATATATATATATATATAAGATTAAGGTTGATAGACCTAATACAATAATGTTAATTACAAAATAAAAAAACTGCATGACGCGACAGGCCTAGAAGGCCCTTGGCTACCATCTGGCTGCTGGCATCACATTAACATCTGTTAATCACAGAGGTAGACGATAATCCAGCCAGTGTATGGGTGACATGTGGTCAGCATGTCAGATCTCCCAGCCGTTATAGCTGATTTTCTCAACCTGGAGCCGCCATTTATTGCAGCTACCTAAACTCCTCACAATGCCGGGAGGGCAACGGTCCCATACTGACCGAAATTACATGAGAAAATTTATTTCCCATGCAGACCCGAACCAGCGCAAATCCCGTAGTTCTGCGCCAAGGCTTCTTGCCTTAACCACTCGGCTACGGCTCGGGGACAATTAAAATTAAAACTAATGCTAATTATAAAATGTGTATAGCAAGATAAATTAAGATGTTTGGTCTCCATGACGAAGACGTTAAGTCACTTAGACCCCTACATGCGGTCAAACCGTTGTCAGTATATCTGGCGAGTAGGTTCATGTACGCCATCCTGACGTAAACATGCAAGTGAGTGTAAATGAAATTGGTAAAACTGTGTTAAATGAAAGTGCGGCAATAGGAAGTACGCAATAACAAGAACTGCGTGTGTAAAGGCGAATCGATTTTTATTAATATTTATGCTTAGTCATAACTCTTCGTAACTACCATTGTTACTATTGTAGCGTTATCGTTATTCATTTATTTCAATTCCTTTGCTGTGCTACAATGGAATACCAATCCTGATTAATATCAAGTACTCCTATTGTTATAACTAATAAATACACCCCATCTATATAAGATATTAAATTATAAAATTTCTAACAAAATATTTCCCCACTTTTATAATTTGGGTTGATACACTGATTTAAAAAGATTAATTTTTAACAAATACTTCAGACTCATATAAATATTGGTCTACAGTCGAGAGAAATAGCTAATATGTAATGGGATATGTAGGCCTGTGACGCAGTAGTGAGGGCTTGGTTTCTTGTTTTTTTTTTTTTTGGAGGGGGGTCCGAGGAATTGCCATGATTCGATTTTATCAAACATGTAATATAGAGGCCTGCATTGCTTTAGAAGCAGTCCATTTTGCTGTTTACCATATACCATGGTTTTTTTTTTTTCACATTCTTGACTTACAAGGGAACTGTCAACCATTGTTTGCCGAAATCTACATTGAAATTTCTCCCAGATGAGTCTTTTAAGGCCGTGTTAAAAATGTATCTGCCGTATTCAACACTGCAAGGTACAGAAATCGAAGCCAGAATCCAAGCGCTGGCAACCCACTGTATGAAGCAGATCTACATCCGTGCTTGAGTTAGAGCGGTGTGGATTGAGGTGGGACGCGGCGGACGGCTGGTTGTCAGGGTTAGCCAAACGACCAAGTCAGAAGTTGTGTTACATTCCTGTAGTTTAAATGAGAAATTTGGCGTTGGATTTTAGTGCCTTGCAGTTAAAAGCTGTAGATATTTTTTTGGACATGGCCTTGGTACATCAACGCTTCTCTGATTCGGCATGCATCTGTTAACAGTTCCCTAGTTATTGTTAAATAGAAAATTAATACATTCAGGAACATGTTAAACTGAAAATAGGATGTATAAAACTGTTATTGTCCCAGCTATATTATATGGATGCGAAACACGGACTCTTGCTTTAAGGGAGGAAAGGAGAGTGGGAGTTTTTGAGAATAAAGTTCTTAGATAAAATTTGGACCAAAGAGAGATGAACAGACAGGTGAATGGAGAAGACTACATAACAGTGAGCTACACAGTCTTCATATGAAGCCAGATATAATAAGGAGAGTTATGTCTCGTAGACTGCGATGGAGAGGACATGTGGCAATGAAATATGTGCATGGAAGCTTATTGTAGAAAAACTAGAGAGAAAATGTCCAGTTGGTAGACCAAGAATGAGGTGGGAGAATAATATTAACCATGATTTGAAGGAAGTAGATTATGCAGGGGATAATTGGAAAACATTATCTCAAGTTAGGAATGTATGGATAGCTTATGTTCGCGCGGTAGTGAACCTATGGATTCGTTAGTGCCAGGGAATTAGTTACTGGGAAATTATTGTAAAACTAGATTCAAAATAACATGTAATTTAGGTTTTCAGGACTCAGTAAACAGAATCGGTGTCCAAGGCTAAAGACTGCAGTTTTCAGTCAACTGCACATTTCTATTAACTTAATCCTTTCACGTCCGTTATAGCCCCGAGCACTTTTGCCTCTAGAAACTCTGCCGACTATTTTCAGAAGCCATTTCTGTACCTTTGTCATTGTACTGATGTGAATGTATGAAGTAGGGTATTGAAATGAAAGGACAATTTTCAGACGGATTAATTCTTGTAGGCAAAGTTTATAGGTTAATAACCGGATAGAATCTACTGTTCCTTTGAACAACATACAACCTGTTTATAACAGAATAATTAAATTAGCTTAACTTACTAGAGAAAAATTTGTCAGAATTTGGAATGATAGTAATTAAAATTATCATAAGTAATGCCACAAGTGATTTCCAAGTTATCGATAAATTCACGACTTGCGAAGTGAGGAGAGAATTTATCTAGAGAATTTGGAAATCAAAAGTGGCATTTGTTAGGACTACTTAAAGAATAAAATTAAGCTGTTTACTCACAAATCATTATTTAAATATAGTTATTTTAAAATATTTATATATTTAATGTAAACGGCGATGTCTGAAAACAAATGAGAAACGTTATGTTTCATTTGTTCATCACTGCATCCAGATCATATTTATTGCCAAACAGAATTGCAATATTGTAAGAATGCACCCTAGTGGAGAAAAATGAAACATAATTACAGGTTATTAATTAATTTCTGATGTCCTATCATGTAAATATATCAATTATATTTTTCTGCAACGTTAATTCCTGTAACTGTAATAAAGATCATGTTTTTTTTCTCAGAACTTAGATTTTTTAACTTAGTCCGTTTTTTTATTTTCAGTCTACATTTGTTGCGTCTTTTTTTTTATTCTGCTCGAGTATCCAAACCATATGTTTTCTAGTAGTCTTACTGAGGTTTCATAAAATGTTGTTTTCCATTCAATATTAAGTTTTCATATTCTTTCATATCGCATATTTTGAGTAACCCAATGTAGGCCTCCTGCAGGCTTTAGATAACTGTTCTCTTACTTCACTTATTTCTTTCGGATTACACATTTATGTTTATCCCTAAGTAGACCTATTTAAAACACATAACTTGTTCAACTATTATGCCGTTGTTTTCCAATGTACTACATCTCACTGGATTTTGAGATAGGGAACGCATATACATATTATCTTATTAATTGATAAAGTAATATTATATTTGTCTGCAGTTGTTACAAAGTGCCTAAAAGGGAGGTGTTGTACGTACTATGAATAAGAAAGAAAGTAGGCTATGCTTCATGACTAATTTACAGACAACATTTATTTTCTTGGTGAAAAAGTAATATTTATAATTTAATTCCCTAGCTTTTGGAATAGATTTTCTGTGCTGAATATAATTACAAAAATTTAATAAAAGATCAAAAGTAAAATTTCAATGTGTTTTATTACTTCTGAAAATCTGAATATATTTCATTTCTCTTCTATATCAAACTAGGGAACATAATGTTCTGTTTCAGAAACAAAATTATTCAATCGAATATTTCCTAACAATCGACGGTGAATTTTCATTTTATCAATTAGCAATCTAACAGGCCTTTTGGAAGAATGGTATAAAATATGTTATCAGGAAAACCTGGAAATTTATTTCACATGAAAAATAAGTAGTTTAATTTTTTTTATTTGGAAAATAAAATAAAATATATCAAAAATGAAAAATGAAACTATTTATTTTTTATTCTAATTTGGATATAGGCCTACACTATAACTCCTAAGAACACATCGCGTCTTTTCCTTTACTAATGAGTAGAGTTCGGATTCGTATGTAGTTACATATTTTTTCCTTGACATGTTTTCTTGTAATAACCGAAAATGTTGACGATTCACATAAATCTAGACCATATAGTTCTTCTTCTTCTTCTTCCTTCCAAGTATTAGGCCAAGGCCTGTTACGATCCTATAGAAAATTTTCCCTCCAGCGTTTCACAGGACGGCCCAGTGATCTTCGTCCTCTTGGTATATAATTATAAACAGCTTTGGGGATCCGATTTGAACTCATTCTTTCAAGATGGTGTTTCCAATTTAGTTGGTACTGTTTAATATATTCCAAAATTGGCGTAGTCTTCAATTCTTTTAAGATATCGGTGTTCCTTTGGTCGTCATTAGTTTGATCCTTCCGGGAAATTCTCGTATAAGACTTGAAAGCATAATAATAGTCCCTTCGATTGGTTGCTGGCCAAAGGAAGGCAAGACCAGTGATGGGGCTGCCATCTTATAGCCTCTGGTCAGGCTTTTCTGGAGAAGAAAAGAAAATAAAGGAAAGAAGAAATGGAAGAAAGGAAAGACTCCCTAGCCCTCGGATGCCCTAATAGCGTCGGGGTCGAAAAAAACAAGAGTTAACCAAGAGAGGTTAGATAGTAAAGTTAAAAGAGTGCAAAACACAAGTAAGTGGAAGAAATGTTTTGCTCAGCTTGGGCACCTTGTGGTCGCCATCCACATATCCCCTAGATGAGGACCCTGAGGGGACCATATAGTTGATTTTACATATTTTTCGAAACATGGACTCTTACTTTAAGGGAGGAAAGGAGATTACGAGTATTTGAGAATAAAGTTCTTAGGAAAATTTTTGGACCAAAGAGAGATGAAGAGACAGGTGAATGGAGAAGACTACATAACAATGAACTACATGGTCTTTATAGGAAGCCAGATATAATAATAACAGTTAAGTCTCGTAGACTGTGATGGGCAGGACATGTTGCGCGTATGGGGAATGAAAGACTTGCATGGAAGCTTCTTGTAGGAAAGCCAGAAGGAAAACGCCCAGTTGGTAGACCAAGAATGAGGTGGGAGAACAACATTAACTATGATTTGAGGGAAGTAGATTATACAGGGAATGATTGGAAAGCATTAGCTCAGGATAGGGATGTATGGAGAGCTTATGTCCGCGCGGCCATGAACCTACGGGTTCGATAGTGCCAGTGAGTAAGTAAGTAAATTTGATATTACATATTTTTACATATTTTATCCATTACTATATATTTATTAGAATATTACATATTTTTACATACAATTGTCTTCAAAAGTAAGTTCACAAAATGTTTGTGTACAATGTTAGCAAACACGTAAAATTTTTGTATGATTTGTTCTCAACTCTGTTTGGAGGCTCATATGATTCACGGGTCAGACTCATGTCAATCCTACTGACAAAAACTACCTGATATTGAAATTCCTTAAAATCCACTTGATGTCAAAGCAGGTCAAAATGCCTAATTTCATAAAGGAGAAGAAGAAGAATACAAACCCTTCATAGTTTTCTGGGGAGAAAAAATGGTATGGGTCTTCTTCTTCACTTCCGGGTTTAGGCAAGAGTTGCCTGTTCCCTCTTCACTAATAGATCTAAGACCATCTCTTCCGAGGACGTCCGACATCTCTTCTCCCTCTTGGAAAATAATGCAAGATTTTATTTGGTAATCTACCTTCTTCCATTCCATGGTATGGGAAATACCATAATTAAACAAAATGCAAACCTCCATTAAAGCTTATAGTTTTCTTGGAAAACCTTAGCCTCAGTTATTTTTCGTATCTTTCAAAATCGATTCAAATGTTATAAAAAATTACCTCCTCACCATGAGGAGTAAATGAGATGTTGAATACCATACTTTCTACTATTTATAGTTATACCAGGATAAACCAAACCGGGTGCTCCGTTACATCCTGTTGTTAAATATCCATCCATCATAATAATTCTGCCCGAGGGCAGATCTTTCACTGTAATCATGGCATTTTCATGCTACGCTTTGCAACTTTACTAGGGAATTATAGGTGTAGTAGTTTCCCGTTGCTTTCCACACCGGTGAAAGGTGATGATAATGATAAGGATGATGATGATGATGGCCGGATGATTTTCTGGGACCATTGGGCCATGAGCTTCCTGACATTTGTCTTACAGGTGAGGAAAAACCCCGAGAAATCTCACCCAGGAGCCTGCCCCGACTGCGAATCGAACCCGGACCCGCTGCGTGACAAAGGCAGCACGCTGCCTCGAGACCACAGTAGATTGTTAAAAATAGCTTTTTTTTAATTTAATACACTTTAAGAATATAAAACATTTTCCACTGCTTTGATATTCTGGGGTGGAGTGAGGAATACAAGTAACAGGATAGATCACAGATACGGTGCACGAAATTAAATATGGAAAATTCGTGGATTTCGTCTGACCATTTTCAGTTCGTTTTTAAGTTTTGACTCAGTAAACCTATATTGCGATTATTGAATGTCAGTGAGCGCAGTTGAAAATGGCTTCGACTGCCTCATCGTTATGTGCAAAAAAAAAAAAAAAAAAAATCTGTCCTGTGTAACTATTAATGACGGCTTTTACCACACACGTTAAAATATTAGTGTAGGTCTATACACGTTGTAGTACATTAAGCAACAAATAATTGTTGAATTGCAAGAAAAATGTAAGTAGGGCCTACTGTATTTTTGAGAGTTGTACATAAACAATATAAACATCTAAAATATGAATACATTTATCTGAAAATAACTAAGATTGTATATTCCGCTCTGTTGTAATACAATATGTCGTTTTTTTGTAATATTATGTCTATGCTTACATATCCTTGTCCACCGCTGTGGTCTCGAGGTAGCGTGCTGCCTTGTCACGCAGCGGGCCCGGGCTCGATCCCCGGTCGGGGCAGTTTTTCTGGGTGAGGTTTTTATCGGGGTTTTTCCTCACCTGTAAGACAAATGTCAGGAAAACTTTAAGGCCCAAACGGTCCCCTAAATCATATGGCCATCATCAACATCCTTATCATTATCATTATCATCTCATCACCATCATCCTTCACCGGTGTGGAAAGCAACGGGAAGCTACCACACCTACAATTCCTTAGTAAAGCTGCAAGCATAGCATGAAAATGCTATGGTTGCAGCGAAGGACCTGCCTTCGGGCAGAATTACTATGGATGGATGGATATTCTGATGTAATATATGTTTGTCCTGGTGAGTGGAAGAGAAGGCCACATGGCCTTAACTCCACCAGACTAAATAAATCTAAAAAAAAATCTTAACTTGGGATGAAGATCTAGGCTATGTCTAACATGCATTCAATATATCATTTTACAGGAAGATGCTTTTGGATTGTTTATTAATTAATCATTGGTAGTATAAATATATGAACTTCAACATTCTTATAAAATTAGTGAATTTTAAGAGAAAAATGTCTCATCGTAACAAAACAAAGATTGGACAAAGAAATAACACAGTCATTTATTAATAACTTACATACGTTTTGACTCTATATAATAAAAATGTAATATTACATATGTTGACTATTTTTACTGCATATTTATGTACATGTTTGGAGATTAATATTACATACAAATCCAGACTATATTAATGAAGAAAACCAGGAAAAAATCTGTCAGGTTCGTCAGCACCGGAATTTATATCCGGGACCTTCTGAATAAGAACTTCAAACTCTACCGCTTGAGCCAATTCACTTATTTGAAGGCTACATTAAATGAATTCATAAGGAGGGATTATCTAAGGAAACATGTTATTGCTTCGATTTTAAGAACAATTTCGAAGAAAAAATAATAAAATTGGTGCAGTATAGTCCTCAAAGTTTTGCGCCGTAGCCGAGCGATTTAATGCAGCAACATTGGTGCAGAGCTATGGGAATTGTGCTGGTTCGAGTCCCAATAGGGGAAGCAATGTTCTCATCGAATTTGCATCAGTATGGAACTAGTGCCCACCCAGCATCGTGAAGAATTTGGGTAACGGAGGGACAGGACTGGGTGATCCTATACTGGCTAGTTGATCGTCCACCTCTGTGGATAACACATATGGTAGTGAGGCCAGCAGCTGGCTGATAGGCCAAGGGTTTTTAGGCTTGTAACGCCTTAGAGCTCCGTGATAGTAATTTAAGTGGTTTTATTGTGTCTGCTATAGATAGCTCGTCCAGCACTGTGGTCTCGAGGTAGCGTGCTGGCTTATCACGCAGTGGGTCCGGGGTTCGATCCCCGGTCGAGACAAGCTTCCTGGGTGAGGATTTTTCATGGGTTTTTCCTCGCCTGTAAGACAAATGTCAGGTAACTTTGAGGCCCAAAATGTCCCCTAACATCATCATTATCATCCACGGTGTGGAAAGCAACGGGAAGCTACTACACCTATAATTCCCTAGCAAAGTTGCAAAACATAGTTTGAAAATGCTATGATTGCAGAGAAGGACCTGTCTTAGGGCAGAACACTATAAATAAAAATCAGATCGTTCATCCTCCATGTTGTGGCAGACATAGAAGACCCTTGGCCTACTTAGTCTTAAGTCCACATGTGCCATTTACAGAGGTAGACAATCATTTGACCAGTAAACATGTGACATGTTTTTTGAGAGAAGTTGGAATAACAAGAGTCTGTACTGCGTAATAGCATGCGTTTTCAGAAATGAGCAAATGTTTAATTTCTATCTACGCCTCATTCCTATTTATGTATTTATTATTCCTAGGTATTTGAATGCAACAGTTACGTCTGCAAATTATTACCAGTGATTATTTTTTAGGAGTGATAGAAAATAACATTAAAATAAAGATTATGTATGTATACCTTGTTCATATAGCTATTTAGTTTATGAAAATAATACGCCGATTCATTAAAATGCATTGCACAAAGGAAGATAACATTTCATGAAACAGATGTCTTTGTTATGTCCAGTAATTTAGTATTGTAAGCATATGAAGAAATGTGGCAACGTGTTATCCACCGCTATGCCCTATGGAAATCCCATGAAAATATCTTTGGACAAAAATAGCCTCTGCATGAATAGTGGGCCATGTAGCATCAATCAAGCATTGCCTACGGGTCCAAAAGGATATAGTTTTATTTTGAAAAGTGCCTCATGTAGGCCTATGTTTACACTTATTTAAAAACTTTAAAATATCCGTTAATTTTACAACTGCCAATACATATCTTTTTCTCTTCTTCTTCCGAATGCAGTATTGGGTGATGCCCGTTCTGCGACTACAAAAACTGATCTTTCCATCGGTTGAAGGGTCTTCCGAGGTCTCTTTTGCCGTTAGGGTTGAGGTGGTAAATCATCTTTGGTAAACGGGGATTTGACATTCTCTGGACGTGTTGGAACCATTTAATCTGATAATTTTGTATATGTTCAACCATTTCCCTACTATTCCACTGCATCCTTATCTCATCACTTTTCATTCTATCCCTTAATGTTACTCCAGTTAGTGATCGGAGGAATCTCATTTGTGAACTATTAATGCGGGATTTATCTTTTGCTCGAAGTGTCCAGCATTCACTTCCGTATAGTAGAGCAGGTTGGCTATGGCATTATGAAATCTCAATTGGATTTCTTGCCTCATTTGTTTTCCAAAATTTTCCTACTTATACCATTTAACTGTTATAGTTTTCTAAATTTGTTTACACATCTTTTTGATTATGAAACTGTGATATATTATTACCTAAATAAATTAAAGGGTGTGTTACTTGTTAATGTTTGGATGGTATTTTATTCTTATTTTTACTCTCGAAAGGTCCTTTCCAGTGATTGCCATGGATTTGGTTTTATTTTCAGATATTTTCATGTTGTATTTTTCTAGGGTATTCTGCCAATTTTAACCATGATTCTCTGCAATATCATCTTCCGTCTCCGCTAGAGAAAGTACTTGCTCATCTGCGAAACATATTGTAACTATATTTCCTGTCGATATGGAAATTAACTATTTGTAAATCTGTGTGGGAATTATTCATGCATATAGGTCTACCATATTGTGTGTATTAAATCTAACTAGGATCAATCAGGAATCGCTTATCGTACTTGGAATAAAATAGAAATAACGAATTGCAACGGTTTTTTTTCCTTACTTAAGAAGAAGGGTTACATTCATATTATTCCTAATATTAGTGCTTAATATTCACGCGGATTCCATTTGCAACTTAAAACTTTTAATTTGCATAAGATATGCTGAAACACTTTTCATATAGATCCCAATGCCTCCTGGCCAAAGTAAAGGGAGAATTTGTCAAGAGAGGTCTCAGATTCAATCCATTTAAATTATTTTTGTTCGACGAATAAATTATTTAAAATATTTAATTATGACGCAGTTACTATAACACAGCCGTCTTAATTTTTAAAATTACATTTTGTTAATGCTGAACTGAACAATCCGTAGTAGGGGTAATGTTATTGCAGTGACGTCAGGGGCCCGGTGAGGATATTCAGGCAGAAGTACTATACATTTTCAAAACACACTACTAACATTATTCAAAAGAGTAAGACTGCATGTGGCAGCTTGAAGGTCAATGTTTCTGGATTAATGTATGGATTTCTTCCCTGAAGTTGTACTAGCACCTCCACCTGGTTCGTTTTCGTTCATTTCCTCCTCTGTAGCGGGCTGTTCAGCTTAGCATATATCAGTACCATGATAAAAGGGTTTCTTTTTTGGATTCTTAGCTTTCTTACAAGTCTATGAATATGATTATCTCTTTCTTTAATTCAGTTTAACTTCTCCATTTGTTGAAAGTTTTACATCCACCACCGTACTCAGGCTTTATAGGGTCATGACCTGTCGGGAGAGGAGAAGAAGGATTCTGGGTCTGGGAATTTGCGAGGATATACATTTCATATTCATTTTATTAACTTCAAATTATTACTTTCGATTTTATAATATTTAGTTTTAGTTCATCTGCTGTACATAAAGATTTTGACAAATTTTAAAATACTGATTAATTATAAGTAAGGTAAAGTGAACTCACTACAGGCCCTTAGGGGGCCCTTGGGATAGTACGATGTTAAAGCTCCCATTTTTTCTACACTCTAATTCAACCCAGGAAGTTACTACAGACCTTAAGGGCTACGCCAGTGTCCCTCTACGTACAGAGGGTAGATGTTGCCAAACTCATCATAACGGTATTTGTTTGTTTAGGGAATGGGGGAGGGGGAGGTTGGTTAGCAGTACTTCTTCCAAATCTATGTACTATACATTTAAAAAACAGTTTTTCTTTCACGGCATGCTAACTAGTTTTACAGTAAATATGAGAGTCGACACTTTCACACAGGATAGTACAAATCCCCCCACGAGCTCAGTGACAAGTGGTAATTGTTTTTTTTTCTTTGAGGAGGTGTCTTGGACGGCTACAACTTACAACTATGTACCTGCTGTGTTGCAATATTGAGTTTTATATAAGGGTTTCTCAAGAAAATACTGTTAAAATGGCAACCCAGTTCTCTATTCCAAACACACAGTAGCTTCCTGGGTTGAATCTGAGTGTAGACAATCGGCAGTTAATGTCAGCGGGTTTGTCAGCCCTGCGTGACGACCGCCTTTACCCCCAGAACAAGCGTCTGGTACTCATTTCCGTTTGAGGCTGAGTCGACCCCAGGGCCATGGTGCCGCCAGAAGGAGGGAAAAAAATCACTGTAATCCCGTGATTTCTTGTAGGTACTAACTTTTCCTTGCTAACGTCAGTAAATGAATAATACTTGCCCTTGGCTCTTCCGAGTTGTCGTGCCATGGTTAACTAACTAACTCTCTGGCTCTATCGAACTCGTAGGTTCATGACCGCGCGGATATAAGCTCTCCATACATCCCTATCCTGAACTAATGTTTTCCAATCATCCCATATATAATTTACTTCCCTCGAATCATAGATAATGTTATTTTCTCACCTCATTCTTGGTCTACCAACTGGACGTTTTCCCTCTGGTTTTCCTACAAGAATCTTCCATGCAACCCTTTCATCTCCCTTCGAGTCACATGTCCAGCCCATCGCAGTGTACGAGACTTAACTGTTCTTATTATATCTGGATTCCTATATATATAATGTAGCTCACTATTATGTAGTTTTCTCCATTCACCTGTCTGTTTACGTGCCATGGTTACCCTACATTTATTTATTATTTTTTTAAGTAACACTTTTTCTCAGCTCTAGAGTCCAAGATGGACTTTGGCTTCCATCAAAATCCTCCTGCACTCTTCTCTCTTTATGACTTTCTTTTTCCATTCCCTTACTTTCATTTTATAGTCACTCTCTAATTCTTAAAGTCCTACCCCTTTTCCTTGGTCTCTCTATTGTTTTATTTTCAAGCATTACACTATTATGACATTTTTGGGTATTATTTTATTTATTCTGTAAATATATCCTAGCTATCTCGTCTAAGTAACTTTATAAATTTTACAGTAGCCTGCCTTTATAAATTAGCTCTATTTCTTGGCTATTTTCTATTCTCCACATTCCACTATCATATAGGCCCCAAATGTTACCTTCGATTACTCTTCATGCCGTTCCATATTCTATATTTAGTACTCTTCAAAGGAGGTACCTAAGAGTGTGATGTTTTCAAATTTCGATGGCAAGCGATCAGCTGGAAGACCAATGCTTATATGGTAGGATGGAGTTGTTGAGGGTGCAAAGAAGCTTGGGATGTGCAATGGAAGGTCGCCCGTGATAGTCACTGTTGTCCTGATGATGATATTTAGTACTTGGGTTTCGGTTACATGTATTAATACTGATATCATCAGTCTTTTATAAAATATTAATTTAGTTTCTCTCGACAGAAGGGATGCTCGGATATTACATATACTATGAATAGTATTTCTGTCTAAAACAATGATGTGTGCTCCACAAACGTGGAACTTATTTAGAAAAAACGTATTAAAATATTAACCTTTATTAATATTCTTGGGGTCAGGATTTTTAAACTGACCCAACCCTTCTGGTGGCACCATGGCCCTGGGGTCGACTCAGCCTCTAACTGAAATGAGTACCAGATGCTTGTTCTGGGGTAAAGGCGGCCGTCACGCAGGGCTGACATCAAGTGCCGATTGTCTAGAAAAAGTGGGAGCCTTAACATCCTATTACCCCAAGGGCCTCCTGAGGCCTGTAGTGAGAACACACACTTTATTAATATTCTTAGAAAGGTAGCCAAACAGGTAGACGCTGTCACACCTGGTGTACAGTTCAAAATAAGAGGAATGCCATAGGAAAAGGAGTTCCAGGTACTTTTTTCTCGCATAGAGACAAGCCGTTGTCTTCAGTTCTTTGTTCTGAATGACACTTCCATAGCAGAAACATAACATTTTATTTCCCATTAAAAAAGCAAGCATTTTATTAATTTTCCAGGAGTGCTCCATAGTTTTTTGTTATTCTTTTTTGTTTGTCAAAAAAAATAATTATTTATTTGCTATTATAATATTAACACATATTTTTACATTTTCAATGCAGTTTCTTAGATTTTTTAGTTCATTATGGACCTGCTGAATATTTCATCATATTGTCATTATTAGAACCTTGTTTTCTAATGTGGACAGTATAGTGTCGAACGAAAAGAATGTGTTTTTGAAGTGAACTCTTCAGAAACAAAAACCCTAATATTCCATTACATCCAATAATAATTGTAGAGTGGCGGGGCAAAGTGATCTAAGTGCCAAAATAATTATTTAAAGAAAAAGTGAAAATTACATGCGAAATATGGTATAGGATATACAGCATGCACCATCTAGTGGCGATTCTTTTAAATAGTAGAAGTATATATTTGGGGTTAAATCAAATAACAGTAAATTGACAATGGGACATAGACCAATTTGGATGAAAAAAAGTTAATTTTGAAAATGTTGGCACTTAGATCACTATGCCCCGCCACTCTACAATTTTCACTCACTGGGAGATATTGCTTTCTGTATTAGTCTCACTGTTCAGATAATTTTGACTCATTTAAATCAGACGCAGATAAATAATAATAATAATAATAATAAAAGATGGCAGTTATTCCATACAGATTGTTCAAAATCTATTAACTGACAGTTGCTTAAGACATTAAGGATGGATTTCTCAACCGAAAACCGCAGATTTCCGATTATTTATTGTTTCCATAACACCTATAAAAATGATAGAAAATTCACAGAAATTGTTATGAAACCACAGACAGATTCAGACATTTGTTTTAGGAATTAACAGCCGTAGATTTTCAGTTTTTATGGTTGTTATGAAAACAATAAAAAATCGGAAAACCGCGGTTGTGATTTAGACTTCAGTTGAAAAATCCACCCTTACGTATTTCTGGTAATTTAAGATTCTTGTGTGATTCCATTACAACATTATTGTATAAGAAACAACAAACCGATAAAAAGAAATTACATTGAAAGCAAAGTCAATTTACTTTCAAGCTCAAAAATTGACACTTTAAAACAGATACAAACGTCCTATCAATAAATTTGTCAGCAAATAAACATTACGGACACGTTAAAGAAATATCTCGTTAAAAGTATGTCAGGCTGACTTCATTTGACGTGGAACAGCAACGTAATAAATTGTCAAAGATTAATAGACAAATTAGAAATGGAATTTATTGTGTACTGTAAAGCCAAACAATATCCAAACTAACGAAAACCAGTCGTGACTCTTGAATACAATAGACCTACTAAACTTCATCTAGTCCACCGCTGCCTTTTCACGCAGCGGGCCCGGGTTCGATTCCCGCTCGGGTAAGGTTGCTGGGTGAGGTTTTTTCCGTGGCTTTTCCTCACCTGTAAGACAAATGTCAGAAAGCTTAGGACCCAACGGTCCCCGAAAATCACCCGGCTCATTCATATAATTATCATCGTCATCCTTCACCGGTGTGGAAAGCAACGGGAAGCTACCACACCTATAATTTCCTAGTAAAGGTGCAAAGCATAGCATGAAAATGCTATGATTGCAGTGAAGGACCTGCCTTCGGGCAGAATTACTCTGGATGGATTGTAATTACAATTGTTTGATGGGTGAGTCCAGCACGGTTTATGGCATGCTGTTTTGGTACAGAATGAGGGGATTGCCGCTGGTTCGAGTTCCCCATAAGGGAAAAATTTTATCATGCAATTTCAGCCGGTATTATACCGATATCCCATCCAGATTCATGAGGAATTAGGTAGCTGCAATAAGTGTATTCTCTAGGATGAGAAGAAGCTATAATGACAAGATGGTCACCACATGCCATCCCTATCTGAACAGATGATCCACTACCTCTGTGATTAACACATCTGGATGTGAGACAAACGGCCGGCTGGTAGAACAAGGGCTTTCAAAGCTCATGTATAAAACAAAATAAATACACTTTTTTTTAAATTTTAGTAAACATTTTAGCGATTTTAACACAAACTCAAGTGCGTCTGATTCATGTGATCAGGAAAATTCCCCGCTTGCTCATTTGGCAGGTAGCCACGCGTCTACCGACAAAAAAGGCTTGCCATTCTTTAGCTGTCATTCATTGTTCTGTTATTTGTGGATGAATTTCCACCTTTTTCTGTCAGGTAATTGTTGTGCAGTAACAGTAAACAAATATTAATTTAAAGTGATGTATTTAAATATATGTCTGGTGCTGCAACCAAGTGGTAGACATGATACTTTAGCACAAAGCTGTGGAATTTACGATGCTTTAAGTCCACGTGGAATACATTTTCTTATGGAATTTCGGCCACTATGAGACCGGCGCCCACCCACCATTGTGAGGAATTTGGTTAGCTACAATAAGTAGCGGCTCCAGCAGAGAGAACTCAGTTATAATGGCTGAGGGATCCGACATGCTTATCACTTGTCATCCCTATATTGGATAGATAATCATCCACCTCTGTGTATGTGAGACCAGCAGTCAGATGGTACGCATGTCGCGCCATGGAGGAGTTATTTACATAGCCCTACATAAAGAACAAAATATTGTTACAATCGAGAGAAAATTCAGGCATTAATAAGCATGAATTTATGGTCCGCTATACTCCCAGATCTCACACTTTGTGAATTTTAGGTACGGGCAATGCTAAGACGTAAAGTTCATCATCATCATGAACAAATTCGTTTTAGGCCATGTGGCCTGTACGGTAAACCTAGCGAAGATGGTCTTGATCTTTCCACCGATGTTTTGGTCTTCCTTGGTCACTATGTCCAGTTGGGGTATATTGGAATGCCAATTTTGGAAGTCTATTTCTTGCCATTCTCCTCAGATGATTTTTCCATTCTTGTTGGTATCTTTGTATATCTTCATTTAAACTTGTTACTCCAAGTTTTCCTCTGATAATAGTGTAAAGTTAATAAAACTAATTCCCAAATCGACTGAAAGAAAACATGCAAAAAGCAAGTTGGCCCGCTAAGTTACAAGAACTAGTTCGTGTAAATAATTTCTTGAGTAGGTGTAGAACTTGCGTAAGAGAAAATTGACAGCACATATATGAGTAGTTCGAGTATCAGAATGTGCATAAAATACTTTAATGTTTAGGCCTATATAAGTTTTAACAGTGAAATTACGAGATTCCGCCGGTTTGTTTAGGGGCAGACGCGTGGCCTCTTGACACGAAAAGCAGACAGGCTACCTCCGCGACAACATGAATAAGATACACTGATTATTTATTGAATGTTATCTCATGTCAAATCATGACTTCCATATTGGAGCTCAGGAAATAACCATATCCATCCATAGTAATTTCGTCCGATTGCAGGTCCTTCACTGCAATCATAACATTTTCATGCTATGCGTTGCAGCTTTGCTAGGGAATTATAGGTAAGTAGTTTCCCGTTGCTTTCCACACCGGTGAAGGATGGCGATGATGATAATTATAAAGATGATGATGATGGCCGGATGATTTTCGGGGACCGTTGGGCCCTAAGCTTCCTGACATTTGTCTTACAAACCCCGATAAAAACCACACCCAAAAGACTGTGCAGACCGGGAATCGAACCCGGGCCCGCTGCATGACAAGGCAGCACGCTACATCGAGCATAAATACCTTAAAATCGAGAGAGTTGGCTCAGACAGTTGCGTTGCGTTTGAGACCCAAATTCGAAGTTCTGGGTTCAATTCCCAGAACCGCCGACCAACTTGGATGATTTTTTTTTCACTTCCCAGTCTCCATTGGAAATGCTGGGTTGGTTGGAATTTCATTTCCAGGACTCATTTCATCTAACTAACTCACTAGCACCATCGAACCCACATATTCGTGGTTGAGCGGATGTAAGCTCTCCAAATATCCCTATCCTGAATTAATGTTTACCAATCATCCTCTGTATACTCAACTTCGCTCAAATCATGTTATTCTCCCACCTCATTCTTGGCATACTGGGCGCTTTTCCGCTGGTTTTATTACACGGAGTTACCAGGAATCATATTAATCGCTGGTTGCGTGCAGTTATCATCCAAGGGCAATGATCATCAGTCATAAGTATACTTAAATGTATAGTCTACAAGTTTTACTATTTGTGGGGACGTCATAGCAATGCACTACAAGCTGGAAGGTTCCGGGTTTGAGTCACGATTGGGTTTGGATATTTGAACTGTCTTAAACTTTCTGGCGACACCATTGTCCTGGGCTTGATTGATTCTCTAACGGAAATAAATACTACATGCATATTGTAGGGATAAAGGCAGTTGTCACCAGATATCTCATCCTGATTTTCTAGAAAGGTGGAAATCTAAACCTCCTTCTACTAGAAGCTTCCTAAGGTCTGTAGTGGGATCATTTAACCTTACTATCCTAAGACGGAATATTACCTTGATATTAAAGTGTGTGAATAAGATGAAATAAAAACTGCACAGTAAAATGTGTATTTCTTAAGTTAATTTAATTACAATTTTCACTTGTTTTTTACCAGAATACATCACTAAGTAAATGTTTAATTCTATTAATATATAAACAATTACTACCAAAGGCCGTCTATGTATGGAAAATTGAAAGAAGTAGGAGAAAAGGAAGACCAAGAACAACCTGGAAGAACAACTTTCAAAATTCAATGTGGAAATTTGGTGTAACAGATAAAGACACAGAGGACAGAGAACGATGGAGAACTTTAATTAAGGGAAATTGTGAATGTTTGTTGCAAACTGATATTCTATAAGACTTATAGACATTCCGTAGTTATATATATATATATATATATATATATATATATTGTATTCCATCCATCCATAGTAATTCTCCCCGAGGGCAGGTCTTTCACTGCAACCATAGCATTTTTCATGCCATGCCTTGCAGCTTTACTAGGGAATTACAGGTGTGGTAGCTTCCCGTTGCTTTCCACACCGTGTAGGATGATGATGATGGTAATGATAAGGATGCTGATGATGGCCGGATGATTTTCGGGGACCGTTGGGCCCTAAGCTTCCTGACATTTGTCTTACAGTTGAGGAAAATCCCGAAAAAACCCCACCCAAGAGCCTGTCCCGACCGGGAATCGAATCCGACATTATTATAACCAATTTAAATTTAGTTCAAGTTTTTAATATTATATTTCTGTATTTTAAAAAAAATGGTAACTCGTTTGCTTTAAAATAACATTTTAGGAATAAAATGTTTTGTTTTTAGCAAATTTATAATTGCTTAGGTAAGACATTTGATATTGTATTAATCCATGTTAATTTATAAGATTGGTTGGAGAAAACCCTCAACGATGAGAAAGATTTTCAAAATGAATAGATGATGAATAATCAATAATTAAAATTTAGTAAATAAATGAAATGAATTCAATCTGTGATTACTATAGGCCAAAATTCACTCGCATGAAAGATAGAGTTACAAAAATACCAATCGCTCTTTAAAAAAGAGAAATGAGTATATACTTATATACACATTTCTGTACACAAGAGGTGGAACACAAAGAATTGTGACGCTTGTGCACAAAAGAGACCACATTCACATTTAAATCGATGTCTCCGATGCAGAGCGAGAGAGAAGGAGATACGTTTCTCTCAGTAAGGCACATTCACTCTCCTACACACATTATCACTGCCCTATTTGGGCTTTTATTACCGCCAAAAGTAATGAAAATAATATTTCACTGTATAAAGAATTTCTTGAAACTGTGTCTACCTGTTGAATGCTAAAGTTAACATATTCAAGGGTGATGATGTGAAAATGTACCAATTGTAGTATTTTATTTAACAACTGTCTGTAAAAGTTGTGGCAATATTATCGCGATTCAAAGTTAGGCTTGAAGAAGGCCAACGAATTGTGCTCAGGGATTTCTTATTTAGATGTGAGGTACTTCTAATTAACTAACTAACCCACTGACAATATCGAACCCGGAGGTTCATGGCTGCGAGTACATACGTACTCTGTAAACCCGTATCCTGAGTTAATATTTTCCAATAATTTCATAGGAGATGCTCAATTAAATATTGGTTTAATTGTGGAAATATATGCCATTACTGAAAATATATAAAACTTATTCTTCTGGTTATATTGTATGGATGCGATAAATTGACTTATTTTTAAGGGAGAAGAAAATACTTAGTATTTGAGAATAAAATGCTTAAGAAAATGTTTGGACTAAAGAGAGATGAACACGGGCGAATTGAGAAGACTACATAACAGTGAACTACACAATCTTTATGGGATAAGAGATGTATTAGGGATAGTGAAGTCTCATAGCCGTAGACTGCGATAGGCAGAACATGTGACACGAATGGGGAATGGAAGAGGGGCACAGAAACTCATAGGAAAACCAGAAGGGAAAGCAACTATAGGAATCAAGAGTGAGGTGAGAGAATAATAAAGAATATGATTTGAGGGAAATAAATTATACAGAGGATGATTGGAAAACATTAGCTCGAGATAGGGATGTATGGAGAGCTTAAATCAGCATGGCATGAACCTACGGGTTCAACAGCGTTACTGAGTTAGAATTAATTATAATTCATCTCACTGAAATCATGGATAATTTTATTCTTCCATCCCATCCTTGATCTACCTATTGCTTTACATCTGGGTTTCCTACAAGAAGTTTCCATACGTACTACTTGTCCCAACACCCCAGAGGCTTGAGTATTCTATTCTATCAGATTTCTCATAAAGAACTTCTAAGACTTATAATTAAATCAAAGATACAAAATCCACTGCTTTAAATCCATTCCCAAGAAAAATACAGAATCATGATTTATATATCCCTAAAAAAAATCGACTCTGGCGGATTTGAATCTACAAATTTAAGTTTCAGTGGCGGACATAGTAGGCCTACACCACTAGGACCCGATAATGATAAAATAATGCTCATCATTAAATTTTAAATACTGTTTTAGAATCAGTTTAGTTTATAGACATAATGTAATTCATTATTCTTTATTTTAATAGGCTTTTTAATTAATTCATTTTTGCCACGCAGCGGGCACAAGTTCGAGTCTCGGTCGAAATAACTTTCCTGGGTGAGGTTTTTCGGCGTTTTTCTTCACTATAAGACAAATGTCAAGAAACATTAAGGCCCAAACGGTTCCCGATCATCATGGCAAACATAATCATCATCATTCATATTCTTCTTAGGCCTAGATTAAGTTTAGGATTGAGGAAATCTCCCGGCCCACCATCATCATAATCACCTATCATATTGAGATAGCATAATCCCGCTTTCCAGACGCCCCAAACTCATCTGTGTTACAATTACGCCAATGCTAGGAGAGAACACCAGAAATTTCGAAATGACAACCTTGAGGCATTGAATTAAAAAAGTATTATAAACTCCTAGACTGAACGTAGTAAGACATGAAGAATAAAATTGGGCCCTAAAATCATAAAAACGTTATATGTTCTCTATGACTGGATTTAGTCCCGCGCTGTAGCCGAGTGGTTAAAGCAAGAGGTCTTGGCGCAGAGCTACGAAACTTGCCTCATTCGGGTCTCCATGGGAGAAGAAATTTTCTCATGAAATTTCGGCCAGTATGGGACTGGTGACCCCACAGCATCGTGAGGAATTTGGGTAGCTGCAATAAGTAGCGGCTCCAGGTTGAGAAAACTAGCTATAACCGCTGGGGGACCCGGCACGCTGACCACATTTCACACCTACATTGGCAGATAAATCGTCTAATCTAACCTCTGTATAAATGCGAGGCCAGCAGCCGGCTGGTAGGTCAAGGGCCTTGTAGGACTGTCGCTCCATGGAGTTTATGATTGGATTTAAGAGCTATAAAATCACTTATAACGTTGAATGATATGTTTCCTTAAAGTAGAAATTTCCATTCTTGAAATCGTACCTTCTTATTGGTTCACTAAGCATATAATAAATATCATTGATATTTAACGAAGCGGACAAAGGTTCATACAATGAAGGAGCATGTTTACAAAATGTTATTCACGTAACGCTTTTCGGCAACTTTCTGAGGCAAACTGTTCACCTTATTATAACAGACAGCCTATTGATCTTCTTCAATGATTCTTTATTCAGTTCGCAATTCCAATTTTTCCATGAAACATGTAACAAATATACTTTCTTCTCAAATTTTCCATTCACAAAAAAGTTAAAGTAAATGTGATCAATAATCAATACAGTGGGACTAAGGAAGCTGCAATTTATAGCCTTGCGAACATAAGGTTTCCATATATCCCTATTCTGACCTAATATTTCCAATAAATCTCTGTATAATTCACCTACCTCAAATAATGCTTCGTATCATTCCCACACTTCATTCTTAGCCTATCTACTGGACGCTTTTCCTCTAGTTTTCTTAAATAAAGTTTCCGTTTCTATCTTTCATTCCTCATTCGTGTCAGATGTCCTGCCCATCGTAATTTACGACACTAAATTGTACTTATTAAATCTGATTTCCCATAAAGATCAGTACCTTCTCTCTCTCTTTTTTTCAAGTCCCGTTGGGGTCAGGTTTATTTTAAACTGACCCAAATCCTCTGGCGGCACTATGGCCCTGGGGTCGACTCAGCCTCTAACGGAAATGAGTACCAGACGCTTGTTCTGGGGGTAAAGGCGGCCGTAACGCAGGGCTGACAACCCGGCTGACATAAAGTGCCGATTGTCTAGAAAAAGTGGGAGCCTTAACCTCCTACTACCCCAAGAGCCTCCGGACCTGTTGTGGGATCACTTTACATTACTTTACATAATATTTTCTCTTCCCTCAAAGTAAGAAATCATGTTCATATCCATAAAATATACATGGAAGAAAAACAGTTTTATATATTTTCGGTTTAATTTTTTTAGAGGGTGAAAGGAATATCTATTATACGCATAATTGCATAGATTTGTTAATACAAGTAATCATTTTGATGACTGAAAGTATTCTAGAATTGATGTTCCCTGTACGCATGAAATAAATAATTACATATTTCATATTTAATGTTGGTCCTAGTAGTTTCAAGAAACACGTCCGTCTTGAGATCTGAAGTTCGCTGGTTCGATTCCATCCAGATTTCATGTTTTTTTTTTTCGGAAGAAGATAGGCTATTTAACATTAGGGGTAGAACATATATTATCTCACTATCAGCAAAGACTTCAATTCAAAATATAGATCAGTATAAACAAGCTATATTTTACTTATTTAACGACGAGCTGTACACATCTAAGGTCATAAATGTTGTGATTCAAATCTAGCCATGAAAAAATTATCCCACTATAGGCCTCAGGAGATTCTGGGAATGTTATCGTTCCAGTCTTTATATACAATCGGCAGGAGATGTCAAACAGGTTGTCAACCCTTCGGGGCTGCTGCCCTTACCCCGATATTATGTGCCTGGTAATCATTTCCGTTAGAAAGTTAGAGATTGAGTCGGCCCAGAGCCATGGTGCCGCCAGAGGGTTTGTTAGAATAAATATCTATTTGGGACTCGAACCCTCAAACTTCCGTTTGTAGCATACAGCCTTGACTAACTACGGCATATTGTACATTGGCTGAGAAGTTACTTCTTAAAGGCCTCTTATTTGATATTTGAAGTTTTTTTTTTTTTTTTAAATCTGTCCCTACATAATCTATCCCATCCATCGTAACCTAGGTCTGCGAACATTCCTTTAGCCATTTGGATTTTAGTATCTTTCTGGCCCAACCATTCAGCCAGTGCGTCTAACTATATTGTCTATAACTATCCATCCATAGCAATTCTGCCCGAGGCCAGGTCTTTCACTGCAGTCATAGCATTTTCATGTGATGCTTTACAAGGGAATTATATGTATTTGTGGTAGCTTCCCGTTGCTTTCCATACTGGTGAGGGATGATTATGATAATGATAAGGATGATGATGATGATGGCCGGATGATTTTCGGGGACCGTTGGGCCCTAAACTTCCTGACATTTGTCTTACCGGTGAGAAAAACCCCCGAAAAAGCCTCACGCAGGAGTCTGTCCCGACCGAGAATCGAACCCGGGCCCACTGCTTGACAAGGCAGCACGCTACCTCGAGACCACGGCGGTGGACACACCATAACTATATAATTATCTTTATATAGGGCCTAAGTCGTATACTTCCTGAATTGTTTTTACTCTCCAGGTAATGTAATGCGATGTATCAATTAGGCAATACCGCAGTATGGAAAAGTCTAACTATTGGTTAATTCTTTATCAATAGCCTGGCGCCATTTATCATAAAACAATCAATTCACTTATAGGACCTACCGCCAAAGTAGAGAAGCTAATAGGCTAAATGTGTCATTTAAAATAAAGTATTAGTCATAAATGTAAAAATTAGAGTAAAAAAACCATGTTGATTTCGTTATGGGCCTACATGGTAAACAGAACAAATAATGCAACAAATAAAATCTACCTTCAATACTCTGGCTATTTACTAACCGTGGCACGAAAATAAACTAATGTTTAAGTTAATTGTTTCTTTACAACCGTTGTAAAATCAACATTACATGAAATTCGAAACACTGTTCTGCGGGTTGACTTGCCAACACAACAAACCAAAATATCGTGTTGACTGACGTAGAAATTATTATGAAATATTAATTATAATGACATTAAACTAATTATGAATAGATTTATTTATGTAAATATCAACAAAACTTGGACGAAATTGGAATGTTTTGTGCTTATGTTTGTTTATATACATACGTGTAGAAGCAGGTACACTGTGTGTAAGCCAAACTTTCATATAATGTTTAGACAATGGCTAGAATCAGAACCACTATTGTCTTCATGGGGTGTGTGCCCATATGACAAAGAGTTAGGGGTAGTTGGTGGGTTTGTGATATTGTTTAAATAGGTCACTTTTAAAACCTCAGTAAAGCAAGTTTATAACCAGTTAAATTTATTTTAAAGAAACAAGAATTATAATAGAGCTTAAATAGTTACATTTGCCAGACATTGGAATTAGATAAAAAAATTAAAACAGAATGAAAAAGCCTTAAGGGATATTCCATCTAAATCTATAAAATATTATACCTTCAATGAGCATTTAATGTAACGCAACTTCAAACAAAGTGAAACTGCGACTTTAATAATAATAATAATAATAATAATAATAATAATAATAATTTTTATTATTCCGGCTTTTACAATGAATATACATTTTTCCGGTACCCATGTTCACAGTTAACTACACATTTGTTTCAACACATTTTTCCATTCCTGTCTGTTCATCCATATATCTTCATCTATTTCCCATTCCCTCTTACCTTCATTGATTCCCTGAATCCACGTAATAGTTGGTCTACCCTTCTTTTTCCTTCCCTGTGGTTCCCAATCCATGATTATCTTAGGTAGTCTTCCTTCTTCCATTCTTCTAATGTGTCCGTACCAATTTAATTGTTTCTTCTTTATAAAATCTAATATTGAATATTGTACCTGCATTTTTTCTTTTATATATGAATTTCCGATTTTATCCTTCCTAGATATTCTTGCAGCACGTCTCCAGTAGTCCATTTCAGTGGCGAGCAATTTTTTTTTTTTTTCATTTGTGCATTTAAAGCCCACCCATCAGCTCCATAGGTAATAATGCTTCTGATTGTTGTATTAAAAATAGTTTTTTTTTTGTTTCTTTGAAGATATGTTTGTCCCATACTATTCCATTTAGGGCAGATATATCATACTTTCCTATATTGACCCTGTTTCTTATCTCTTTTCTTGTTTTCCATCTTTAGTAATTTTAATTCCCAAATACTTATATTCTTCAGTGTGTTTAATTGTCCCTAAATCTTCTTCTAGTATTAAATCTTGAGGAAGATCCCCTATTGTCATATATCTAGATTTGTCCATATTGATCTTTAAACCCCATAAACTATAATCTTGTACTAATTTTCTAGAGAGGTATTCTATATCTTCAAATTCTTGAGCCAATTTCAATTGGTCATCTGCAAACTGGAGTGTATATATTGTTGACTATTTAACTCATGCCCCAAATGGGAGTCAATGACCAATCACGTTTCAATGATTTCTGTTTTACAACCAATCAGAGTCGTGTTTCACCAAATATTTATCAGTGTTATAATTACCATATTAAAGAAAGCTCCTCCTTACAATATTGCGTTCCTTTGGCAATAAATAGTATGATCTGGTTGCAGTGATAAACAAAAGAAGCAGTAGAAGCGTACCTATCGTTTCTCATTTGTTTTCAAACATCACCGTTTACATTAAATATATAAATATTTTAAAATAACTATAGTTAAATAATGATTTGTGAGTAAACAGCTTAATTTTATTCGTTAAATAGTCCTAACAAATGCCACTCTTGATTTCCAAATTCTCTAGATAAATTCACTCCTCACTTCGTGAGTCGTGAATTTATCGATAATTTGGAAATCACTCGTGGCATTACTTATGAATATCATCTAGAAATTCGATTGAGGGTCTTTCCACTTTTAAGCGGTTGCCCTTTTGCCAGCCGGCTGCTGGCCCTTCACATCCACATGAGTCAATCAACAGCCAGTGTAGGGGTGACATGTGGTTAGCATGTCGAGCCCCCAGCCGTTATATATATATATATAATGAGAATGATGATGATAATAATAATAATAATAATAATAATAATAATAATAATAACAGAGAATAAAGTTAGACCAAAGAAGAGATGAACAGACATGTAAATCGAGGAGACTGTTGAAGAATGAGCTACATAATCTTTATAGGATATTAGATATAATAAGAACAGTTAAGGCTTAAGCCTGCGATGGACAGCACATGTGGCATGCATATCGAATGAAAGATGGGACATGGAAGCTTCACGTAGAAAAACCAGAGGGAACACGCCCAGTTGATAGACCATGAATGAGGTGGAAGAATAACATTTACCATGATTTGAGGGATGGGGCACGCCGTAGCATAGTGATTAAGGCACTGAGCTACAAGCTGGAGGGTCGAGGGTTCAAGTCCCGTTGGGGTCAGGATTTTTAAACTGACCCAAATCCTCTGGCGGCACTATGGCCCTGGGGTCGACTCAGCCTCTAACAGAAATGAGTACCAGACGCTTGTTCTGGGGTAAAGGCGGCCGTCACGCAGGGCTGACAACCCGGCTGACAAAGTGTCGATTGTCTAGAAAAAGTGGGAGCCTTAACCTCCTACTACCCGGGCCTCCGGGCCTGTTGTGGGATCACGTTACTTCGGTCCCGCGCCGTAGCCGAGTGGTTAAGGTAGGAAGCCTTGGCGCAGAGCTACGGGACTTGCGCTGGTTCGAGTCTCCATGGGGGAAGAAATTTTCTCATGGTATTTCGGCCAATATGGGACCGGTGCCCACCCAGCGTCGTGATGCATTTGGATAGCTACAATAAGTAGCGGCTCCAGGTTGAGGAAACTAGCTATGACGGCTGGGGGACTCGACATGCTGACCACCCCTACACTGGCTGATTATCATCTACCTCTGTGATTGAACATGTGGATGTGAGGCCAGCAGCCGGCTGGTAGGCTAAGGGCCTTGTAGGCCTGTCGCGCCAGGAGTTTTTTTTATGATTTGAGGGAAATAGATTATATTGGAGAAGATTGGAAAACATTAGCTCAGGATAAGATGTTTGGAGAGCTTATGTCCGCGCGGCCATGAACCTACAGGTTCGGTAGTGCCAGTGAGTTACTTTACAAGGGAGGCTTGACCAACTTGAATATTTGACGTCGCATTCAGAGGAACATAAGTTATGTGTTCTACTGTAGAATATATTTTTCATAAACACCGGTACCATAAACTTAGTTGAGTATTCCCTAAAAAATAAAATAAAATACTGTGTAAGCATAGTAATTAATTCCTGTCATTTGAAAAATCGATTTGATTCTTATATTCTGGATCTGCCGTCAATGTAGATTTGTATACAATGTGACATTATAGCAGACATAGACAAATTGTATGGTGTTAGAGATGATGAATCACATGAAAGTACGCTATGGTTTCACTTCAACTTGGTCAGAAATATAGAAACCCAACAAGCTCGAGTGACTCCTGTACCGGTTTTTCTTCACCCTCCAAAAACTCTTACCCTGAGTTGTAAGAGCAGAGGCGACCACTACCCTCACCAACCATCTGCGAGATTTCAATAGAACTAGTATCAGGGGGGATGGGGTTATTGTGATAGAGGAAGGGGATGCAGTAATCTACTTCTGCCTGCATTCTTATATACCCACATGCTATCTCTCTCACTCACTCTATATAAATATATATATGTACATACATGTGTGTGTGTGTGTGTGTGTAAAACTAACTGCGATTAGTATGATTTAATCACATTTCAGAAGTATAATAAAAACTTTATTAAATAATATAGTTTTTATTAAATAAAGCTTTTAGTAGGCCTATACCATCGAAATTACTTTTAAATAAGCTATTGAAATATTAAACAATCATCCTAAATACTTTGTTTCGTCTCTCCTGAAAAATTGATAAAATAGTGAACATTTCTCTGGTTCTTGTCCGCACCATAACTGAGTGGTTGAATGCATGATGCCTTCGTGCAGAGCTATGAATCTTTTTTTACTCGAATCCCCATGGGGTAGATTTTCTCGTAAAATTCCGACAAGAATGGGACGGGTTTCCACCCAGTATCGACACGAATTTGGATAGCTGCAACAAATAACGGCACCAGGTTGAGAAACCCAGCTATAACGGCTGGGACTCGATATTCTGACCAAATTTTACCTCCATACTGGATAGATTATCATCTACCTCTATAAATGGCATGTGGATGTGAGGTCAGTACTCGGATCGTAAGCCAAGGACCTTCTATGCCTATCGTGCCATGGAGAAAAAGCGTAAAATATGTTATTTAATTCACTGGCACTATCGAATCCATACTACACGGGCGCTCGGACATAAGCTATCCTTACATCCCTATCCTGAGCTAATATCTTCTAATCATTCCTTGTATAATTCACCTTTCTCAAATTATGGTTAATATGATTCTCACACCTAATTTAATCCTATGTAATCTGTGTTTTCCTTCTGGTTTTCCTACAAAGAGTTTCCACCCCCTTTTTATTTCCCATTCAAGCCGCATGTCTTGTCCACCTTAGCATATGAGACCGGGTTTCTCATATAATTTAGGTAGCTCACCGTTAATTAGTTTGTCATCCACCTGTCTGTTCATCTCTTTTTGGTAAAAAAAATAGTAACAATTTAATTTCACTGAATTTCTCTTGAGCACTATCAGTACTCATTCGGTTAGACGCTAAAAATACTTCCATTATCATTATTTTCATAATTTATAATTACTGATATTATTTACCAGAGTTTATCTCTTTGATCTAGCGATAGTGTAATTTTTTCCAGGCCTGGATTCTCTTTCTGATCAGGATAAGTTTTCAAAATAGCTCTTCTTAATTTTCATAAATTTGTGAGAAGTAATCTAAGGTGTAAAATGAACAAGAGTCAGTTTGGTTACAAAACTCAATTTTAACGAAAGTTTGTGGCGATTTAAGCAATATTCAGAAGATAAATATTAATATTTTACATAGGGAATCTAATAATATAACAAACACTCAAAGTCAGTTTTGAACTGAATACTTTCTGAAAATGAGCTCCTTCATAGAAATTTATCATTTTATTCTGATGTTTTTTACAAACTAATCCCTGTTTTAACGTATTATACTAATTTACAGCTTGTTTTTCCTCCCCTGAATAACTAAAATAAAGAAATTGTAATCTCTATACTTCCTGAATATCATCTATCATAATAACCTATAACATATTCATATTCATATAACTTATCAGCGCATTGCATGTCTTGTCTCAAGTATTTGTGCGACCACTTCGTTGGCCTTGATATTGTCCGTATTAGGTCCGAGAGACTAGATGCACGTAAAATTAAATAATATTAAAACTTTTTGTTGTGTTTTAAAATCACACACAGTAGGTCCTATATCAGGAATAAAATGTCTGTAGGTCTTCCCTATGTACTTCCTTATCTACTAAGATAAAGTGGTCCCATTTTAGGCATTAAAAGGCCCCTGAGGAAGAAGGAGGTTAAGGCTTTACTTTTCTAGACTATCGGCATCTGATGACCGTCTTTCCCCCCAGAACATAATCTGGTATCATTTAAGTTATAGGCTGAGTCGTACCCAGAGTCATGATGCCGCGTGGAGGTTAAAAGCAGCTTCAAAATTCTGACCACATTGAGACTTTAACCCACGACCTTAGGGCTTATAGCGTATTTCCTTAACTACTGCGTGCCCTCTTTCTACTTTAACTTGAGTAATATTAACTAAATAAGAGGTTCAGGCCTCTAAATATAAATATAATATAACATATAGCATGTAGGTTATGTAATGGAAATGGGCAGTTAATGACAAATGATGGACATTTTGAAGAAGTGGCTGTAACAGTAATTACAAAGAGGAATGAGGTACACAGAGGAATTAAACATAGGCTCAATTTTGGAAACGTATGTTATTATGCATTACAGGGATTCTTGCCATCCCAACTTCTCTAAAAAAATATATAAAACAGCTGTTCTCCCGGTTATATCATATGGACTCTTACTTTAAGGGAGGAGAAAATACTGCATTTGAGAAACAATTTTTAAGTAAATTTTGGAGCGGGAAAGATAGGATATAGAATGCAGAATTCTCATAACAGTGAGCTACATGATCTTTATAAGAAACTAGATATAAGAAGACACGCCGTAGCGTAGTGGTTAAGGCACTGAGCTACAAGCCGGAGGGTCGAGGGTTCAAGTCCCGTTGGGGGTCAGGATTTTTAAACTGACACAAACCCTCTGGCGGCACTACGGCCCTGGGGTCGATTCAGCCTCTAACGAAAATGAGTACCAGATACTTGTTCTGGGGGTAAAGGCGGCCGTCACGCAGGGCTGACAACCCGGCTGACATAAAGTGCCGATTATCTAGAAAAAGTGGGGAGCCTTAACCTCCTACTACCCCAAGGGCCTCCGGGCCTGTTGTGGGATCACTTTACTTAGATATAAGAAGAAGAGTTTTAAGTCTCGTATATTGCGATAGGCAGGACTTGTGGTACGAATGGGGAATGAAATAAGTGTATTGGAAACTTCTCATAGGAGAATCAGACCCAGTTGATACGCCAAGTATGAGGTGGGAGAATAACATTAACCATGATGAGGAAAGTAGATTATACAGGAGATGATTGAAAAACATTAGATCAGGATAGGGTGTATGGAGAGCTTATGTCCGCGCGGCCATGAATCTACGGATTTGATAGTGTCAATAAGTAAGTTGCTTAGTTACATGTATATATGTATATAAGTATAAAGTATATACGTGTATTTTTTATTCCTCAAAACGAAACTCTGGCAACTACAGTCACTAACTTTGTAGTAACAAAGAAGTAGCTCACCCTATCTCTCACACTCTGTATTGCCGCCGCTACCAGGTGAAATATTTTTGGACACGAGGGGATAGGGTGGCAAATTCCTAGAAGTAACTGACAAAGGACAAATATATTGCAACATAGCATCGATATTTTCATGGAATAGCATATACTGTACTTTAATGAGGGCTCCGATTGTGTACCAAATGAGTGAGGATTAGCCATCTAATAGACTATTTTCATCTATTTCTGCAATATTAATGACAAGGCTCGTCAGCCATAGTATGTTATATTCTATTTAGCAGATAAAAATTATTTTATTTCTGTAAACATAAAAGTTCGAAGAAAATTATATATTACACTTCTACTACTACCAGGCCTATTACTACAACTATTAACTCACTGGCACTATGAAACCCATAGATTCATGGCCGCGCGGACATAAGTTCTCCACACATCCCTATCCTGCGCCAATATTTTCTAATCGTCCCCTGTATAATCTACTTCCCTCAAATCATGGATATGATTTACTCTATTAAATGCTAATTTAATGTGGGGCAATAATGTATTGCTAGGAAGAATCCTGTAATAAGTTGGATGACCAAAAATAGACCTAAAAGAGACCCGAAATGCAATCATTATGTTTTCTCCCACCTCATTCTTGGTCTAGGAACTGGGCATTTTCCTACAAGTAGCTTAAATGCCCCCCCTTTTCATTACTCATTCGTACCACATGTCCTGATTACCGCAGTCTACGAAACTAAGACCTAACTGTTATACTATTACTATAGGGCCTAATAATAAAAATAATAACAATAATAATAATAATAATTATTATTATTATTATTATTATTATTATTATTATTATTGGCATTAGAAAAATTGAAGATGTATAAAGCATCAGATTCTGTTGGGATCCCAGCAGAACTGATCAAATCGGGGGGGGGGGTTGATGGACAAGATACATCGGCTACTTAGTATGATTTGGGAAAAAGAAGCTCTTCCAAATGAATGGAAACAATCAATTATCGTACCAATCAATAAGACAGGAGACAAAACTGATTGCTACAACTACAGGGACATCTCATTACTTTCAAGTTCATACAAAATTCTAATAAATATATTAGTAAGCAGATTTACTCCCTATATTGAGGATATTCTAAGATATCATTAATGTGGATTTAGAAGAAACAGGTCTACAACAGATCAGATTTTTAGTGTATGACAGATTTTACAAAAGAAATTGGAATATAATGGCAATGTATATACATTATATGTAGACTTCAGGAAGGCATACGATTCAATTAAGTGGTAGAAGTCGTATAGTATCACTCCGGAGTTCGGAATCATAAAAAAGTTAGTTATAATTATACTTGTAAATGTGTCCAAATGGCACAAAGAGTAGGGTGCATGCAGCCAAACAGTTTTAGGATATTTTTGAAATTCACAATGGGTTAAAACAAGGAGATGCACTATCTCTTCTACTATCCAATTTTGTACTAGAACATGCCATCAATTCTTTAGAGGATGAAGAAGGCCAACAACTCAATGGTATTAATAGGCTGCTAGTTTATGCTCATGATGTATTATTGAGCGATAGCACACACACTTTTGAGTAACACTAAGAAATTGCGACTGGAAGTAAACATCAATAAAACTAAATATATGGTCACAAGTAGAAATGCAATATAATAAGGAAATGGACAATTAATAACAAATGCGAAACTTTGAAGAAGTGGCAGCAATGAATTATCGAGGAACAATAATTACAAATAGGAATGACATACACAAAGAAATTAAACATAGACCCAATTCTAGAAATGCATGCTATTATGCATTACAGAAATTCTTGTCGTCCTAACTCCTTTAAAAAAAGTTATACTGAAAATATTTAAGACTGTTATTCTCCCAGTTATATTTTATGGGTGCAAAACATGGATTCTTACTTTAAGGGAGGAAAGCAGATTACGAGTATTTGAGAATTAAATTCTCAGGAAGATTTTTGGGCCAAAAAAGAGATGAACAGACAGGTGAATGGAGAAGACTTCGTAACAGTGAATTGCATGGTCTTTATAAGAAGTCAGATATAATATGAACAGTTAAGTCTCGTAGACTGCGATGGGCAGGACATGTGGCACGAATGGGGAATGAAAGAGGTTCATGGAAGCTTCTTGTAGGAAAACCAAAAGGAAAACGCCCAGTTGGTAGACCAAGAATGAGGTGGGAGAATAACATTAACAATGATTTGAGGGAAGTAGATTATACGGGGAATGATTGAAAAACATTAGCTCAGGATAAGGTTGTATGGACAGCGTATATCCGTTCGCCATGAGCCTACAGGTTCGATAGTGCCAGTGAGTTAGTTAGTTTAGATTTTATTTCCCATGTTTATGCACTGTAGCCTATGTCATTCTATTTATTATTGTAATAAAAATGTTAAATTTTGTTTTAAAATTTAAAATATAATTTAATTTTGATATTACAGATTTACCCGTTATTAATTTATTCTCATCAATTTCTTCATCATAACTTCCATCTAGATTAAATTTTGTCCCCAAATATATAGGCCCGTCTTCTAAAATCAGATCTTTTGATTTTCTCCTATTAGCCCTAACATATACTTTACTCCTATTAACATAGGCCTATAGGCCTACTTCGTTTTGACCGAATGTACTTTTAATGTACATTTTTCGTATTAATAATAATAATAATAATAATAATATTATTATTATTATTATTATTATAGTTTTATTTAAATTGCCAGAGTTAAGGCCACATTTAGACCTATCAACTCATGGCATTGAAAAGAAATTAACACAATTGTGAGATTAAGTGAATCTGAATAAAAAGTAACCAGAATTGTTTATTGAAATAGTAATAATAATATTAATAATAATAATAATAATAATAATAATAATAATAATAATAATAATAATAATAATAATAATAATAATGAAGATGGTATTTTAGCCACCTTCAAACCATAGTGTCATTCATTTTGGTTTATATTTTACCATATTACGGTATATAGTATCCATCCATCCATAGTAATTCTGCCCGGGGCAGGTCTTTCACTGCAATCATACCATTTTCATGTTGTGCTTTGCAGCTTTACTAGGGAATTATAGGTGTGGTAGCTTCCCGTTGTTTTCCAAACCTGTAAAGGATGATGATGATAAGAATGATAGTGATGGCCGGACCATTTTCGGGAACCGTTGAGTCCTAAGGTTTCTGACATTTGTCTTAAAGGTGAGGAAACCCCCGAAAAAAAACTTCACCAGGAGCCTGTTCCGACCGGGAATCGAACCAGAGCTCGCTGCGTGACAAGGCAGCACGCTACCTCGAGACCACAGCGGTGGACTTATATAGTATAATGGATGTTAAAATAACTTCCATCTGTCTACTGGAGTACTACCAATAATTATTAATGTTTTCGGAAGTCAGGTAAGATATCATGTCAATAAACAAACATTAAGATCTGACACACTCCTTCAAACATCATAAAAATCATTAAACACGTCATCATAAAATAAAATGTAATGAAACGAATTAAAATGACGGAAAGGAGGACGTTTCTGATTGGTATGTTAATCCAATCTACATTATTTCCCTAAGCAGGGTAAACCATCTGTCCCGGATATTCCGGGACAGTGCAGGAAATTAACTCCACGCTCAACATCCCGGAACGTACAGCAAATCACAGAGTCGTTTCTCATTTGTTACTTAACCTGATTTCACTTACAATATAACTTTTTCTGAGACGCATCTTTTTGTATGACATCCAATTTACTGAAATAGTGATTTTTAAGAATTAGGCTACAAGTTAGTATAATATTTTTAAACAAGTAGTAGTTTCTTTTTAACCAAGCAACGCCAACAAAGATTTGACGGTTAGCAATTCTCCTGCGTGCTTCCCAATACAACTTCTCCATTATTGTGAGTTATGTTGCACTTTCTCCGACGCGACGGATAGGAGATCTTCCATGGCTATACATTTAGTTAGGTGGGCAGCATCTATCTCGACTTCACATAGTGGGCAGGTTGGGTTACTGGCAATGCCTATTTTGTGTGGGTAAATCTGTCTTCTTCTTTTTCGTCACGGTTTAGGCTTCTTGCTAGCCTGTTCCGGCTCTAAATTGCTGCTCTTTCCATCTTTTCTTCGGTCTTCCGAAACTTCTTCTTCCTCTTGGTGAATAGTTATATATTGCTTTTGGTATTCTGTTCTCAGTCATCCTTGCTAAGTGTTCTTTCCAGTTTGATCTGTATTTCACTATTGTGTTTAATTCCTCCACTTTTAGTTGCTGTCTTATTTCTGTGTTGTGTTCTTTTTTGTCTGTTCTTTGATATCCTGCTATTGGTCTAAGGGATTTCATTTCAGCAGCTTAGATTCTGGCAAATTATTGTGTAGTCACTGTCCATGTTTCGGATCCGTAAGTAATAATATGAACTGCTATTGTCTTGTATAATTTCATTATAGAGTCTTTTCTGCCTTTACTTTTTGAAGTTCTATTTAGTGTTCCTGTTATATAATTAAACGTATTTAGTTTGTTATTTATATCTGTTTCCGTCGTGTATGATATTTCGCAACCTAGGAAGTTATATTTTGTCATCTGTATATCTGTAGATAATCATTTTCAGTAAACATTCCGAAGCTGGAAGTTAGATTTTTGAGGAAGGTATTTTTTTTAGGTGGGTATTGCACTAGTTATTCCCATTTTATAACGACAGCTTTTGTCTTCTTGGAAGATGTATTGTGGCTCTTAATTATTGTCAGGATTTGTGAACATGTTCTATGATAGGGAGTTATTATATTATGTTGCTGTAGCTTTGTACTTTGGGTTGCATTTGGTGACATTTTATCAGATCTGACAAATTTACTTTCAATGTGTCTAGGGGGCAACTGACTTCACGTCCCAAAAGTAGTAATTAGTAAAGTAGAAGTCGAAGAGTTAATTTTCTAAACGTCTTTTGTACATCTTGTACCAATAACTGACTTTTTGTGTGTCTACATTCTTCATAGAATACTCTATGTACAAATGTCACCATTTGACATCAGGACACTATTTAAATAATTACAAATTTGCGTCTATTATAATCAAACAGACTCTTATTCACGGCATAATAACAACCTTAGAATACTTCCCACAAATTTATGAAAGTGGACAAGATATTTTGAAAATAATGCATTTATAGTCAGTAGATGTAGAGACAATGAAATCTCTGTTAAACAAGATGGCAAATTATCTTCTTGGGAAAAGATCAACACTGGAGTAAGACAGGGATGTGGACTTTCACCGGTGTTTTTCATTATATACATGAATAAATTAATAAATGAATGGAGGAAAACACAACGAGGTTATATACCCATCAATAGGAACCTCAAACTCGATGCTATTCTTTTTGCAGACGATTTAGCTCTTCTGGCACTTTCCGAAAATGATTTGCAACGATCAATTTATAATTTACAAAAATAGGTGCCAAATTTAATATGGAAATATCAATTAACAAAACTAAAATTATGGCATTTCATGGGAAGGACCCCATACAAAGTAAAATCTGTCTCCAGAATAAAATTTTAGAGAGATCTAATCAATTTAAATATCTTGGATATCATCTCTCTATCTGGGATGAAAAGGATATCCCTGAAAAAGTTACTAGTTATAATAAAAGTTTAGGAATTATTAATCAAGTTATGAAACCATCTCTTGTACAAAAAAACACCAGATTACGTTTATATAACACTTTGGCTAGACCAGTGTTGACCTATGGTAGTGAAGCATGGACACTAAAAAAACAACATGAAAGCAGAATAACGGCTTGTGAAATGAGATTCATGCGCAGAACAGCGGGTTACGCCAGATGGGATCGGAAAAGGAACGCCGATATCTTAAAAAAATTGAAGACTACGCCAATTTTGGAATATATTAAACAGTACCAACTAAATTGGAAACACCATCTTGAAAGAATGAGTTCAAATCGGATCCCCAAAGCTGTTTATAATTATATACCAAGAGGACGAAGATCACTGGGCCGTCCTATGAAACGCTGGAGGGAAAATTTTCTATAGGATCGTAACAGGCCTTGGCCTAATACTTGGAAGGAAGAAGAAGAAGAAGATGTAGAGACATAGCCTATCTCTTGGTCCTTCTGCAGATGATGGGATTAGTCCCGAAAGGCCTGCAGAGAATTAATATTTTACAAAGTTGAGGATACGGATCTATAAAAGTAAAGTGATCCCACAACAGACCCGGAGGCCCTTGGGGTAGTAGGATGTTAAGGCTCCCACTTTTTCTAGACAATCGGCACTTTATGTCAGCCGGGTTGTCAACCCTGCGTGACGGCCGCATTTACCCCCAGAACAAGCGTCTGGTACTCATTTCAGTTAGAGGCTGAGTCGACCCCAGGGCCATAGCGCCGCCAGTGGGTTTGGGTCAGTTTAAAAATCCTGACCCCACCGGGACTTGAACCCTCGACCCTCCGGCTTGTAGCTCAGTGCCTTAACCACTACGCTACGGCGTGCCCCATACGGATCTATAAGGTAACAATTTTAAAATTTTAATTTTAGAGGTCCACATTATTTATGATCGATATTACGTCTATTCCTTGTAGACATATAGAAACAGATAGGCCTATGTTAAACAATACGATTGATTTAGATAAACAGTTAAATACACGTATGAATAATAATGATATATAGGTACAGTTTGTGAATGTTCATTCCAGGTAATACATATTTAATTATCCCTTTTCTTATAGGTTTTAACTGAAGTGAATGAGGTGATATATATTTTTTCTTCAGTATATCGAAAAGAGAAAAAAATCAACTTTCACTTTTTGTTTATTTAAAAATGCTTTAATATCTAAGATCACATTCCATCAAGAAACCTTTATATCCAATAGGTTGTTTGTATTCTCATGTGATCTTGTGGTATACGTAATTTTTATAATTATATGAAAATCCAATCTAGCATTTGTCTTGACTGAGAAAAACCAAGAAAGTATCTCCATCAGGTTTAACGATACCGGATTTGAATTCGGACCTTCCGAATACGAGTTTCAAACGTTACCGCTTGAGTCCTCTTAGCCCTACTCAGTACCTTTCACTTTGAAACATTCATAAAATGGATAATTAATTAGCATATTTCTTTAGTGCACTTCTTCTTGCGCTGAGATGCACAATCAACTTCAAACTCCAAGCGCGACAGGCCTAGAAGGCCCTTGGCCTACCATCCGGCTGCTGGCCTCACGTCCACATGTGTTAATCACAGAAGTAGACGATCATAAGCCAGTGTAGGGGTGACATGTGGTCAGCATGTCGGGACCCCAGCCGATATAGCTAGTCTTCTCAGCCTGGAGTCGCTACTCATTGTAGCTACCCAAATGCCTCATGATGCTGGGTGGGCACCGGTCCCATACTGGCCGAAATTCCATGAGACACATGGGGACTCGAACCAGCGCAAGTCCAGTAGCTATGCGCCAAGGCATCTTGCCGTAACCACTCGGCTACGGCGTGGGACATTAACTTCAAACAATCCATTAATGTTCTTTCCAACAAATTTGCCATCTACAATCAGTGTAATAATGTGATTACTAATATTAAAACATATATTGTCACGCAGCGGGCCCGGGTTCGATCCCCGGTCGGGGCAGTTTTTCTGGGTGAGGTTTTTATCGGGGTTTTTCCTCATCTGTAAGACAAGTGTCAGGAAAACTTTAAGGCCCAAACGGTCCCCGAAATCATATGGCCATCATCATCATCATTCTTATCATTATCACCAGTATCATCATCATCATCCTTCACCGGTGTGGAAAGCAACGGGAAGATACCACACCTACAATTCCCTAGTAAAGCTACAAACATAGCATGAAAATGCTATGATTGCAGTGAAGGACCTGCCTTCGGGCAGAATTACTATAGATGGATGGATATTATATATCACTTTACAAAAGACATTAATAACAAAAGAACATTACATTGATAGTACTATGCCAAATTATCGTAGTTAGATACAAACTGAGGTCCTATGGTGACAAAGCACAGAGCAGCATTACCATATTCTTATGATGTAGTATTATTAGGTGATAGTGAGGAAATACTTTGGGTCATCACATACATTCTACTGGAGTAACACTAATAAATTGGGACTGGAATTAAATATCAATAAAACTATAATATGGCCACTCGCAGAAGTACATTATACAACAGAATGGGACAGTAAATGACAAATCAGTGAAATCTTGAAGAAGTGGCTGTATTGAAATATGTACGTAGGAACAATAATTAATTAACCTACAAACAGGAACGAGATGCAAAAAGGATTTAAAAATAGCCTCAATTAAGGAAACGCAGGCTAATTATTTATTATTCTTTATGGAGTTTAAACTTATTTTATTTCTCTTATTATTTAGTGTAAGTAGTTAAAAGAATGCTTACGAACTTAAAAATATATAAAAGAAATAAATCTTAACTTCAAGTAGAAAAATTGAGAAGGTACAGCGGACCCGAGAAAAATACCGCAAAATATTACGCATTACATGAGCTCTTATTATCCCAACTTCTCTCAAAAATGTTAAACTAAAAACTTATAAAACAATTATTCTTCCAATTATAGCATGCGGTTGCAAAACTTTAACTCTTACTTTAATAATAATAATAATAATAATAATAATAATAATACTTTATTTCTTCTGGCAGAGTTAAGGCCATAAGGCCCTCTCTTCCACTCAACCAGCACAAATACAAATAAATATTCGACAAATATAGATATACACTATACTAATTATAAACAGTTAAAGATACAATAAATGTAGCAATGTAAATGTCATGTACAAACTACATTTTATAGGGTAGGAGAAAAGTTTTCGAGTATTTAAGAATGAAGTTGTTAGGAAAGAGAAACGAAAAGACAGGTGAATGGTGAAACCTACATAACAGTGAGATACATAACCTTTATCGGAAATCAGATATAATAAGAACATTTAAGTCTCATAGAATACGAGAGGAGGACATGTGGCACGGATAGGGAATGAAAAAAAAAGGCCAAGGAAACTCCTTGTAGGAAAACCTGAAGGAAAATTTCGACTAAAAACAAGGCGAGATAATAAGCCTACTATTATTCATGATTCGAGGGAAGTTACTTATATAGGGGATGATTGAGCAACATTAGCTCGGGATAAGGATTTCCTCCTGGCCGCGAACCTTAGGTTTAGAGAGTGCCATTAACTTAGTTATGAATTTTTAAATGTTCTTGGAATTTTCATATGTATTACTATTTAAGTGTAAACCGATGTAAATTAAAATTACAAAAGAAAATACTTTCTAATGGGAAAATATTAGTTTTCTTGAAATAACACTTATTTTAAACGACTTTAACAAAGATGTATTAAAATGGATAACTCCTGGAAAAGGGAAACGTGGTACACCAAAGCCAACGTGGATAAACGATAAAGGGAATTCTAGATAATATGACAGAAGCAGATACGCAAGACCGGGAAGTGTGGAAGAAAAAAAAAATGTATATTCTGGTTGAGGATACATGTGTAAATATTAGAAACAATCCTGAAATAATAGTAATAATAATAATAATAATAATAATAATAATAATAATAGTTGTAAATTAACTATGCTCTTTATTAATGGTACTTTTTAAAAGCAAATTAAAAATATTTTGAAATCTTCAGAACGCTTTGTTAGGGCCTATGCTAGGAAATTCGTTAGGAGTTTGAGTGAGAAATATGTAGGGGAAGCGTTGGTGGCAAATTTCTTGAAAAGGGTTTAGTTTGAAGGTCGCTTGGGTCACCAATTCAGGTAGCAGTTCAATAAGCCCCTGAAATATTTGAAAAGAAATTGTGTTTTCATTCACAATCTGTACTAAATTTAGTTTAAACATAACATTTAAAATCAAAACCTATTGTATACTAATTTTTTTTTGCAAATAGTTCAATAACCCAAATATATTTTGTTCATTGTATGCCGCTGTGGTCTCGAGGTATCGTGCTGCCTTGTCACGCAGCGGGCCCGGGTTCGATTCCCGGTCCGGACAGGCTCCTGGGTGAGGTTTTTTCGGGGTTTTCCCTCGCCTGTAAGACAAATGTCAGGAAGCTTAGGGCCCTACAGTCCCCGAAAATCGTCCTGCCATTATCATCCTTATCATTATCATCATCTTTCTTCATCGGTGTGGAAAGCAACGGGAAGCTACCACACCTATAATTTCCTAGTAAAGCTGCGAAGCATACCACGACAATGCTATGATTGCAGTGAAAGACGTGCCCTCGGGCAGAATTACTATGGATGGATGTATGCATATGATCTTTAATATATTTCTTTCCTGGAAAAACATGTGGCTCAATGGTACCACAGGTACATTAACTGTTCATTTCAAGTATCTATGACAGAATAAAATTCAAACACGTTGTTCCAAATTTTATACTAACACAATTCCTCACTGGGCAGAGTAAATTTGGCCAATATCTACAGAGATTCATCATCAGAGAAAATTGAAGTTGTAATTGTAGCATTAGCAACCAAAGCGTTGAACATATTATCTTTGATTTTCCTTTGTTCTGGAACGAAATATTCGAATTATCATGTTTTCTAAATAACTTCGCCTGTTTAACTGAAGCCAACCCTTTACAGAAGTGCTTATGACAGAAAAGAACTATTACAGATTTTTAAATGTTTTTTATAAATAAAGTTCGTAAAAAACTTTAATTTTAGATAAAGTTATATAATGACTCACAACTTTGCAACAAACTATAGGCCTAACCCTAATGTATCTTACGTGAAATAGGGTTTATAAATTTCTGATATTAAATTATAATAATAATAGTAATAATAATAATAATAATATATTTTGTTATATTCGAAATGCTCTATCTAAAAAGTGCTGAAACAATTAAATTAGTTGATATTAGTTATTTTTAATTAATATTTAATAAACTATTGTTACATTTGTCTATTTACGGTTTTTAGTTAGATCATCTTGGGTAGGATCTATAGTGCCATATCAAAATGTAAAGTAAGTAATCCCACTACAGGCCTCGGGAGGCCCTTGGGGTAGTAGGAGGTTAAGGCTCCCACTTTTTCTAGACAATCGGCACTTGATGCCAGCCGGGTTACCCCAGAACAAGCGTCTGGTACTCATTTCCGTTAGAGGCTGAGTCGACCCCAGGGCCATAGTGCCGCCAGAAGGTTTTGGAGTGCCATATCAAATTGTTGTTTTATCTGATTTTTTTTTTCCATGGCGCGACAGGACTAGAAGGCCCTTAGCCTACCAGCCGGCTGCTGGCCTCACATCCACATGTGCCAATCACAGAGATAGATCATAATCTAGCCAGTGTAGGGGAGACATGTGGTCAGCATGTCGAGTCCCCCATCCGTTATAGCTGATTTTCTCAACCTGGAACCGCTACGTATTGTAGCTACCTAAATGATGCTGGGTGGGTACCGGTCACAATACTGCCCGAAATACCTTGAGTAAATTTCTTCCACCATGGAGACTCGAACCAGCACAAGTCGCGTAGCTCTGTGCCAAGTTTCTTGCCTGGCTACGGCGCGGGACCTGATTTATTTTAGAAAGGGAAACATATTAGTAAAATAGCACAAAATAGTAATTTACGTATGAAGGGCATTATGTTGATGATTATCCTTCGAGGGTGACAGACTTACTAAGCCGAGGACCTCTGGCCCCAGGGTTTGTAAGTCACTCGAGAGGCTGAACAACAAGTAATGCACATAGTGCATACAATAGTTTAATTAAAATAAATCATTGGCACTAACAACAAATCCATAGGTTCATGGCCTCGCAGATTTGATCTCTCCTTGCATCCGTATCTTGAGCTGGTGTTTTCCAATCATTCCCTGTATAATTTACCTCCCACAAATTCAGGTTAATATTATTCGCCCACATCATTCCTGGCCTACCTACTGGCGGATTTCTCTCTCATTTTTCTGTAAGGGTTCCGCGCCGTAGCTGAGTGGTTAAGGCAAAATGGCTTGGTGCAAAGCTACGGAACTTGCGCTGGTTCGAGTCTCGAAGGGGAAACTTTTATCATGGAATTTCGACCAGTATGGGGCCGGGCCCACCCAGCATCGTGAGAAATTTAGATAGCCACAATAAGTAGTGGTTCCAGTTTGAGAAAACCAGTTATAACGGCTGAGGGACCTGATATGCTAACCATATATCACCTGTACACTGACTGGATGATCGTCTACCTCTGTGATTAACACATGTTGATGTGAGGCCAGCAGCCGACTGGTAAGCAAAGGGCCTTATAGGCCTGTCCCGCCATAGAGTTTTTCTTTCTAAAGAAGCTTCTAAACCACGATTTAATTCCCCATGCTTGCCAAATATCCTACCATTCGCAGTCTACAATACTTAACTGTTCTTATTACATCTGGCTTCCCATAAAGATCATGTAGCTCACTATAGTCTTCTCTATTCTAATAGGGCATATAATCCTAGTCTATTAATTAGATTTCATAGCCTCGCCAAAAAATATTTTAAGATAAATTAAAATTTCACCTAAAAACTTTCATCTTAACTCCCTAACTCAACACTTGTTTGTCCGTCAAAAAATATCCATGGAACTTTATTTTCAAGTACTCGTGTTATATTTTCTCCTTCCTTAAAGTAAGAGATCATGCTTCACATCTACATAATACAACCGGTAGAATAAGAGTTTTATATAGGCTAATTTACAATTTAACTTTTTTTGAGAGAAGTTAGGAATACAAAAGTCCGATGCATTTCCAGAATTGAATCTATGTTTAATTTCCTTCTGTATGATTTTTGTTTGTAATTATATTTCCCAAGTATTTAAATGCAGCTTTTACTTCAAAATTTCCCTAATTTGTCAGTTCTTTATTACTGAAGGGGGGAAAAAACTTTGATACATTTATTGGAAATTTAATATCTGAATCGTGAATTTCCTCCCTTCATTCATAATATCGGTACTCTTCGTAATGATTGTTTCAGTAACGATAGCCATGTTGTATGAACAATCCGTGCAAAATGGATAAATATGTAGAATTACTTAGTAAATAATGTTTAATTGCTGCTTTTTATATATTTCGTGAAAATTATTAATCAATGCATTTGGTGAAATGTGTTGCACTGTTTTTATTTCGCACTAAATTATATTGTTTAGAGAGCATAATATATATTAGCCTAAATAATTGTAAATAATTATATAATGGAATGAACACTTAGGCCTAATTACAAATGAGGGAAGTGTTCAAGAAGTAAATTAATTAAAATACCTAGGGCAAAATTACAAGTAAGAATTAAGCATAGAAAGAAACTAAACACAGGCTGCTGCTCATAAGAGCTATAAAATAAAAGTATATAAATCCGTTATTTTTCCATTTTTTATTATGTAGATAAGAAATATGGACTCTTATTTTAAGGGAGGAGAAAAATATTACGAGTATTTGAGTGTTTAAGAATAAAGTTTTAAGGAAAATTTGTAGACCAAAGAGAGGTGAATATTCATGTGAAGGCTAACTAACAGTGATCTTTATGGGAAGTCAGATGTAATGAAAACAGTTTAGTCCCATAGACTGCGATGGGCAGGACATGTGGTACGAATGGAAATGAAAGAATGACATGTAAAATACTTATAACAAAACCAGAGGGAAAACGTCTAAGAATGAGGTAGTAGAAAAACCTAAACCATGTTCTGAGGGAGATGATTGGTACTATAGAATCCGTTGATTCGTGGCCGTGCGGATATAAGCTCTTCACATATCCATATCCTGAGCTAATGTTATCCACTCATTCCCTGTATAATTTACTTCCCTCAAACTATGATAAATATAATTCTCCCACCTCATTCTTGGCCTAACAACGAAGCATTTTCCGTCTGGTTTTCCCGCTAGGAGTTCGCATGCTCCTCTTTTATTCCCCAATAGTGACTCATGTCCCGCTCATCGCAGTTTACCAGACCGAGCTCTTCTTGTTATATCTGATTTCCCATAATGATCATGTAGCTCATTCTTATGTAGTCTTGCCATTCGCCTGTCTGTTCAACTCTCTTTGGTTCACAAATTCTCCTAACAAATTTATTCTTGAATAATCGTAAACTTTCCTTCTCCCTAAAGTGAGAATCCATATAATATAACTGGGACAGATAACAGTTTTACATATTCCAGGAGAACATGATAACATCTAGTGAAAATAGATTCATGAGATTACAGCATGGTACAACAACTGGGATTACAAACTCAATGTGATGTCTTGAAGGAATTACGTCTATAACCAATCATTAAGCACATATCTTTGTGCATCTCATTCCTATTTGTAATTATAGTTCCTAGGTATTTGGATACCAGAACAACTGGATTAATCATTTGCGACAAATGAGTTCACATAGAGTTCTTAAAGTCATGCTTCGTTATTGTCCAACAGGGAAGAAATCTCTGGGTCGTCCAAGGAAGCACTGGATACAAAATTCATCAGTGAGATCATAAAAGGGTTATAGACCTAAGACTTGTATGAAGAAGAAAATATATTTTCAGTGTAAATTTTTTTTAGAGAAGTTGAGAGGACAAGATTCCCTGTAATGCGTAATAGCATGCATTTTCACAATTGAGTCTATTTTTAATTTCTTTGTGCATCTCATTCCTATTTGTACTTATAGTTCCTAGCTATTTGAATAGGCCTACTTCTTCAAAATTTTAGTAATTTGTACTTTTATACTATAAGGTATCAATAATTGCGATAATCATCGTAATTTTTATAGGCTACCTTATTGTAGAAGGTTTGCATATTACCAAAGTCTTTAAAAATAAAATTATTACGTAGAAGGTGTACCGAAGAGAATTATGTAAGGAGGAGGCTACATACATAAGCGAGATATTTGGATATTATGTTGGCGTGATCATATAGTTTCAGTTTTCTCGTCTCATAGGAATGCTTTTTTTTTATCTGTTCTCCGTTTTTCATTTTGCAACTTTCTACTTTAAGACATTCATTACTTGAGGTTTTATGAAAACAATGTTATTTTTTAAGCAATAATTATTAGTTTTGAGATCATAACAGGCCACCAGGTCTATTACATGCCAGGAAGAAGTAGAAGAAGAAGACGATATGCGAATTAATGCGATAGATGTTTAAAAATCGATCTGCTTTCTCACAATTATGAGTGTTCAATTTTATTTATCGGCATAACATAAGAGACTGTAGAGGACTAATATGCATATTCATTAAATAATAGCCTATTATATTTCAGTTTAGTTCCGTGCAGTATCCGCGGTTTAAAGCATTATACCTTGGTTCAAAGTTACGGGACTCGCGTTGACTCAGCTTAAAACAGTGTTATTGCACAAAGTAAAATGAATTCTCAACTGCCTTTATATAGCACAGTTTATGGCCAGGAGACAATATCAGATTGGTAATTCTGTAAGATTTACAACAGAAACCATGTGTCAACTTGTGTAGCCTATACCTACTGGTTTGTACTTATTAATAGCGTATACTTCAGAGTATGTAAATTGCCTATATGCAATACTTACTTACTTACTGACTTACTCACTGGCACTATCGAACCCGTAGGTTCATGGCCGCGCGGACATAAGCTCTCCATACATCCCTATCCAGAGCCAATGCTTTCCAATCATTCCCTGTATAATCTACTTCCCTCAAATCATTGTTAATGTTATTCTCCCACCTCATTCTTGGTCTACCAACTGGGCGTTTTCCCTCTGGCTTTCCTACAAGAAGCTTCCATACAAGTCTTTCATTCCCCATACGTGCAACATGTCCTGCCCATCGCAGTCTACGAGACTTAACTGTTCTTATTATATCTGGCTTCCTATAAAGACCATGTAGTTAATTGTTATGAAGTCTTCTCCATTCACCTGTTTGTTCATCTCTCTTTAGTCCAAAAATTTTCCTAAGTACTTTATTCTCAAATACTAGTAATCAATCTCCTTTCTTCCCTTAAAGTAAGAGTCCATGTTTCGCATCCATATAATATAACTGGTAGAATTATAGTTTTATATATTTTCAGTTTAGGCCTAACGTTTTTTGAAAGGAGTTGGGACATCAAGAGTCTCTGCAATGCATGCAATATCAATTATATTTTTAAAATTAAGTTAACATGAATATAAAGTAATTATAATTGAATAATTGCCCCGAAAAGAGATCTAACCAACAAAAATTCGAAAGTTGAGTTTTCCGTGGATTAGTGATCAATAGCAAAGAAAATATCACGGCATGGTGGGTGTAAAACTATCCCTACTCTCTTCTAGACCTGTTTTATTTATTTTTAAAAGTTGGCTTTCAAGTGATCTATCTGTAACAAAAACACGGAAACAGTTAAGTCATGAGTAGCAGAAAAACAATTACTGCACACGTGCGAATTCATTCGATCCACAGTTCCGTGAATCTATCAGATTCTTACAGAAATTGAATGAAAATAAGGAAGAACAAATAATATAACGAAATATCATCATCATCATCCTCATCCTTCACGGATTAGGTCTTTGCCTGTTCCGATCTCACATCTGTTCATCCCAGCGCTTTCTTGGTCTTTCTACCGATCTTTGTCCTCCAGGATTATACATTAGTGCCATCTTTGGTTTGTAGATGTTCTATCCAATTGTTCGTGTGTTCTTCTATTTATTGAAGAAGTGGTTGTACTTTTAGTTCCTCTGCAATATTCTCATTTCTAATATCTTGTACAACCTTTTACAGCCCGTCGGAATCTCATTTGCGCTGCCTGAATTTTACTTTCCCCCCCCCTTCAGGATCCAGGCCACACTTCCATACATCACCGAAATAACATTAAAACACATTGCAGCATTTTAATTAAATATGGGTTAGATAATTTTTTCACTCTATAAGTTAGGACGTTTTTCCACTCAATTATGTATTAAATTGTTAACATTCAGTTCGTAGCACGTTATTATGCATTCAAATTGGCTATATATGTTTCCAAAACGAAGATAGATTAAAATAATATATATATATATATATTATATATATATATATATATATATATATATATATATAATATATATATAAACATAATAAAGGTGATAGCCTCAAAAAGAACAATACGCATTTTTTCGTTTCCCCAACAATTTGTAGTTTATGGATTAGGTATATTTTCGCGGTAACTATTAAATTATGTTTTTGTTTCCTTTCATTGATGTAGCTACATAGATAACTTTATGTGCCACATGCTACCCGGACCTTACAATGGCATGACCTGTCGATAGAGGGATTTTTTAAATATGGATCATGCACAAACTTTTTTGACCTCACAAGACATGAAGGGCCTCCCCGAATAGGTGATCACCTCATTGCCAGGGCCTCCTTAGAGCAACACAACATTGAGACGAAACACTCCATTCACACACATTCATACTAAACATGACGAATATGACGTTGATTGATGGTCAAATTATGTTAGGGGACTGTTTGGGTCTTCAAGTTTTCTGATATTTGTTTTACAGGTGAGGGGGGAAAAAAGCCATCACCCAAGAAATTTGTCCCGATCGGAGATCGAACCCGGACCCGCTGCGTTACGAGGCAGCGACGTTACCCCGAGACCACAGCGATGGATATATAATGAATATAAAATGCTGTTTTTTAAATGAGAGAAAAAAAAACAAAATCACAATTTAGGACCCATATAAAAACAAATAAATTCCCATGACTAGATACAACATAACACGATGTTATGAATAATACAGCCATCCATCCAATAGCTGATTGGTTAAAATTCCTTAATACAATCCTCCTTTTTTTTTTTTTTTTTTTTGCTCTTCCAACACTTGTCTGTTCTCCATAAAACTTGCTGTAAACATAATTTTTGGTGCTCCGTCTGCTGAGAGCTTTTGTACATGGCCAGCCCATTCCAATTTCTTTAATTTAATAAAAGTTACAAGGTCAGGTTCATTGTATTTATCGTACAATTCTTTGTTGTATCTTATTCTCCACTGACCATTAATATTTATCTGTCCAAATATTTTCCTGAGTACTTGTTTTTAAAATTATTTAGTGATCATGAATAAACCATTATTTATATTGAACTTTTATGCAGAATGAAAAAAAAAACACTAATAGACCTAGATCTACAACCTAAACGTGCTACACGAAAGCATTGTCTGGTAATTGTATTCAAGGGGCCTAATTAGCACAGTAATAACTTACAAGATACGATGTAGGGCATGGTTTCAGTTTGCATGGAAGAATGCATTTTTTATGGAACTTCGGCCAAAACGGTTCCTCTTTTTATCAACAGGGGGTTGATCTGATTATTCTAGAAATTATTGAATTATAAAATCAAAATAATATTTCAGTAATAGATTTTGAGATGACTATAAACAAAAGAATTGAATTAGGTTAGCTACAATAAGTAACGGCCCTAGGATGAGAAAACTTACTATAACGGCTGGGATACTCGACATGTTGACCGCATGTTACCCTTACACTGGCAGGATGATCGTCTACATCTGTGATTAACACATGCGGATGTGAGTCCAGCAGCCTGCTGGTAGGCCAAAATTCTGCTAGGCCTGTTGCACTGTGGAGTTCGAAATAGGGTAAACTCGGGTAAATTCCTCTTAGAGTAAACTCGTGATAATTCCCAACATCCGTCTTTAGCGAGATACAAGGGCCATCTCCGATTAGTTTGATCTGTGTTTATGTATTTTACATTGTGATATCCTGTATTGTCTTCGGCGGTGGTCCTGACATTCTGCTAACCGCAGATAAGTGGTATGTTTACCTGAGTTCACCCTAAACATTTATGCGACATATAACAGATATATTTTTTTAAAACAGAATTTCATTAGTAAAAAAAAAAAGTTGTACATCCCTGGCAATTTGACTCGGTACCGTTAAAGCTTTCACTAAAAATCTCGATTTAAAGTAAGTAATTAGACCAACATAAGTAATAGACGTAACAGTAATAGTCTACTAAAAATTAAAAAAACTCCAAGCGCGACAGGCTTGCCCTACCAGCCAGTTGCTGGCCTAACATCAATATGTGTTAATCACAGAGGTAGACGATAACCTAACTAGTGTAAAGATGACATGTGGTCAGCTGTCGGGTCCCCCAGCCATTATAACGGTCTTCTCAACCTGGAGTCCCTACTTATTGTCATCATCATCATCATCACTCCAGGGATTAGGCAATTGCCCGTTCCGACTTCATAATGCATCAGCCCAGCGTCTTCTAGGTCTTCCAACATCACGTCTTCCTCTTGCTTGATAATTTCTTGCTAACAATGGATATCTCTCCTTACTCATTCCATCCATGTGATCAATCCATTTCTGTCTGTAATTCGTGACTTTATCCAATAAAGGCTGTACTTTCAATTCTTCTCTTATATCCTCATTTCTTATTCTATCAAGTCTTGTACATCCTTTTACTTGTCTTAGGAACCTCATCTCCGCCGTCTGTATTCTATCCTTCTGTTTTTTCACTGGAGCCCAAGCTTCACATCCATACAATATTGTGGGAACCGCCATAACATTATACATTTTTATCTTGGTTTCTTTTCTAATTTTATTTTTGAATGTTCTCTGTATTGTTCCACACACCGTCTGAAATGTATTTATTTTGGAGTCAATATCTCTTTCCGCATTGTAGCCAACATCACAGCCCAAATATTTGAAACTAGACACCTGTTCTATACTTTGATTTTCTAAAATAATTTTGGATCTCACTGGATTTCTTCCTCTTAAAGCCATGGTTTTCGTTTTCCTTACAGAAATCTTTAGATCGTATAATTTACATATTTCATTTAATGCATGCATTGATTTCTGTAAGTCGTCTTCATTTTTCTGTATTATAATTACATCGTCAGCAAATAGAAGATTATTTAAGCACACTTTATTATCCATTCTTATTCCTGGATTCACTAAAACTTTCCATTTATTTAAAATATCGTCTATATATATATTAAACAAAATGGGTGATAAACTACATCCTTGTCGTAATCCAGTATTTGTTTTGATTGTATCTGTTCTTTTGAATCCGGTATCTATAATTATATTTGTGTCTTCATATAATTTCTTTATGATTTCAACAAGGCACAGCGGGTATCCTTTCATTCGTAATATTTCCCATAATTTTTGTCTGATTACTCGATCGAAGGCCTTATCCAAATCTATAAATCCTATGTGAGTTTCTAAGTTATGTTCTCTTCTCTTTTCTATGAGTTGTTTCAGTGTAAAGACATTGTCTATACATGACCTTCCCTTTCTGAATCCACTTTTGATTTTCATTTATTATTACTTCTGTTACTTATTGTAACTACCCAAATGCCGCACGATGCTGTCAGGGCACCAGTCCCAAACTGGCCGAAATTACATGAGAAAATTTCTTCCCTCATGGGGACTCGAACCAGCGCAAATCCCGTAGCTCTGCGCCAATGTATCTTGTCTGAACCACTCGGCTATGGCGCGGGACCAACTAAAAATTACAACAAACAAAATATTTAGGCTACATTTTAAAGCGCGAAATTATGGCCTTTTTTACTAACTTCATTAATACGTAATTTCACTAAACATGGTTTTCTATTTTTTTTTTACATTTTATGAAATTCATACAAAATTAATTATAATTTTGAATAGTTAGCAATAATAATAATAATAATATTCTCTTTTGATACGACTATCATGTTTGGTTAGCATCCGACAGTCCCACTATGCCGGTTAAGTTTAAAGATAAAGTGATACAGCAACAGGCCTTAGGAAGCCTTTCGGCTCATAGGTGAATTAGGCCTACGCATTTCTAGACATTCGACACTTGATATCAGTCCTGCGTGATGTCCGCCTTTATCCCCAGAACAAATGTTGGTACTCATTTCTGTTAGAGGCTGAGTCGACCCAGGGTCGAGTTTAAAAATCCTGATCCTACCGGGACTCGGATATTCGATCTTTCGGCTTATAGCAAAGAAATGTTTCTTTCAGAATAGTGTTGACAACAGAACATACTCGGCCTCGTAAGAATAACGCGTTGGTATATGATTTGAGAATAATAATATTAGGGTGTCCACCGCTGTGTTTTCGAGGTAGCGTGCTGCCTTGTCACGCAGCGGGCCCGGGTTCGATCCCCGGTCGAGACAGTTTTTCTGGGTGAGGTTTTTATCGGGGTTTTTCCTCACCTGTAAGACTAATGTCAGGAAAATTTTAAGGCCCTAACGATCCCCGAAATCATTTGGTCATCATCATCCTTCACCGGTGTGAAAAGCAACGGGAAGCTACCACACCTATAATTCCCGAGTAAAGCTGCAAGCATAGCATGAAAATGCTATGATTGCAGTGAAGGACCTGCCTTCGGGCAGAATTACTATGGATGGAATAGTAGGTTAAGACAATTGAAACTAAGGTTGAGAGACTGCGTCACGCTAACTTTACTCTTTTTATGTCACTAATTAACAGCAACCACTTTAGTCGGCCTGACCCATCAGAGCTGTTATATACGATTTAATAATAATAATAATAATAATAATAATAATAATAATAATAATAATAATAATAATAATGATAATAATAATAGTAATAATAGTAATAAATAATAATAATAATAATAATAATAATAATAATAATAATAATAATAATAATGCAGTTCAGCGTGTCATATTATATGGATCCGAAACATGGTATCTTACTATATAAGAGAGGAGAAAGTAACAAATTCACTGACACTATCGAATCCGTAGGTTCATGGCCGCGCGTAGATAAATCTCCATACATCCCTATTCTGATCTAATGTTTTCCAATCATTCCCTGTATAATCTACTTCCCTGAAATCACAGTTAATGTTATTCTCCCACGTCATTCTTGGTCTACCAACTGGGCGCTTTCCCTCTGGTTTTCCTACAAGGAGTCTCCATGCACGTCTTTCATCCCCCATTCGTGCCACATGTCTTGCCCATCGCAGTCTACGCGACTTAACTGTTCTTATTATATCTGGCTTCCTATAAAGAAAATATTACGAGTATTTGAGAATAAGGTGGATGGAAACGTTCTGGACCAAAGGGAGAGTAACAGACAGGTGAATGGAGAAAAAAAACACAGTGAGTTATATTATCCATATGCCTATGGGAAATCAGATTTAAAGAAAAATGAAATTTCGTAGATTGCTATGAAAAGGACATTGGCATAGGCGAGAATAGGAAATGAAAAAAATGTGAAAACATATTGTAGGAAAACCAGTGGGAAAGCGTCAAGTAGGGAACGTGATAGGAGTATGAAGTTAAACATGATTTGAAGAAGGTGAATTATAGATGGAATGGTTGGAATATAAATACGATTGTACGAAAGCTTATTTCGGTGCGGCCATAAACCTCCGGATTAGATGATTTGTGTGACTTATTTCAGAGTAAACTATTAGCACTAAAATTTTACCTATATTAGCCTAAAAGTTTGTTATAATAAAAATATAACAACGGGACAGTCAACCATTGCATACCGAAACCTACCATGGCATTTCTTCCAGAGAAGCGTTGTGATGTAGAAAGGCCGTGTCCAAAAAATCTGTTTTTAACTGCAAGGCACTAAAATCCAGAACCTTACCTCTTATTAAAATTGTAGGCAAGTAATACAACTCCTGCATTGGCAGACTGGATAACCCTGAGTACCTGTCGTCCGCGCAGCGTCCTGCCTCACTTCATTCCGCTCTTAACTCACGCAGGGGTCTACATCTGCTCCGTACAGTGGGTTGCCATTGCTGTAATCTGGCTTCGATTTCTGTGCCTTGTAGTTAAAAACGGAAGATATTTCTTTCCACACGGCCATTATACATCATAACGCTTCTCTGAGAAAAATTACAAGATAGATTTCGGTTGACAGTGGTTGATAGTTTCCTTGTAAGATTAATTTAAGTTAGTTTAATTTAAACAATTTCTTTTTTTCAGGTGATTTAGCCTCAGCGTACAGTTTCTTAAGTTAGAAATGCAATGTCTTGACGCAGTGGCAGTCATCTAGTATTTTTACCCCATGGAGAGTCTACTCTATGTTCATACAGTAGAGAAAAAAGAAAGAAAAAATGACAACATTCGGCAGTCAGTGACAGCTTCACTCATACGCATCTCTGAGATGAGAGGGGCGTGTATCCACCCCATACCGTCTGTTACGTCCGTGCCAAACATCGGGGTCTTAAAAGAGCCTCCTGCTGTGTTTCTGTAATTATCTTCCCATTTCGAAAACCGCATGGTGCTCACAAAACACACAAACACGCACTCCAATGGGCTTCTGAACAGCCCATTTTCTATTGAAACAGGGAAATATGAGCCTTGTAGCACTGGATATTAGGAAGTCTGTTGGTGGAACAAAATGTACGCCCCAGTTTTTACATACGCTTGGGAACAGGCGTAACGGTCTCAGACAAAATAATCATAGGTTTGCCTCTACGTCAAACGGTAGACAAGAGGGCGAGAAAGAAAATAAACATGTCTCTCTTATCCTGGGAGTTGAAATGACTTTGAGTAAATTACACAATCTCAAAAAATCCAACATAATCTACATAGCCTACTTTTACTTTAAGATGTTTGCACTGTTTCCCAATGGTTAGATCAAATTGAACAATTGAATACATTTTTATATAGGAAATCATCATCATCATCATGAAGAATCTTTAAGACTCCTCATTCACATATTGCTTTTAAAATCCGCTTCCCCTGTAGACTGAAATCTTCTTCTCTTCATCTTTCTTGCTAGTTTCCGAAATAAGTCTCCTGTATTCAATCGATTATGGAAGCTACCACACCTACAATTTCCTAGTAAAACTGCAAAGCATAGCATGAAAATGCTATGATTGCAGTGAAAAGACCTGACCTCGGGCAGAATTACTATGGATGGAATATTTATTCTCATTACGTATCCATACCTCCTTAATTCTCTTGTTTTCAAGGCTGTGACTACATGTGTGCTTCTTCTTTTTCTTCTACATGGGGCGAGAGGCCTACAAGTCCCTTGGCCAACCAGCCGAGTGCTCACATCCACATGTGTTAATCGCAGAGATAGATGATCATCCAGCCAGAGTAGGGATGACATGTAGTCAGAATGTCGGGTTCTCCAGCCGTTATAGTTGGTTTTCTCAACCTGGAGCCGCTACTTATTGTAGCTACCCAAATGCCTCACGATGCTGGGTGGGTACCGGTCCCATACTGGCAGAAATTCGGTGAGAAAATTTCTTCCCAAAATCGGGAGAGAAGTCTGACATTCTCTCATAGGGAGAAAATGTAGTAGGCTACTTCTCTTCCTTAAAGGATAAAACTATTTGTGACACACGTCATTTCTATACTGGGTCGATGAGCGTTCATCTATTTGATTAACGTATGTTGATGTGAAGCCAGTAGCCGGCTGGTAACCCAAGGACTTTCTAAGTCAATTACACTATGGAGTTTTTTTTAATAACAATGAAGAAACATGTGACTATTGTTGGACATATTTTATACTTTTTCCCCCTTTACAGTGAGTTAAACATTAAGTTATAGACTAATATGCTAATTAATCAACAAATATACGTCATTTGTTTTCGACAAGAAAGTATCATCATTCCTGGACAACAACTTAGGTTAGATACAGTAATTTTCCCATATTTAGTAATACGGTATCAATGCCATTATTTACCATTAAACAAGATCTTAACATAAAATATTGCGCTCATATAGGCCTACAGAAAACTCGCCTAAGTTCGTGATACTAAGCTTTTAGACTATTATACCTTAATATTATGAAAATTTCTGGTTAGAGTTTTTGGAATATTAAAGTTAAGGATATATTAATGAAATTTATATGCTGAGTTGTCGAATATACATTTTATTTTATTACCAATATGACATAAATTATAGCCTATATTTATTTTTTCTGAAGGTTTGAAGAACTCGGGTAATTTCGTGAAAGTATTAGAGTAAATTTGTGATAAACTTTTTAATCACTCTCCATGTCACATCCAATGCATTTGAAAGAGCCAACCCTTGACACTTTTCATGAAACCACAGATCACATTTTCGACATTTTATCCGTTCACCTTTAGTGTGGAAGAATATCTACTCAAAAATGTTCTTCAAACACAGACAAGTTTAAATCTAACAACAGTTAAGATGAATGAAAGCACTTAGGCCTACTCTACAAGTTAACATAAAATACACCCAAGGGACGCTGTTATCACTAGTATGAAAACATAGCATGAAAGTAGATTTCCTGCCATCTAAGAGACAGAAAAATAATTTGTTTTTCATGCCAATACAACTTCGTTACAAACGAAATAAAAAATATAACGAAATTATCCTTATCACGGAATTAGCCGAGTTTGCCCTACTGGAAGACTTCTAATGCTTTTCTCTCTACGTGAAATATACCAGCAAGATATTTCTGAATACACTTATACATTCTTCAATAAACACCATTCTTTAAAACAAGCGTTTAGCACCTAGAAATACAATCTTGTGGATTTCCTAGACAATCTAAACCAGAAGCTGCCTCACTAGCAGCATATTTGATAAATTTTGGCTCTTCATGAGTATGCATTTTTTTATTCTGCTTACAAATGCTAACAATGTAGGCCTAAGCAGAAAAAAGTTTTCAAAATTACATATGCCCTCAATAAAAATGGCTTCAACTAACTTTAATAATGAAGAATAAAATGCTATAATTTAGTCTCAGCTTTGGAATAAAAGTTGGCCTATATAGGCTAAACCATGGGATCGAAACACATTCTCGTTTCTGTATATTGTAACAATCGGGATGAATCGCTTGGACTCAAATTATATATCTCGCGAAAAAATCAGGCGTTTCCCTTACTTAGGCTATACAAAGTGAGTTTTAATTATACCGAAAAACTGCAGGGACCGATTCCTGACTGTATATAGGCCTAGAGGAAAAAATATCCTATGAATAAGTGTCCATAAATGCATCGTTGCCACGGTAGATGGCACTGACGAATGGCATTATTCTCTCGGCCTGTTGCATGGCCTCCTAGATCATAGGACTTAAACCCTCTGGATTTTTACTTCTGGGGGCATCTGAAGTGTTGTGGATGCTGAACCAATTCCTGATGTTCTTACCCTTCAACAGCGTATTACCGTCGCCTGTGACGTTAATCGGAATGAGGCCGGAACATTCGAAAGAATCAGGCATTCCATGATACGAAGTGTAAACGTGAGCATTTCATCCCATGGAGGCCACGTTGAACATCTGTTGTGACGTGGATGTGATTATGCTATGTACTGTGTGCCGGGACGATTTGTTGTCGTTGCACTCACATCGTTCATTTCCGGACACATGTTTATAGGTCAATTGTCCAGGAGTGGATAAAACTAAACCCCCCCAGGAGTAAAAATATGTACAGGAAATCAAATACAAACAATAATCTTCGCAGATGATCAAGTACTTCTAGCGGAGAATGAAGATGATTTGCAGAGATCAGTGTTTAAATTGCAGAATACCCTGGAAAAATACAACATGAAAATATCTGAAAATAAAACCAAATCCATGGCAATCACTGGAAAGGGACTTTCGAGAGTAATAATAATAATAATAATAATAATAATAATAATAATAATAATAATAAATAATAAGTCCCGCGCCGTAGCCGAGCGGTTAAGGTAGGAAGCCTTGGCGCAGAGCTACGGGACTTGCGCTGGTTCGAGTCTCCATGGGGGAAGAAATTTTCTCATGGTATTTCGGCTAGTATGGGACCGGTGCCCACCCAGCATCGTGAGGCAATTGGGTAGCTACAATAAGTAGCGGCTCCAGGTTGAGGAATCAGCTATAACGGCTGGGGGACTCGACATGCTAACCACATGTCACCCCTACACTGGCTGTTGATCATCTACCTCTGTGATTGACGCATGTGGATGTGAAGGGCCAGCAGCCGGTTGGTAAAAGGGCAACCGCTGAAAAGTGGAAAGACCCTCAATCGGAATAATAAATAATAAACCAATAGAACAAGTAACACACTTTCATTATTTAGGTAATAATATATCACAGTTTCATAATCAAAAAGACGTGGAAACAAATTTAGAAAAATGTAACAGATTAAATGGTATAATTAGGAGAAATTTTGGAAAACAAATGAGGAAAGAAATCCAATTGAGATTTCATAATGCCATAGCCAAACCTGCTCTACTATACGGAAGTGAATGCTGGACACTTCGAGCAAAAGATAAATCCCGCATTAATAGTTCACAAATGAGATTCCTCCGATCACTAACTGGAGTAACATTAAGGGATAGAATGAAAAGTGATGAGATAAGGATGCAGTGGAATAGTAGGGAAAAGGGTTGAACATACACAAAATTATCAGATTAAATGGTTCCAAAACGTCCAGAGAATGCCAAATTCCCGTTTACCAAAGATGATTTACCACCTCAACCCTAAAGGCAAAAGAGACCTTGGAAGACCCTTCAACCGATGGAAAGATCAGTTTTTGTAGTCGCAGAACGGGCATCATCACCCAATACTGCATTCGGAAGAAGAAGAAGAAGATGTTTATAGGGCTTGTTTCCCTTCATTTCCAGTCAGGAATCAGTCCCTGTAGTTTGTCGGTGTAATTACCGTTCACCCTGTACAGACCATCGTATTTTATCTTTTTAAAATATCTTTGAATGATTTATCACAAGAAATGTAATGCATTGCACTGTTATAATCTTTATACAGTTTATTTCTAGTCAGTCCATCGCTGTGGTCTCGAGGTAGCGTGCTACCTTGTCACGCAGCGGGCCCGGTTTCGATCCCCGGTCGGGACAGTTTTTCTGGGTGAGGTTTTTATCGGAGTTTTTCCTCACCTGTAAGACAAATGTTAGGAAAACTTTAAGGCCCAAACGGTCCCCGATATCATATGGCCATCATCATCCTTATCATCATCATCATCCTTCACCGGTGTGGAAAGCAACGGGAAGCTACCATACCTACAATTCTCTAGTAAAGCTGCAAGCATAGCATGCAAATGCTATGATTGCAGTGAAGGACCTGCCCTCGGGCAGAATTACTATGGATGGATGGATGGATTTCAATCATGAGGGACTTGTGCTTAAATGGTAGGCTATTCAGTTTTTCATTATAATTAATTATCAGTCCCCATCACGAACATTCCTGTTCTAATAATGTATGATTTTTTACCAAATAACTGGAATTTAATGTATATCACTTTGGCCCCTACATGTAACTGAAAATAAATTCTTGAAACATTATCTTTGGAACAAGAAGTCTTCTGAAGAGTTGCTAGCAGACAGAACAGAGTGTTAAGTTAGATTGATGAAATCCCTCAACTTCATTATTCAATTTTCTGAACGGAATTACAGTCAAGTAGCTATTCAGTTGCTCCTCTTTCTGTATCTTATTTTCGAAAATAATTTATAATCTAGAATAGGTCCTTGGTAAAGGATAGGCCTTACTAGTTAATTAAACCAACTATTATAGGCCCTAATACAGAGTCCTGCTACTAACTGCACATTTACGTTTAAACTTTGCACATTATGAATTATTTTATGTATCCAGAGCTTAAAATTCCTTATTTATAGGCCTAATTAATGTGCACTTTTTATTTCTTACACTTTCATGATCTGCACAAACACCTTTTTCACTCAGCACTTCAACTAGTTTTCTTAACCCTGGCTGAACGGAGTAATGCATCCTGCATTGGCGCTAGTCAAGCTAGTTCGAGTTTTTGAGTTCCTATTAGGGAATACATTTTCTCATGGAATTTTGATCAGTTTTCGGAACAATTTCCACCCAGCATCATGAATTTGATAGTTACGAAAAATGAGATTCCAAATTGAAATAAACAGCTCTAACCTCTGGGAACCGATATTCTGACTATATGCCAACCCTATAGGTCTGCTGGCTGGATAATCTTCCACTTCTGTTTTACATACATGGATGTGTGGCGAACATGTGGTTGGTAAACCATGAAGCTTCATTCCTGGATTTTTTTGTGTCATATGAACACTAATAGGACTATATTGTATCAGCAATGTCAGTCGGGATATCCTCGCTTTTTTTTTCCCGAGGTTCAGGGGTTTAAATCCAGTGTAAAAATCCTGAACATTGCTTCCTTCGTTTCGGAAGTAGGGACTAAAGCCTGGGACCGTAGCGTAGATAAGTTACGTGAAAGAATATATTGGCCACCTATGTAGTGTAGACCTAACGGTTAGCATATTTCACTAGCATTACATGGGTCCTGGGTTCGATTACTGGCCATGCCATGCAGTTCTTAAGTCTCGTAATAAAAATTGAATAGCTACTTGATATGAGGATCCGGATACATAAATTGATATTATAGTTGAAGTATTGCGTTACGTTAGTACATGACTCCCTACGCTGTCAACTATATGCAGTGATAGCAAATAGTTAATGCAATCTTGGGTTTTCAAAGCTGTGGTATCACAGATCTGTTATTACAAAAGAAACACATAGGCATAGGCCTACCTGAAATGAAATACTTCAATTTTTTACTGTTTTTGTTCCAATTTATAGTAATACTGACACTACATAATTGCATTATTATAATTACCGTGATATAAAAGATTGAAACAATTTGGAACAGAAAACTTTTTTTTACCGATTTGAAATTTTATTTTGTTGCCTAAACTTAATGTGTAATCGCAATGGTGTTTGGTGATACGAAGGCTATTTACAATTAGGTATGCCTAAATGCATAAGTTAATTGTATATACAGTATTCGTTTATTTTGAGTAGGGCCTAATTTGTATATAACTTCGTAATCTGTTACTAAGCTGCGTGCGAGCCCTTGAGGTCTGACTTGCATTTTGATAAAATAAGGATGAAATTCATACCAAGTCACACTGTATTTAAAACAAAAGGAAACTGATGGCATTCGGTTGATCTAATGTCATTATAACATAAGAAAGATAAAGAGTAGGGACCCCCACCACTTGAACATTGAAAATTCTATAGAAACGGCCCTGAATGAACTCATGTGCATGATAAACATAACAGGTTTCACATGTTAACCTCCAGTTGTCGCCACTGTACGAGAAAGAATTGCACAGGTCGGTGGGGTAGGACGTCCGGTTTACCCAGCGGCAAAACGACGCAAGACCGGCCGGTAATTTGGGGTGAAATTAATGACTACAAGGTTCTTGTTTCTCGTTCTTTACTGACAAGTTGAAAAATAAACGGAAGTCAGGCGGAAAGATAAAGCATCAAGAGATATATTTTCTTCTCTCAGAGCAAAAGAGAAAATAAATAACGGGGGTACAAAAAAAGACTAAAAAAAAGGATAGGGCATGAGCGTCATCAGTTGAAACATGCTACATGGGCTAACCAACCCTATATACTAGCTCCGCCTAACATAAGAGGTGGGGGTAAAACTAAAGCAAGAGGGCAAGAGGGTGGAGAAAGGTATTTTCATGGTTGGGCGAAACGAAAACGACGCACATACGATGCGCGATGAGGGAGGATTTTCCGCCGCACTAATCCCATGGAAAAGAGAGAGAGAGAGAGAGATGAAATTGAAACAAAATGACTGGAAAACATTGTCATTGCTGCTAGTAGTTAATTAGTTTTCCAAATGCTTTCATCATGGAAATTGGATTAAAATCATAACCCAACCAGATTTCATGGCAAATACTCAGTGATCAGTTATCTATATAATCATTCACTTTCACCCCCACCCTACAACCTGTCTTGATTAGTGAGCGTAAATTATCCACTTGATGAAATTGTGAAAACAACGAATTTCCCATCATGACCTACACTAATCTCCTCAACTCTTGCAGTACACAACTCTCCTAGATAAGAGATTCCACTAGCAGTTTCACTTTTATTGCTCACTGGCACTTAACTGTACTGTGAAACGGATTACTACTTTTCATTCATAATCCATCCATAGTAATTCTGCCCGAAGGCAGGTCCTTCACTGCAAGCATAGCATTTCCATGTTATGCTTGCAGCTTTACTTGGGAATTGTAGGTGTGGTAGCTTCCCGTTGCTTTCCACACCGGTGAAGGATTATGATGATGATAATAATGATGGCCATACGATTTCGGGGACCGTTTGGGCCTTAAATTTTTCCTGACATTTGTCTTAGGCCTACACGTGAGGAAAAATCCCGATAAAAACCTCACCCAGAAAAACTGCCCCGACCAGGGATCGAACCCGGCCCTGCTGCGTGACAAGGCAGTACACTACCTCGAGACCACAGCGCTGGACTCATTCACAATAAGTATCCTATTTAATAGTTTAATAGTTAAGAGATTCTGATGCATTAACTGTAACTAGCTGTAGGTTCATGGCCTCGCAGACATAAGCAAGCCATACATCCCTATCCTGCGCTAAAGATTTCCAATCATCCCCTGTATACTATAAGCTACTCTCCTCAAATCATGGCTAATATTATTCTCCCTCCTCATTCTTGGCCTGTCTACTGAGAGCTTTCCCTCTGGTTTTCCTAGGAGTTTTCATGTCATTCTTTCATTCCCCATTCGTGCCACCATGTCATGTCCATCGTAGTCTACGAGACTTAACTCTTCTTATTTATTTAGTTTCCCATAAAAATAATGATCATTGTTATGTAGTCTTCTCCATTCACCTGTAAACTCATCTCTCTTTAGTCCAAATATTTCCTAAGAACTTTATTTTCTAATACTCATAATATTTTCTTCTCTCTTAAAGTAAAGGCCCATCTTTTGCATCTATAGGCCTATAATACGAGTAGATCTGGGAGAAAAACAGTTTTATATAGGCCTAATAGCAGGCATTGACAGAATTCAGCCTATGTTTAATTTCTTTCTCCACCTCTTCTCGTTTGCAATTATTGTTCGTAGGTATTTGAATTCAGCCACTTCTTCAAAATTATTATCATTTGTCATTAACTGTCGATTTCCATTATGTTATATTTTTCTATGTATGACCATATATTTAGTTTTATTAACATTTACTTCCAGCCACAATTTCTTAATGTTACTCAATAGAATGTGTATGTTGGTCCTTAGTATCTCCTGGCTATCGCCTAATAATAATAGGCCTATAATTTATCATAAGTATAAACTAACAACTTATTAACACCCTTGAATTGTAAGCCACTTCGGCTTCTAAAGATTTGGTGGCGTGTTCTAGTTTAAAATTGAATAGTAGAGGAGATAGTGAATCTTCTTTATTTAAACCAAAATGAATTTTAAAAGTAGGTCTATCTGAAAACTGTTCGCCTACACGCATCATTAGGCCTACTCTTTGTGTCATTTACGCACATTCGAATAAGTCTATCTAGCATTTAGGAATTTCGAATTCCGGCAGGATACTATATAATTTCTCCCTCTTAATTGAGTCGTAATTATGCCTTTTTGAAGGCTACATAATGTGCACAAATCATTAAACATGTAGGATATTATCAATATAATAGTAATTTTGAGTCCGTAAACCTTAATTGATGTTCATGTTGTCTCGGAAGTGGCTCTGGCATCGAGCCTGTAACTCGTCCGGGAGGCCTTCCATGTCCTTGTGTGGTCAAAAAAGTGTTGTGAGATCCAGGGTATTAAAATATTCTCTCCTAACAGATCGTGTCCCTGTTAGAGTATCTACAAAGGGAGAAAAAAAAATGAAAAGAAAACTTAGGCTATTACTCATCTCGGTCTATTGCTCTTACAATGCATTTTCCTTGTTTTATAATTTTATGGACTTTTACAAAGATATTGGGAAAAAACAGGATGTCCTATCTGGCTAAAATTATTTATTTAGATAATGCGAGATAGGCCTAGTTATACTCTTCTTATTTCTTTCAGAACCACAGCTCATTAGTATGTATAACTATCCTGTTATTCAATTCTAAAACTAAGGATATGAAATTATCTGTCACAAAGCGTTGTTGTTTTCCTACCTTCCATTCAGACTTCTGAGTTGGATTCCCGGCTAGCCAGGAGATTTTAAAATCTCCATCATGGGTCTGGATGTCCACCGCTGTGGTCTCGAGATAGCATGCTGCCTTGTCACGCAGCGGGCCCTGGTTCGATCCCGGGTCGGGGCAGTTTTTCTGGGTGAGGTTTTTATCGGGGTTTTTCCTCACCTGTAAGACAAATGTCAGGAAAACTTTAAGGCCCAAACGGTCCCCGAAATCATATGGCCATCATCCTTATCATTATCGTCCTTACCATTATCATTATCATCATCATCCTTCACCGGTGTGGAAAGCAACGGGAAGCTACCACACCTACACAATTCCCTAGTAAAGCTGAAAGCATAGCAGTGAAGGACCTGCCTTCGGGCAGAATTATTATGGATGGATGGGTCTGGATGTTTGTCCCTTGTCTTATGCTGATGATCATGTGTGAATAGTAAAACAAAATGGAAGGGGAGATAGAAAATGAGAAAAAAATAAATAAAAATGAATAGGCTTACTATGTGTGACTCCTTATAGTTAAAACACAAAACTCATCCTATACTCACTTCTCTCTGTACACAATACAAGTATACATCATCTACGTGCCGAAAAGGAACGTAAATTATAAAATATACCACATTAACGCCATCTGTTAGCCCAGCGCGGAACCCGAAGCACGTAAAGTGCAGTGGATGACATTAGAACACACAATCTTTAGAATCAAAGACTCGGTATTTCGTATTTTTTATTTTTGTTTATTCAATGCACTAGGTTGTCATGTCCACCGCTGTGGTCTCGAGGTAGCGTGCTGCCTTGTCACGCAGCGGGTCCGGGTTCGATCCCCGATCGGTAAAATTTTCTGGGTGAGGTTTTTATCGGGGTTTTCCCTCACCTGTAAGACAAATGTCAGAAAACGTTAAGGCCCAAACGGTCCCCGAAAACATATGGCCATCATCATCATCATCCTTCACCGGTGTGGAAAGCAACGGGAATTCCCTAGTAAAACTGCAAGCATAGCATGAAAATGCTATGATTGCAGTGAAGAACCTGCCTTTGGGCAGAATTACTATGGACTAGGTTGTCATTTCAACATTTATGGTGTTTTCTCCTGGCATTGGCGTAATTGTAATCCACTTCTGAGGGCTTCGAAGGCGGGGTTACGCTGCCCCGATGATATAATGGATGATGATGATGCGCCAGGAGACTTTTTAATCATAAACCTAATCTAAGACGAATATGAATAATGATGACTGTGATGGCCATATGATGCTCGAGAACCATTTGGGCCTTAAAGTTTCCTGACATTTGTCTTACAAGTGAGGAAAAATCTAGAAGAAAACCTCACTTAGGAAACTTGTCCCGATCGGGGATCGAACCCGGGCCCGCTGCGTGACAATGATTCAAACTACCTCGAGACTACAGCGCCGACATATTTCAAAAACTTCACTTCCGAAAATTATGTGATAACTGATAAACATATGTTTGAATAGGCCTATGCCTTATTTTTGTGTGTCATTCTATAACTTGTCTCGTATTTACTCCTTGCTGCAACAGTCGTAGAAGACCTTTGATTTACAATCGGCTGGTGGGCTCAATTCACAGAATTTGATGATCATTCAGCCAATAGTGTATAGGGGTTATATGTAGTAGGTTTAAGGGTGTTATAGCCGCTATTTACCGTAGCTATGCAAATACCTAACGATGATGTGTGGATACTTGTTCCATACAATGATCAAAATTCCATGGGGGTTAGAGCCAGCAAACATGCACTTAAGCAGTAGGCCTATGTTTTAGACCGCTTGGCAACGGTGACGGATTTCTTAAGTCTGATATATAAATATATAAATAATTATAATAGTTTTTAGTGATCAAATTTTATTATACGTTGTCAGTAAAACCCAAATAACCAAACAAAAATGTTAAAATAGCCAATGCATTTCGATAGCGACGCTATCATTATCAAGATTATCAGTCAAGTTATTGACTGAATAAAAATAGGCTAAAAATGTGTAAATTAATTATCAGTTAAAATTCTGATTACATCATATGACGTGATTGATAATTTTAGACTAGTTATTAAAATCAACATAAACTTCTTTTCTTTTAATTAAATAAAAGAGGGCACTGACTAATTTAACATTTTTGTTTGGTGATTTGGGTTTTACTGACAGTGTGTAATACTGATAACTTATATAAATTTCATGTGAAATATCTTGACATGTAAACTCGTATCATTTCGGCTACCTCGCTGGTGACCTAATGTTATGTGCAGTAATTTGTGTTTTTTTAATTAATTGTAATAAATATCCACCTCAACATTTGTGGAGTCCAGAAATATCGAAATGACAACCTATGGCACTGAAGAAAAAAAAAAAAAAAAGAGTTTACGAAATAGCTAGAAGTCATAGAGTAATAGGACGCCCGTTTGTTCAAATTTCTATTACAGAAGAAATTTTGGCGAGTGAAAAGGACCGTTGGCGATTTGTGTCAGGAATTTGAATAGTTAGGCCTATTATAAATAGTGGCATCAGTTGAGATAGCCAGCTACATATAGACCTAGGCATAACGACTAGGAAATCGACATGCTTACTACATGTCATCCTTAAATTGCTGGCGATTGACATATGCGGATATAATGTCATATACCGGCTGGTAAGCCAAGGTCTGACGCGCATTGGGAGTTTATTTTTTTATTGGATAAAGTGTCCTGTACGGCCCGGGCGACATAAGTGTCCAGAAAGGGATCGGTTAAACTAAGTTTGGCCTAAATAAAAATAAACTTAATATAGGCCTATAAATTTTTACTTAACTTATAATAAATGAAAGTAAGTAGGCCTGAGCCTTCTGTTATTTTTCAGATTATTACTACAAAAAACATTGCGCGACAGGCCTAGAAGACCCTTTGCCAAAAAGCCAGCCACTGGCCTTATAGGCCTATCCACATGTGTTAATCACAGAGGTAGACGATCATCCAGCTAGTGTAATGGTGATATATGGCCAGCTTATCGGATGCCCAGCCGTTATAGCTGGTTTCTCAACTTGGGGCCGCTACATATTGTAGCTACCCAAATGCCTCACGATGCTAGGTGACCACTGGTCCCATACTGGCCGAAATTCCATGAGAAAATGTGTTTCCCCATGGAGACTCGAACCAGCGAAAGTCCCGTAGCTCTGCGCCAAGGCTTCTTGTCTTAGCCACTCAGCTACGGCGCGGGACTTTTCATATTAATATCTGCACTTTAATTAGAAAAATTCTTTTGAGAAGTCCCAATTGAATGTAACTAAAAAAATAAACCCTCTACTCGTCTACATATGAAGGGATGAGATGAGCTGAAGCGCCTACTTTTGAACCCCGTCTTATTAGCTCTTGAGGAACCATCATAGTGACAGATGAAATGGGGCAATGAAATGAATGCCATGGTTATGGAGAGTTCGTGGAATGGAGTTTTTGGCAGAGGAAAAGGAGTAAACTCATGAAAAGAAAGCGTGTTTTGGATCCGATTCGTTCACCACAAACCCTAGGTAGTGATCGAGACGAGAACTTTAATCCGGAGATGAAGAGCTATCCACTTGCCCTAAGGAGCCGCTATTAACGTAACTAATACATTTGAATAAAAAGAAATGGAAATACTTAATAACACGTGAAGCGAAAAAGTTTTGTAAGTTCCAATCATACACCACGCGCATGCGCCAACAAACGCGAAGCTGTTTACACTATGGAATCACGGAATGCAGGTAATATAAGCTAACCTAACGCAATTTAAGTACTCTAACCTGTGAAAGAATGCAACGCCTAAAAATAAATAGTAGGTCTAAGTTCTGAAATTCTGAAGTATGGGCCTATGTGTACAATTAATTAGCAAGTACTCTATGTATGCTGCACTGGAACACGTCTTTGTTCTTGCATAGGCTATTCGTTAAAATTTAATATGACTGCCACGACTTCATAGTTAAATATTAAAGAAAAATATATTCAAATAATAATCGTTAGGAAAAATGTCAAAATCATTGTAAATGGTGGGAAATAATTTGAAACATGAAACCCTAAGAATAAAATTTGACAGGATTTTATGAAGGAATTATGAAAGTCGCGTCACTGGTTGTAAAGTTTAGCAAAAAAATCAACCGTAATACGATTCAATATTTTTCATAATAAGCAGTAGGTCATGACAACGGCCACATATTGAAAACAACGCATCTCGTTGCTATCACCGAAGTTAAGCAACATTCGACGTGGTTGGTATTTACTCGCCTAAGTTAAATCTGCACGCGGAAAATATGCTAGGAATGTGCTGTCGATTCCCCTCCTTCTCTTGGTATGTTACCACTTTCTGTCCCCAGTGTTGTGTTATTTGACTGGGAGGGAAGAACTGGCAAATATTGTACTTTTTAAATGATCCGACACCTGCAGCATTGACCAAATTAATAATCGGGCAACCATGTTACTATTGGGGTATGAGCTGTCTCTCATTTGCCTTCCTCATTACATGTTGTCAATTCGCGCCTTCTATATGTTGTGTTGTGAATATGGTAATAGATGGCAAATACTATGATTTTAAAGTATCCGACACTTACAGCAGCCGTCGCGTCGGCTAAATTACTAATTTGTCAATCATGCAATGATATTTCCCTTGTGTTTAGGGATTCTCTCTTCCAAGGAGTAGTAGTTTGGCGACACTTCGCCAACACACTTCCCCTCTAACTGTGCAGACTTATCTTGGGCGAGTAATAGACTACTTTAATGTGGCCGCTTAGGAACATCATATGCCGTTGGAAATGTATTAATTTTCTACAAACTGGAAGATCGGGGATTCGAGTCCCGATTAGGTCAGTATTTTTAAACGGTCTAAATACTCTGGTAGCACCAGAGTCAACTCAATCTCTAACATAATTAATACCAGATTTTTTTCTGGAGGTAAAGACGGCTTTCACGCAGGGCTGCCAACCTGTCTGATATCTGGTGCCGATTTTTTAGTAAGGAGCCTTAACTCCTACTACCAAAAGGGCAATCTAAGGCCTGTAATCCGATTATGTTACCTTTTCTTTTATTACATTTAGGACACAAAAAACATTCTGTTTCTCTGAATTTGTTGAATTAGAGTACATTTTTTCTCTAAACATGAAGCAATATTAAACTAGCTTCCCCTTTATATCACTGCATCACTTAGCAATATCATAAATATATTAACCGCACTACTTGTAATGCTCATAAAGGCTTACCAAGTTTATGAGGTTGCAAGTAGAGGAAGTGACGCCAGATAGCGCTGTCAATCACATTTTCATCTGCAAATGGCCCGGATAGAATAGTGCAAACCAGTGTAGATGACAACCCTTTTCCTCATTTCCTCTTCTGCGTCATTGTTTTCTCTAGATGGGCTTGATGAGAGGGATTCCGAATAAAGAGCGGCTGGGGAGTACTAAGATCACAACTTTCCAGTGCATAAAGGGAGTTTGTTTTCTTTATGTAAGTTGAAGTCACGTGATATTCTTCTTCTCTCCTTATATATCTATGCTCTTTTAACTTTATAGATATTATAGACCTATTCACTAAAATAATTACCGTTTGTATTATAAAGTCTAACTACTGCCTATTTCTTGGTCTCCCTCCAGCTCCATGACGTGACGACCTTGAAGGCCCTTCACCTACCAGCCGGCTGCTGACCTCACATTCACATGTGTTAATCGCATATGTGGACGATCATTCAGCCATTTAAGGGTGACCTGTGGCCAGCATGTCGGGTTCCCTAGCAGTTATTGCTGGTTTTCTCAACATGGAGCCGCTACTCATTGTAGCAACCCAAATTCTTCACGATGCTGGGTGGGCACCGGTTGCTAACTGGCCGAAATTCCTTGAAAAAATGTCTTCCCCGTGGAGACTTGAACCAGCGTAAGTCTCGTAGCTTTGCACCAAGGCATCATGCCTTTAATCACACGGCTACTGTGCAGGACGACGTCTTGCTCTCAGCTTCTGTGAGTTTCGCTGAAGAATAGAGGGCTTATTTATCTTAATCCACTCTCAAAGAGTGGTGTGCAGAAACAATTGGAAGCTACTGCTCTTAGCATATATTTAGTCCTATCACAAGTAAAAAAAAAAATTCCAAGCGCGACAGGCCTAGCCGGCCTTTGGCCTACCATCCGGCTGCTGGCCTCACATCCACATGTGTTAATCACAGAGGTCGACGATAATCGAGCCAGTGTAGGGGCGACATGTTATTATGTCGGGTCCCCAGCCGTTACAACTGGTCTTCTCAACCTGGAGTCGCTACTTATTGTAGCTACCCAAATATCTCATGATGCTGGGTGGGTACCGGTCCCATACTGGCCGAAATACCACGAGAATTTTTTTTTTCCCCATGGAGACTCGAACCAGCGCAAGTCCCGTTGCTCTACGCCAAGCTTCCTGCCTTAACCACTGGGCTACGGCGCGGTACTTTGTTATTGTTACAGGATATCGAACAGTATTTTTATAAATCTTTAAGACTGTTGCCCTTAATAGGATCTAAATTTATTTCATTTTTTCTTTCTTTCTTCCCTTATTTTTTTTTTATTGTGGTAGTTTTTATGTAACAAAATATGCCTATATTTTTACCATGTATTTATACCGTCGTACTTAAAAAAAAGGTAAAGTGAACCCACTAGAAGGCACTTTGTGTAGCGAAAGGTTAAGGCTCCATTTTTTCTGGACAATCGGCACTTGATGTCAGCCGGGTTATCGGCCCTGCGTGACGACCGCCTTTACACCCAGATTAAGCGTCTGGTACTTATTTCCATTTAAGGCTGAGTCGACCTCAGGGTCATAGTGCCGCATCAAGGTTTGGGTCAGTTTAAAAATCCTGACCCCAACGGGACTCGAACCCTCTTAAATAGGCTGTAGTTTGTAGACCTTAGATTAAAATATGAGGGTAAAAGTAAATAGGTTTGTAGGTCTAGGCCTATAGTAACAGTAGGCCAAATAGGTAGCGGAAAATATTAAATAGATATTTGTTTCTTCTATTTTCGATGGAATCTAAATGTTCTAACAAACTAACTCACTGCCACTTTGGAAGCCGGAGTGTTATGGCGGCGCAGACATAAGCTTTCAATAAATTCCTATCCTGAGATGTTTTTAATTACACCTTTGTGATTTATCTTCCTCAAAATCATAGGTAAGATTATTCTCCCACCTTATTCTTGGCAATACCTATTGGTGCTTTTCTCTGGCTTTCATAAAATTTTCCGCACACCTCTTTTATTTCCCATTTTTGCCACAATTCACAAGAATTAATTCTTCTTATTATATCCTATTTGTCCACCGCTGTGGTCTCGAGGTAGCGTGGTGCTTTGTCACGCAGCGGGCACGGGTTCGATTCCCGTCGGGACAGGCTCATGGGTAAGGTTTTTTCGGGGGTTTTCCTCACCTGTAGGGAAGCACAGGGCCAACGGTCCCCGAAAATCATCCGGCCATCATCCTTATCATTATCATCATCATCCATCACCGGTGTGAAAAGCAACAGGAAGCTACCACACCTATAATTCCTTAGTAAAGCTGCAAAGCATAGTATGAAAATGATATGATTGCAGTGAAAGACCAGCCCTCGAGAAGAATTACTATAGAATAGAATATCCTATTTCTCATAAATATATTATGTAGTTTATTGTTATTTATCTAACAGTTCGACTCTTCTTAATCAAAAAAGGGTTCCAAAGCATCTTATAATGAAATTGAGCGATCTTTCTTCAAATTTTGCATCCGTAGGCCTATAGGTAGCAGAGACCTAAATATAAAAATAACCATTTTATAGATTTACATTTTGTTTTTCATTTAACATTTTTTGAGTGAAGTGGTGGCCATTAAAATTAACTACTTGTAGAATGTTATTGGATTTTAATGAAACACAAAATATATCATATTTGATTCATAGATGGCCCGAAAGGAGCGCCTCCTTAATTAAATGCGAGACTTGCATTTAAGAAGTAATGGGTTAAATTGGAAGTGAGTTTTAGAGAATCTCTTCTTCTTTCATAGTTGCTTAGCACGGATCCCTAATTGTTAATTATATTCGACATGTTCCTAATATCCCTGTCTCTCTTTTGACTGTTTGTGTTGTCCATTGGAAGTGGCTTGGGCTTATAGAGCATGTGTTGGAGAGATATGATTCCCTCCCTTCGAGCATCATGAATTTAAGTCTGAGAGAGAGGGAGAAAAAAAAAACTTACTAAAAACACATGCTCTCTCTCCACAAGAATTTAATTTAAAGAGTTGAATATGTTATTCTACTTTCAGTGAACGGTTTGTAAATCTAGTGAAACTTGTGACGTATTTGAATGAAGTGACATTGGAGCTGATTGGCTGGTGTCAGTGTTTTAGGTGTGCACTGTTGCCAAGCAACTGGACGAGTGATATCGACCGAGAGTCTGTTGCCAACCTCTGCACTAATTAGTTCCAAATTGCATTCCTTAACATTGACGCCGCGTCTCTTTTGTTCTTCAAGATGGACGAACGTCAGGAGACTTCTTAAATCAATAGAAGATTTAAATGCATGAGTGAATGCCTCTTTCAGCGAGAAAAAGTAAATGGATTCGTTATATTTAACAAATGTCATACATAAAGTACAGAGAAATGCTCGCTTACATGCGTTGCAGAGTAGGTTGTTATGGAGTATAGATAGACCTACCCACAGATGCATCCGACATAATAAAAATGCCCTATTTGAAAATCCACATTTTAGAGGTTTTCTGGGGAAATAAACATCATCATCTTATCCAAGGATTAGACCTATAGGTTTGTTCCAATTCAAAATTGCACTCCATCTCTTTAGACGTCGAATTAACATTTCTTGTCCCCATCGGATTATAATATAAAACAGTTCTTGCCATCCTGGTGCTTGGTATTCATAGGACATGATCTTTTCAATTTATTCTATATTTTCTATTAATTTTGTGGGTTGTTCTATGTTCAATTCTTTATGGTATCAGTAGTCCTACTTCTTTTGTGATCCAATAATACATTTCCAGTTACAAAGCGAAGAAATTACATTTCTGAAACTTCGATTTGTCTTATTTGATCAACAGGAGTGGCAATGCAACTATGTCTTACTCTATATAGTTTTAGCAGTGTTTCTCGTCTTACATTGTATTGTACCATAGAAGTGAAAAAATATACGAAGTAGGCCTAATATATTCCACATTAATCTACAATTTGTTAAGAATTAATGATTAATAACTAAGCCCTATATTACTCTTTATAGGAAACTTGGCATAATAAGAACAGTTAAATCTCATTGATTGTGATGGATAAGATAGGGCCTATGTGGCACGAATGGGGAATGAAAGAGAGGCATAGTAGCTTCTTGTAGGAAGTCCGAGAGAAAATGTCCAGTTGGTAGACAAAGAATGAGGTGAAAGAATAGCATTAAACATGATTTGAGGGAAGTAGACTATACAGGGAATGATTGGAAAATATTTAGCTCAGCATAGGGATGTGTGGAGAAAGTATGTCCGCGCGACCATGAACCTACGGGTTCGATAGTGCCCAGTGAGTTAGTTAGTTGAAACTATATCTCAATTTCATTCCAGTATTTACAGATTATATGTTATGAGTTTGAACCTAATGATGAGATTTTCATTTCCCTCTTGCAGCTGTTTACATGAACCAAAGTAAACAGTAGGCTATAATTGGCATTTAACCTACATTTTTCCGCTCTTTAAACATAAACATTTAAGAACAGGTAGTCGCCTTCCGCGAACGGATAAGATTCTGGATGGAAAACAGCCTAAATGTGATACTCAAATTCCTCTTCTCATACTGACCGAATTTCCGTGAGAAAATTTCTCCCCCATTGACTCAAGCCAGCGCATGTCTCGCAGCTCAACACCAAGACATCTTAAACAGCTCGGCTGTGGTGCGAGATAAAGTTGAAAAAAAAACATTAATAAAAATTGCATAAGCTAGAAATGATCAATATTAGATAGAATAAGTTATTATTATGTTGGACGCGATGGTCTAGTGATTATGTTCCTTGCCTCTAGCCCAAGGGTCGCGGACTCAAACCCGGCCGGGGACGATGGTTTTTTTTAAGATGGAAAACTCTAAGTGACAAGTCGTCCGGCAGGGTCTTTAAGCTTATTAATGATAATACCGTTTAATGTATGTATAATTTATAGTAGATATGAACGAAGTAACACAAAAAAGGCATATATCTAATACGAATGTCGTCATAGAACAAATGTAAATTTATTTTTGAATATATGCGTTTATACATAATTTGTTCACACTTGTTCCATTTGTTTAATCAAGATTTCAATGTAGTCTAAATACAGGCTAGAAAATACATCGGAAAGTAGGCCTAGTTGTCCAAAGCTAATAGAAAGCTTCGATAGTATAGCCTGTTTATTATGAAAACAAATAAGACATAACAGAGAGGCGTAAATTGAGTACCGCCGCTCTCTGCTATAGATTCTTCTTGTTTAAGGATACTGTTCCTAATGCTTAAGTGATCTGTTTGTACTAAAAGAGCGTGAGTGTGCCATGAATCCTCTGATGATACATGTCAAATCGTGATAAACCTTCCCGCATTCTTAAGTCACCAAGCTCTCTAAGCCTAATAATAATAATAATAATAATAATAATAATAATAATAATAATAATAATAATAATAATAATAATAATAATAATAATAATAGGGCCTAATAATAATAATCATCATCATCATCATCTTCATTACATGTATTATGCCTGGTGGCCTGTTATGGCCTCTTGCCATCTATTGAGTGATCTTCCCAAAGATCTCCTTCCTCGAGGATGGTAATTCAAAATCTGACGAGGAATACGAGATCGATCCATACGCTGAATGTATTGTAGCCAATTATTTCTATATCTAGTAATATCGTCCATAACCGAAGTGATTTGAAGTTCTTGAAGGATATCTACGTTTTTTTTTCTTTTTGTCTAACTTCCTAATAATAATAATAATAATAATAATAATAATAATAATAATAATAATAATAATAATAATAATAATAATAATAATAATAATAATTATAATAATAATAATAAAACTAATAATAATAACAATAATAATAATAAGTACAATAATGAGTACAGTGGCTACCGGTATGGTGGAGAAATATAGGAATTAAAATCTAGAACAATAAGTAAATTAAATTCTGCAATAATGGATTTTTGAAGGTGTTCAGCTGGAATTTCTAAAAGAGGCAAAATACGAAACAGTGTAATTAAAAAAATGAATGCTCAAACTTCTATATTGTGAATATCATTTAAAAAACTAACAATTGAAATGGTACGTTCATGTAAAAAGAATGACAGAAGACAGATTCTCAAGAAGAATACCAACATCGGTGCCACTTGGTAGAAGAAGAAGAAGAAGACGGCAAAAAATAACGTAGATTGATGGTGTTTTGAGCAGCATGATGTAAAAATGGATTGGATGATGGAGATTGGAATGACAGAGAGATGTAGAGAAGGATGACAGTAAATTAATTGGGCATAGGGAGATGATGTGAAACACTGTGAAACCTGCTAACCAAAAATATTTATGTACAACATCTTCCTGTGCCCAATATTAAGTTTTGATTCTATTCTTCCATTCATCTCTATCCTTCCCTCAACACTTTCTATGATTAGCAGATATACAACGACGTTCTAGGCCTACTGATTATCCACACGCATGATATGTAGTATCAACTGTTGGTCCGGTAATTTACTTTGTTGGAGTAGTAATATTTATTTTTATTATATGAGAAAGGATGACTACCAATCAATAAGGTTTATTCCCTCTGCAGTCCCCTGCCCTTCATCAAATTCTTAATTCCATCTAACCATGTCTTCTTAGGTCCTCTCTTCTTCCCAATTGGAACTCACTCCAAATTCCTAACAGGCAATATATCTTCATTCTCCTTTTCACGTCTCCAAATCTTTGTAATTGTTTATTTCCCACAAATTTCATAAATGTTTAATAAATTAATATTGTTCAATAAATAAATTGTTTAATCATTTCTAAAATTCATTTTAAAGCACCATTGAGGTTATGCAATAAAATGTTAAAATTAGTACTTGATAATGATAAATCAGTCGTCCTCAGCTAAAATAAATATTTTCAAACAGAATTTGCTTTTAGTTTAGGGCGAGTGATTTATTAGACACTCATTTTATATTTTTAATATTTTATAAATTGTTTAATAACTAATAATAATAATAATAATGATAATGATAAAAATTTTATTGGAGGTTAGGTCTGCATTCAAATTCTCAGGTAAATGAAATATCTCCTCCCGAGCATTTATCTTCCCTTCTCATGTAAATGTAGATGGCATATAACTGTCATGGAAGCGGCATGTGGCCAGAGATAGAATTAACGTGTAACTCAATTACTGAGTGAGCTTTTTATATGTAAGAGGGCATCATAAACGCATTACTCACTATCTTAAGCGAACCCTACCTAATTCACGAGATACGGTGGGTATAAGGTGACAAACACGAGGATGATGTCGGTAGCGATTTGTTCGATGATGCAGTGACCCATCACGTGGGAGTCCCTCTAGGCGTGTGTCAATTACCCAATTGAGCTGGTAATGGTACATTAGTTTCCCAGGGGTTTGGCCACATTAAGCTAACATCGCCATAGTCTTCGCCAATACCACCAGGACATGCAATTGATCCTCCTTTGCACGCGCAAATCTAACCCCGCCAAAGCTAAACTCTCATCTTCCTCCCCCTTTTACAGCCCTTCAAAGCCATCTTATCCTTTTACCCTCCTAATACTGGACAAACGAAGATGTGTGTTAGGTTAATCAATATGTTGTATTACACGCTTGGAACAAATGGATGTTAACCAATTACGCTAATGCTGGCTCTAAACGCTCCCCGAGCGCGTGTCTCTTGCTCCATAAAATAGCCTACATTGGTTTTCCATTACAGATAGTGATTCCTGAAAAACTAATGGAATTAAGTACTGTGCATCTGTTAATGAAATGTGACGTTTCATTTGTTGCTTACCGTTTACTCTTCTGTCTATAAACGTTACCATCAGAGAATGGAAGTAAAAACAATAAAAAAATTAACTCATGCCCCAAATGGGAGTCAATGACCAATCACATTTCAATGAATTTTGATTTACAACCAATCACAGTCATTTTTCACCTCGATTTTATCAATTTAATGTTATCATATTAAATCAAGTTCCTCCCTTTTTAACATTCTGAATAGGTCAGAGCATTATTTTGCAGTGACTGACTCTCTAAGAAATACGTTGAATATAACTATTTATATATTAAGATGTAGGAATCCTACAATGCATGTGGCTACCAGATTGTATATATATATAGTGCAACGAATGTAACCAGATACTGCTTGCGGGATATAATATAAAAACATTTGTAGCAATTCATTATGCCACGAGAAATAAACCACTGTTTGCAATCATTTCTTAAACGTATTATTTCTCAGGAATTTACTTTCCAGGTAATATAACTGACATATTTACATCATAATACATCAGAAATTAATTAATAATCTATAATGTTGATTATAAACAGTTTGGTGTGTTTCATTTTTTTCTACACTAGGGTGCATTCTTACAATATTGTGATTCTTGGGTAACAAATAATATGATCTAGTTGCAGTGATGAACAAATGAAACATAATAAACGTTTCTCATTTGTTTTCTAACATCACCGTTTACATTAAATATATAAATATTTTAAAATAACTATATTTAAATAATGATTTGGGAATAAACAGCTTAATTTTATTCGTTAAATAGTCCTATCAAATGCCACTCTTGATTTCCAAATTCTCTAGATAAATTCACTCTTCACTTCGTGAGCCGTGAATTTATCGATAATTTGGAAATCACTCGTGACATTTCTTATGATAATGGAAATTTTGAAGATTGGCAGAATTAAAATAACTTGGAACAATAATTATAGATTGAAAATTAAAATCGGGCTAGGGATATGAAACATGGACTCTTACATTAAGGCAGGAGAAAATATTTCTAGTGTTTGAGAATAAAGTTCTCAGGTAAATTTCTGGACCAAAGAGAGATGGCAGACAGGCGAATGGAGAAGACCATTTAACATTGAGCTACATGATCTTTATAGGAAATCAGATGTAAAAAGAACAGTTAAGTCTCGTAGACTTATATGGGCAGCACATATGGCACAAATAGAGAATAAAAGAGGGGCATAGAAGCTTTTTGTACGGAGATAGAAGGAAAATACCCAGTATGTAGACCAAGAATGAGGTGGGATAATAACATTAATCATGATTTGAGTAATATAATATACGGTTCAAAACTATAAAATAGTTACCTTGATGGTCCGTCTCCTCAACTTATGAGTTGTTTTAAATCTCTGTAGGCCTTTCGGGACTAGTCCCATCATCAGCAGATTGCATTAGGTCCGTCAATAAGTACGGGCTTAATGCATTCTGCTGATGATGGGACTAGTCCAGAAAGGCCTAAAGAGTTTTAAAACAACTTAAGTTGAGGAGATGGACCAACAAGATTATTTTATAGGTTTTAACCGTACATTATGTTACTGTGAACTAATATCTCAACAGAAACTTACCATGAATTTTACTAGTAGGCCCTATCGGTCATGATTTGAGGGAAGTAGATTAGGCCTATATACAGGATGACTGGAAAACATTAGCTCAAGAAAAGGATATATGGAGAGCTTATGTCCGCACGGCCACGAACCTACGGGTTCGATAGTGCCAGTGAGTTAGTTAGTTGGGTGGAAAAATCTACTTCTGAGAAAATCAGAAAAAAAATCCTTATCACAGTTCTTGATAGGCCGGGCGCATTCTTGTGGCTATCGTTTGAACTGCTTGCAGACAGAATATCACATAGCCAGATTTTTACGGTATTGGCATAGACACAAAGCCGATATTTGAGCACATTGCCACTTAGCCCGGTTTTTATTTTCAGTGTGGACCTACAATTCTCCATAGCGTAGCAGTCCTAAAAGGTCCTTAGCCTACCAGTCGGCAGGTAGCCTTAAAATTCAGAAGTGTTATTCACAGAGGTGAACGATATTTTAGTCGGTATAGGGGTAACGTGTGGTTCGCAACCTGGAGCCTCTACATATTGTTGCTACCCAAATTACTTATGATGCTGGGTGGGCTCCGGTCCTACTGCCTACTGTCCGAAATTCCTAGAGAAAATTTATTTCCCCATGAGGACTCGAACCAGCGGAAGTTCCGGTACACCAAGCCATCATGCCTTAAACCGCTCGGCTACGGTGCGGTTACAAACAGGAATGAGCTGTAGAAAGAAATTAGGCCAACTTTTCCAAAAATGTTAATATCAAGGGGAAAACTTGAAATAGGCTAGAAAATGTTTTACTACACATAAATTATTGAACCTAGACTTTTTTATCCCCCTATTATTGCGAGTTTGAATACGTCTAACAACAAGTTAGGCTATAGATTTATAATATCCTAGTCATCTTAAAATATAGGTTTATCTGGTTTTTTATGATAATATGAAATGGTGATTTTAATAAAATATACCTAAGTCCTAATTATTAGGCTATTCCAGCCCTATATTTGCTTTTTAAAATGAGGTAAACCAGGGGAAAAAAACTGTCAGAGGTGGGTTTGAACCAGGAACCTCCCAAATAGGAGTCTTAGTCAAATCACTGGGTTATTCTATCTTCTATAGGCCTACGCTGTTCTAAGAAAATAATGTCACAGTTCCATTTACTAGGCCTATATATTAATGAAATAAACTAATTTAATTATTTCATTCTTACTAATAATAGAAGCTTTAACATTTAAGGTCATATCGCGCCTATTTATTTTCTAAATAATACTCTGAAATGGTGAATATCATGAATTGGTTACTGATAATGGAATTCCAACCTAACATTTGCCTTAGCGTCTAGAACCTTTGGTTGTATTCAGTATAGTAGGTTGTGTAATCTATTGTGTTTAACCACGTGATCTTGTGGAGTCTGTTTTTTTTTACTTGTTTGTTAAATATATGAAATGGCACTTTGATAAAATAAGTCCTGGTACTTAAATATGATTAAAAAACTGAGGAAAACCAGGAAAAACCCCTTAGTTAGATTGGACGGCACCGGGAATTGAACACAGAACCTCTTCAATATGAAATCTAAACTCTACAGCTTGAGCCAACTCGGTCAGTATATGTGTTTATCTGAAATAATTATTAAATAATTAGTTTAATAAATGATACAATTATATATAAACTTGATCGAGTAGACCTACGAATAGTTAATGATTACTGGAACATCTAGGTGAATGTGAATGTGTGTGTTGGACAGGATATGATTAAATTGCTTGGCTAGCACACTATGGGAGGTCCTAGAGAATTATAAACAGTGAAGTAATTGGTATGTCTGTGAACTAAATTATCAATGGTTTACATCAATATAATTGCTCTTTTCCAATTTCCAATAGAGTTTGGTTAATTAACAAAAATATTGATTGAAAAGTAAAATAAAGTTCAACAAGTTTGTTAAATATCTCTGAAGTCCAATAAGTACACAAATTTAATTAAGAGACACCGTAGGTAATGGAACTTATAATTAATAAAAGTAACATTTTCAAGTTGATTACAACTTATCATAGGCCAAATGAGAAAAATAGTGGACAAATTAACTGTAACCTGCGAACAGACGTAATCAGCTAGAAAAGTTAAAGAAATGACCTACAATACAGTCTTAAGCCTGTTTAATATATGAATATATTGAAATTTATTAGGCCTAATAACACTATACTTACAAAGAAAATAATCCTGCCTAAACCGAGATTTGAATCAAAGTTCCTCAGCTTTACGCGCTGGCACACTAACCAATTGTGCTACTTACGCAATCCACATTTTCGCTGTTTTAATTTCCCCTGAACCACTAAAGGTGAAATTCTATTGATAAATGAAAAAAAAAATACAAGTAGGCCTATATAATAAAAAAAATATTTTTTATTATTCCGGCTTTTACAATGAATATACATTTTTCCGGTACCCTAATTACGATTATAGGCCTAATATGTGAACTCATACACTCAGGCATGATATTTATAAGCAATAGCTAATAGGTCCACAAATAAAGAGCAGAGACTTTTTATGGATCGTTTTCCAACTATTAGGCCTACTATAACTTACCATGAAAACTTTTTTTTATCTAAGGATCTTGAAAGAATGCAGTAATTTTCCTCAGAATATTAAATTCATTAATTGTATTCAATAAATAACTTACAAAAATATTTTTAAAATTACCCTTAATATGTATCTGTCCCGCGCCGTAGTCAAGTGGTTAAGACAAGTGCCTTGGGCGGAGAGCTACGGGACTTGCGTTGGTTCGAGTCCCCATGGGGGAAGACATTTTCTCATGGAATTTCGGCCAATATGGGATCGGTGCCCACCCAGCATCGTGAGACATTCGGGTAGCTACAATAAGTACCGACTCCAGGTTGAGAAGACCAGATACAACGGCTGGGAGACCCAATATGCTGACCGCATGTCACCCCTACACTGGCTTATGATCTCTACCACAGTGATTAACACATGTGGTCGTGACGTCAGCAGCTAGCTGGTAGGCCAAGGGCCTTCCAGGCCTGTCGCGCTTGGAGTTTAATATTTATCTCAACTTATTTAAACTATTTTCCTTCTTCTTCTTCTTCTTCTTCTTCTTCTTCAGTTCACGAGCTATGCAAAAATTGCCTATTCCGCCTCATAGTTGTTCTGTCCATCTTTTCACTGGCCTTCCTACATTCCTTGAACCTCTTGACTTATAGTTGAATGCTGCTCTTAGTAATCTTGTTCCATTCATTTTTTCTACTACATGTGTAAACCATTTCTCTATATATTCCTTGATTTTCTCATTCAATGAATACATATTTAACTCTGTTCTTATAAGTTCATTCTTTATCCGATCCAATCTTATGCAGCCTTTTGTTCTTCTACGGAAGTTCATTTCTGCGCTTTGATTTTCTACTTTGTAATTTTTTGGTTATTACCCAAGTTTCGCTCCCATAAAGTAATGCAGGAACTGCCAATGTTTTATAAAACTCTATTATTATTATTATCATTATTATTATTATTATTATTAATATTATTATTATTCTAATTATTATTAATAGCATTATCAGACAAAAGGGTATCACAAAAGTCAACTTACTCTTTAACTACTTAAATACATTTGCCTTCTATGCAAGTTTACATGTCCCACGTTACACGAGCCTTACAGTGGCACGATCTGACCTTCTATGCAAGTTTACATGTCCCACGTTACACGAGCCTTACAGTGGCACGATCTGACCTTCTATGCAAGTTTACATGTCCCACGTTACACGAGCCTTACAGTGGCACGATCTGACCTTCTATGCAAGTTTACATGTCCCACGTTACACGAGCCTTACAGTGGCACGATCTGACCTTCTATGCAAGTTTACATGTCCCACGTTACACGAGCCTTACAGTGGCACGATCTGACCTTCTATGCAAGTTTACATGTCCCACGTTACACGAGCCTTACAGTGGCACGATCTGACCTTCTATGCAAGTTTACATGTCCCACGTTACACGAGCCTTACAGTGGCACGATCTGACCTTCTATGCAAGTTTACATGTCCCACGTTACACGAGCCTTACAGTGGCACGATCTGACCTTCTATGCAAGTTTACATGTCCCACGTTACACGAGCCTTACAGTGGCACGATCTGACCTTCTATGCAAGTTTACATGTCCCACGTTACACGAGCCTTACAGTGGCACGATCTGACCTTCTATGCAAGTTTACATGTCCCACGTTACACGAGCCTTACAGTGGCACGATCTGACCTTCTATGCAAGTTTACATGTCCCACGTTACACGAGCCTTACAGTGGCACGATCTGACCTTCTATGCAAGTTTACATGTCCCACGTTACACGAGCCTTACAGTGGCACGATCTGACCTTCTATGCAAGTTTACATGTCCCACGTTACACGAGCCTTACAGTGGCACGATCTGACCTTCTATGCAAGTTTACATGTCCCACGTTACACGAGCCTTACAGTGGCACGATCTGACCTTCTATGCAAGTTTACATGTCCCACGTTACACGAGCCTTACAGTGGCACGATCTGACCTTCTATGCAAGTTTACATGTCCCACGTTACACGAGCCTTACAGTGGCACGATCTGACCTTCTATGCAAGTTTACATGTCCCACGTTACACGAGCCTTACAGTGGCACGATCTGACCTTCTATGCAAGTTTACATGTCCCACGTTACACGAGCCTTACAGTGGCACGATCTGACCTTCTATGCAAGTTTACATGTCCCACGTTACACGAGCCTTACAGTGGCACGATCTGACCTTCTATGCAAGTTTACATGTCCCACGTTACACGAGCCTTACAGTGGCACGATCTGACCTTCTATGCAAGTTTACATGTCCCACGTTACACGAGCCTTACAGTGGCACGATCTGACCTTCTATGCAAGTTTACATGTCCCACGTTACACGAGCCTTACAGTGGCACGATCTGACCTTCTATGCAAGTTTACATGTCCCACGTTACACGAGCCTTACAGTGGCACGATCTGACCTTCTATGCAAGTTTACATGTCCCACGTTACACGAGCCTTACAGTGGCACGATCTGACCTTCTATGCAAGTTTACATGTCCCACGTTACACGAGCCTTACAGTGGCACGATCTGACCTTCTATGCAAGTTTACATGTCCCACGTTACACGAGCCTTACAGTGGCACGATCTGACCTTCTATGCAAGTTTACATGTCCCACGTTACACGAGCCTTACAGTGGCACGATCTGACCTTCTATGCAAGTTTACATGTCCCACGTTACACGAGCCTTACAGTGGCACGATCTGACCTTCTATGCAAGTTTACATGTCCCACGTTACACGAGCCTTACAGTGGCACGATCTGACCTTCTATGCAAGTTTACATGTCCCACGTTACACGAGCCTTACAGTGGCACGATCTGACCTTCTATGCAAGTTTACATGTCCCACGTTACACGAGCCTTACAGTGGCACGATCTGACCTCTATGCAAGTTTACATGTCCCACGTTACACGAGCCTTACAGTGGCACGATCTGACCTTCTATGCAAGTTTACATGTCCCACGTTACACGAGCCTTACAGTGGCACGATCTGACCTTCTATGCAAGTTTACATGTCCCACGTTACACGAGCCTTACAGTGGCACGATCTGACCTTCTATGCAAGTTTACATGTCTCACGTTACACGAGCCTTACAGTGGCACGATCTGACCTTCTATGCAAGTTTACATGTCCCACGTTACACGAGCCTTACAGTGGCACGATCTGACCTTCTATGCAAGTTTACATGTCCCACGTTACACGAGCCTTACAGTGCACGATCTGACCTTCTATGCAAGTTTACATGTCCCACGTTACACGAGCCTTACAGTGGCACGATCTGACCTTCTATGCAAGTTTACATGTCCCACGTTACACGAGCCTTACAGTGGCACGATCTGACCTTCTATGCAAGTTTACATGTCCCACGTTACACGAGCCTTACAGTGGCACGATCTGACCTTCTATGCAAGTTTACATGTCCCACGTTACACGAGCCTTACAGTGGCACGATCTGACCTTCTATGCAAGTTTACATGTCCCACGTTACACGAGCCTTACAGTGGCACGATCTGACCTTCTATGCAAGTTTACATGTCCCACGTTACACGAGCCTTACAGTGGCACGATCTGACCTTCTATGCAAGTTTACATGTCCCACGTTACACGAGCCTTACAGTGGCACGATCTGACCTTCTATGCAAGTTTACATGTCCCACGTTACACGAGCCTTACAGTGGCACGATCTGACCTTCTATGCAAGTTTACATGTCCCACGTTACACGAGCCTTACAGTGGCACGATCTGACCTTCTATGCAAGTTTACATGTCCCACGTTACACGAGCCTTACAGTGGCACGATCTGACCTTCTATGCAAGTTTACATGTCCCACGTTACACGAGCCTTACAGTGGCACGATCTGACCTTCTATGCAAGTTTACATGTCCCACGTTACACGAGCCTTACAGTGGCACGATCTGACCTTCTATGCAAGTTTACATGTCCCACGTTACACGAGCCTTACAGTGGCACGATCTGACCTTCTATGCAAGTTTACATGTCCCACGTTACACGAGCCTTACAGTGGCACGATCTGACCTTCTATGCAAGTTTACATGTCCCACGTTACACGAGCCTTACAGTGGCACGATCTGACCTTCTATGCAAGTTTACATGTCCCACGTTACACGAGCCTTACAGTGGCACGATCTGACCTTCTATGCAAGTTTACATGTCCCACGTTACACGAGCCTTACAGTGGCACGATCTGACCTTCTATGCAAGTTTACATGTCCCACGTTACACGAGCCTTACAGTGGCACGATCTGACCTTCTATGCAAGTTTACATGTCCCACGTTACACGAGCCTTACAGTGGCACGATCTGACCTTCTATGCAAGTTTACATGTCCCACGTTACACGAGCCTTACAGTGGCACGATCTGACCTTCTATGCAAGTTTACATGTCCCACGTTACACGAGCCTTACAGTGGCACGATCTGACCTTCTATGCAAGTTTACATGTCCCACGTTACACGAGCCTTACAGTGGCACGATCTGACCTTCTATGCAAGTTTACATGTCTCACGTTACACGAGCCTTACAGTGGCACGATCTGACCTTCTATGCAAGTTTACATGTCCCACGTTACACGAGCCTTACAGTGGCACGATCTGACCTTCTATGCAAGTTTACATGTCCCACGTTACACGAGCCTTACAGTGGCACGATCTGACCTTCTATGCAAGTTTACATGTCCCACGTTACACGAGCCTTACAGTGGCACGATCTGACCTTCTATGCAAGTTTACATGTCCCACGTTACACGAGCCTTACAGTGGCACGATCTGACCTTCTATGCAAGTTTACATGTCCCACGTTACACGAGCCTTACAGTGGCACGATCTGACCTTCTATGCAAGTTTACATGTCCCACGTTACACGAGCCTTACAGTGGCACGATCTGACCTTCTATGCAAGTTTACATGTCTCACGTTACACGAGCCTTACAGTGGCACGATCTGACCTTCTATGCAAGTTTACATGTCCCACGTTACACTATCCTTACAGTGGCACGATCTGACCTTCTAAATTCACTTTTACATGTCCCACGTTACACGAGCCTTACAGTGGCACGATCTGACCTTCTATGCAAGTTTACATGTCCCACGTTACAACGAGCCTTACAGTGGCACGATCTGACCTTCTATGCAAGTTTACATGTCCCACGTTACAACGAGCCTTACAGTGGCACGATCTGACCTTCTATGCAAGTTTACATGTCCCACGTTACACGAGCCTTACAGTGGCCACGATCTGACCTTCTATGCAAGTTTACATGTCCCACGTTACACGAGCCTTACAGTGGCACGATCTGACCTTCTATGCAAGTGTTACATGTCCCACGTTACACGAGCCTTACAGTGGCACGATCTGACCTTCTATGCAAGTTTACATGTCCCACGTTACACGAGCCCTTACAGTGGCACGATCTGACCTTCTATGCAAGTTTACATGTCCCACGTTACACGAGCCTTACAGTGGCACGATCTGACCTTCTATGCAAGTTTACATGTCCCACGTTACACGAGCCTTACAGTGGCACGATCTGACCTTCTATGCACAAGTTTACATGTCCCACCGTTACACCGAGCCTTACAGTGGCACGATCTGACCTTCTATGCAAGTTTACATGTCCCACGTTACACGAGCCTTACAGTGGCACGATCTGACCTTCTATGCAAGTTTACATGTTCCCACGTTAACACGAGCCTTACAGTGGCACGATCTGACCTTCTATGCAAGTTTTACATGTCCCACGTTACACGAGCCTTACAGTGGCACGATCTGACCTTCTATGCAAGTTTACATGTCCCACGTTACACGAGCCTTACAGTGGCACGATCTGACCTTCTATGCAAGTTTACATGTCCCACGTTACACGAGCCTTACAGTGGCACGATCTGACCTTCTATGCAAGTTTACATGTCCCACGTTACACGAGCCTTACAGTGGCACGATCTGACCTTCTATGCAATTTACATGTCCCACGTTACACGAGCCTTACAGTGGCACGATCTGACCTTCTATGCAAGTTTACATGTCCCACGTTACACGAGCCTTACAGTGGCACGATCTGACCTTCTATGCAAGTTTACATGTCCCACGTTACACGAGCCTTACAGTGGCACGATCTGACCTTCTATGCAAGTTTACATGTCCCACGTTACACGAGCCTTACAGTGGCACGATCTGACCTTCTATGCAAGTTTACATGTCCCACGTTACACGAGCCTTACAGTGGCACGATCTGACCTTCTATGCAAGTTTACATGTCCCACGTTACACGAGCCTTACAGTGGCACGATCTGACCTTCTATGCAAGTTTACATGTCCCACGTTACACGAGCCTTACAGTGGCACGATCTGACCTTCTATGCAAGTTTACATGTCCCACGTTACACGAGCCTTACAGTGGCACGATCTGACCTTCTATGCAAGTTTACATGTCCCACGTTACACGAGCCTTACAGTGGCACGATCTGACCTTCTATGCAAGTTTACATGTCCCACGTTACACGAGCCTTACAGTGGCACGATCTGACCTTCTATGCAAGTTTACATGTCCCACGTTACACGAGCCTTACAGTGGCACGATCTGACCTTCTATGCAAGTTTACATGTCCCACGTTACACGAGCCTTACAGTGGCACGATCTGACCTTCTATGCAAGTTTACATGTCCCACGTTACACGAGCCTTACAGTGGCACGATCTGACCTTCTATGCAAGTTTACATGTCCCACGTTACACGAGCCTTACAGTGGCACGATCTGACCTTCTATGCAAGTTTACATGTCCCACGTTACACGAGCCTTACAGTGGCACGATCTGACCTTCTATGCAAGTTTACATGTCCCACGTTACACGAGCCTTACAGTGGCACGATCTGACCTTCTATGCAAGTTTACATGTCCCACGTTACACGAGCCTTACAGTGGCACGATCTGACCTTCTATGCAATTTACATGTCCCACGTTACACGAGCCTTACAGTGGCACGATCTTGACCTTCTATGCAAGTTTACATGTCCCACGTTACACGAGCCTTACAGTGGCACGATCTGACCTTCTATGCAAGTTTACATGTCCCACGTTACACGAGCCTTACAGTGGCACGATCTGACCTTCTATGCAAGTTTACATGTCCCACGTTACACGAGCCTTACAGTGGCACGATCTGACCTTCTATGCAAGTTTACATGTCCCACGTTACACGAGCCTTACAGTGGCACGATCTGACCTTCTATGCAAGTTTACATGTCCCACGTTACACGAGCCTTACAGTGGCACGATCTGACCTTCTATGCAAGTTTACATGTCCCACGTTACACGAGCCTTACAGTGGCACGATCTGACCTTCTATGCAAGTTTACATGTCCCACGTTACACGAGCCTTACAGTGGCACGATCTGACCTTCTATGCAAGTTTACATGTCCCACGTTACACGAGCCTTACAGTGGCACGATCTGACCTTCTATGCAAGTTTACATGTCCCACGTTACACGAGCCTTACAGTGGCACGATCTGACCTTCTATGCAAGTTTACATGTCCCACGTTACACGAGCCTTACAGTGGCACGATCTGACCTTCTATGCAAGTTTACATGTCCCACGTTACACGAGCCTTACAGTGGCACGATCTGACCTTCTATGCAAGTTTACATGTCCCACGTTACACGAGCCTTACAGTGGCACGATCTGACCTTCTATGCAAGTTTACATGTCCCACGTTACACGAGCCTTACAGTGGCACGATCTGACCTTCTATGCAAGTTTACATGTCCCACGTTACACGAGCCTTACAGTGGCACGATCTGACCTTCTATGCAAGTTTACATGTCCCACGTTACACGAGCCTTACAGTGGCACGATCTGACCTTCTATGCAAGTTTACATGTCCCACGTTACACGAGCCTTACAGTGGCACGATCTGACCTTCTATGCAAGTTTACATGTCCCACGTTACACGAGCCTTACAGTGGCACGATCTGACCTTCTATGCAAGTTTACATGTCCCACGTTACACGAGCCTTACAGTGGCACGATCTGACCTTCTATGCAAGTTTACATGTCCCACGTTACACGAGCCTTACAGTGGCACGATCTGACCTTCTATGCAAGTTTACATGTCCCACGTTACACGAGCCTTACAGTGGCACGATCTGACCTTCTATGCAAGTTTACATGTCCCACGTTACACGAGCCTTACAGTGGCACGATCTGACCTTCTATGCAAGTTTACATGTCCCACGTTACACGAGCCTTACAGTGGCACGATCTGACCTTCTATGCAAGTTTACATGTCCCACGTTACACGAGCCTTACAGTGGCACGATCTGACCTTCTATGCAAGTTTACATGTCCCACGTTACACGAGCCTTACAGTGGCACGATCTGACCTTCTATGCAAGTTTACATGTCCCACGTTACACGAGCCTTACAGTGGCACGATCTGACCTTCTATGCAAGTTTACATGTCCCACGTTACACGAGCCTTACAGTGGCACGATCTGACCTTCTATGCAAGTTTACATGTCCCACGTTACACGAGCCTTACAGTGGCACGATCTGACCTTCTATGCAAGTTTACATGTCCCACGTTACACGAGCCTTACAGTGGCACGATCTGACCTTCTATGCAAGTTTACATGTCCCACGTTACACGAGCCTTACAGTGGCACGATCTGACCTTCTATGCAAGTTTACATGTCCCACGTTACACGAGCCTTACAGTGGCACGATCTGACCTTCTATGCAAGTTTACATGTCCCACGTTACACGAGCCTTACAGTGGCACGATCTGACCTTCTATGCAAGTTTACATGTCCCACGTTACACGAGCCTTACAGTGGCACGATCTGACCTTCTATGCAAGTTTACATGTCCCACGTTACACGAGCCTTACAGTGGCACGATCTGACCTTCTATGCAAGTTTACATGTCCCACGTTACACGAGCCTTACAGTGGCACGATCTGACCTTCTATGCAAGTTTACATGTCCCACGTTACACGAGCCTTACAGTGGCACGATCTGACCTTCTATGCAAGTTTACATGTCCCACGTTACACGAGCCTTACAGTGGCACGATCTGACCTTCTATGCAAGTTTTACATGTCCCACGTTAACACGAGCCTTACAGTGGCACGATCTGACCTTCTATGCAAGTTTACATGTCCCACGTTACACGAGCCTTACAGTGGCACGATCTGACCTTCTATGCAAGTTTACATGTCCCACGTTACACGAGCCTTACAGTGGCACGATCTGACCTTCTATGCAAGTTTACATGTCCCACGTTACACGAGCCTTACAGTGGCACGATCTGACCTTCTATGCAGAGTTTACATGTCCCACGTTACACGAGCCTTACAGTGGCACGATCTGACCTTCTATGCAAGTTTACATGTCCCACGTTACACGAGCCTTACAGTGGCACGATCTGACCTTCTATGCAAGTTTACATGTCCCACGTTACACGAGCCTTACAGTGGCACGATCTGACCTTCTATGCAAGTTTACAGTGTCCCACGTTACACGAGCCTTACAGTGGCACGATCTGACCTTCTATGCAAGTTTACATGTCCCCACGTTACACGAGCCTTACAGTGGCACGATCTGACCTTCTATGCAAGTTTACATGTCCCACGTTACACGAGCCTTACAGTGGCACGATCTGACCTTCTATGCAAGTTTACATGTCCCACGTTACACGAGCCTTACAGTGGCACGATCTGACCTTCTATGCAAGTTTACATGTCCCACGTTACACGAGCCTTACAGTGGCACGATCTGACCTTCTATGCAAGTTTTACATGTCCCACGTTACACGAGCCTTACAGTGGCCACGATCTGACCTTCTATGCAAGTTTACATGTCCCACGTTACACGAGCCTTACAGTGGCACGATCTGACCTTCTATGCAAGTTTACATGTCCCACGTCATACACGAGCCTTACAGTGGCACGATCTGACCTTCTATGCAAGTTTACATGTCCCACGTTACACGAGCCTTACAGTGGCACGATCTGACCTTCTATGCAAGTTTACATGTCCCACGTTACACGAGCCTTACAGTGGCACGATCTGACCTTCTATGCAAGTTTACATGTCCCACGTTACACGAGCCTTACAGTGGCACGATTCTGACCTTCTATGCAAGTTTACATGTCCCACGTTACACGAGCCTTACAGTGGCACGATCTGACCTTCTATGCAAGTTTACATGTCCCACGTTACACGAGCCTTACAGTGGCACGATCTGACCTTCTATGCAAGTTTACATGTCCCACGTTTACACGAGCCTTACAGTGGCACGATCTGACCTTCTATGCAAGTTTACATGTCCCCACGTTACACGAGCCTTACAGTGGCACGATCTGACCTTCTATGCAAGTTTACATGTCCCACGTTACACGAGCCTTACAGTGGCACGATCTGACCTTCTATGCAAGTTTACATGTCCCACGTTACACGAGCCTTACAGTGGCACGATCTGACCTTCTATGCAAGTTTACATGTCCCACGTTACACGAGCCTTACAGTGGCACGATCTGACCTTCTATGCAAGTTTACATGTCCCACGTTACACGAGCCTTACAGTGGCACGATCTGACCTTCTATGCAAGTTTTACATGTCCCACGTTTACACGAGCCTTACAGTGGCACGATCTGACCTTCTATGCAAGTTTACATGTCCCACGTTACACGAGCCTTACAGTGGCACGATCTGACCTTCTATGCAAGTTTACATGTCCCACGTTACACGAGCCTTACAGTGGCACGATCTGACCTTCTATGCAAGTTTACATGTCCCACGTTACACGAGCCTTACAGTGGCACGATCTGACCTTCTATGCAAGTTTACATGTCCCACGTTACACGAGCCTTACAGTGGCACGATCTGACCTTCTATGCAAGTTTACATGTCCCACGTTACACGGAGCCTTACAGTGGCACGATCTGACCTTCTATGCAAGTTTACATGTCCCACGTTACACGAGCCTTACAGTGGCACGATCTGACCTTCTATGCAAGTTTACATGTCCCACGTTACACGAGCCTTACAGTGGCACGATCTGACCTTCTATGCAAGTTTACATGTCCCACGTTACACGAGCCTTACAGTGGCACGATCTGACCTATGCAAGTTTACATGTCCCACGTTACACGAGCCTTACAGTGGCACGATCTGACCTTCTATGCAAGTTTACATGTCCCACGTTACACGAGCCTTACAGTGGCACGATCTGACCTTCTATGCAAGTTTACATGTCCCACGTTACACGAGCCTTACAGTGGCACGATCTGACCTTCTATGCAAGTTTACATGTCCCACGTTACACGAGCCTTACAGTGGCACGATCTGACCTTCTATGCAAGTTTACATGTCCCACGTTACACGAGCCTTACAGTGGCACGATCTGACCTTCTATGCAAGTTTACATGTCCCACGTTACACGAGCCTTACAGTGGCACGATCTGACCTTCTATGCAAGTTTACATGTCCCACGTTACACGAGCCTTACAGTGGCCGATCTGACCTTCTATGCAAGTTTACATGTCCCACGTTACACGAGCCTTACAGTGGCACGATCTGACCTTCTATGCAAGTTTACATGTCCCACGTTACACGAGCCTTACAGTGGCACGATCTGACCTTCTATGCAAGTTTACATGTCCCACGTTACACGAGCCTTACAGTGGCACGATCTGACCTTCTATGCAAGTTTACATGTCCCACGTTACACGAGCCTTACAGTGGCACGATCTGACCTTCTATGCAAGTTTACATGTCCCACGTTACACGAGGCCTTACAGTGGCACGATCTGACCTTCTATGCAAGTTTACATGTCCCACGTTACACGAGCCTTACAGTGGCACGATCTGACCTTCTATGCAAGTTTACATGTCCCACGTTACACGAGCCTTACAGTGGCACGATCTGACCTTCTATGCAAGTTTACATGTCCCACGTTACACGAGCCTTACAGTGGCACGATCTGACCTTCTATGCAAGTTTACATGTCCCACGTTACACGAGCCTTACAGTGGCACGATCTGACCTTCTATGCAAGTTTACATGTCCCACGTTACACGAGCCTTACAGTGGCACGATCTGACCTTCTATGCAAGTTTACATGTCCCACGTTACACGAGCCTTACAGTGGCACGATCTGACCTTCTATGCAAGTTTACATGTCCCACGTTACACGAGCCTTACAGTGGCACGATCTGACCTTCTATGCAAGTTTACATGTCCCACGTTACACGAGCCTTACAGTGGCACGATCTGACCTTCTATGCAAGTTTACATGTCCCACGTTACACGAGCCTTACAGTGGCACGATCTGACCTTCTATGCAAGTTTACATGTCCCACGTTACACGAGCCTTACAGTGGCACGATCTGACCTTCTATGCAAGTTTACATGTCCCACGTTACACGAGCCTTACAGTGGCACGATCTGACCTTCTATGCAAGTTTACATGTCCCACGTTACACGAGCCTTACAGTGGCACGATCTGACCTTCTATGCAAGTTTACATGTCCCACGTTACACGAGCCTTACAGTGGCACGATCTGACCTTCTATGCAAGTTTACATGTCCCACGTTACACGAGCCTTACAGTGGCACGATCTGACCTTCTATGCAAGTTTACATGTCCCACGTTACACGAGCCTTACAGTGGCACGATCTGACCTTCTATGCAAGTTTACATGTCCCACGTTACACGAGCCTTACAGTGGCACGATCTGACCTTCTATGCAAGTTTACATGTCCCACGTTACACGAGCCTTACAGTGGCACGATCTGACCTTCTATGCAAGTTTACATGTCCCACGTTACACGAGCCTTACAGTGGCACGATCTGACCTTCTATGCAAGTTTACATGTCCCACGTTACACGAGCCTTACAGTGGCACGATCTGACCTTCTATGCAAGTTTACATGTCCCACGTTACACGAGCCTTACAGTGGCACGATCTGACCTTCTATGCAAGTTTACATGTCCCACGTTACACGAGCCTTACAGTGGCACGATCTGACCTTCTATGCAAGTTTACATGTCCCACGTTACACGAGCCTTACAGTGGCACGATCTGACCTTCTATGCAAGTTTACATGTCCCACGTTACACGAGCCTTACAGTGGCACGATCTGACCTTCTATGCAAGTTTACATGTCCCACGTTACACGAGCCTTACAGTGGCACGATCTGACCTTCTATGCAAGTTTACATGTCCCACGTTACACGAGCCTTACAGTGGCACGATCTGACCTTCTATGCAAGTTTACATGTCCCACGTTACACGAGCCTTACAGTGGCACGATCTGACCTTCTATGCAAGTTTACATGTCCCACGTTACACGAGCCTTACAGTGGCACGATCTGACCTTCTATGCAAGTTTACATGTCCCACGTTACACGAGCCTTACAGTGGCACGATCTGACCTTCTATGCAAGTTTACATGTCCCACGTTACACGAGCCTTACAGTGGCACGATCTGACCTTCTATGCAAGTTTACATGTCCCACGTTACACGAGCCTTACAGTGGCACGATCTGACCTTCTATGCAAGTTTACATGTCCCACGTTACACGAGCCTTACAGTGGCACGATCTGACCTTCTATGCAAGTTTACATGTCCCACGTTACACGAGCCTTACAGTGGCACGATCTGACCTTCTATGCAAGTTTACATGTCCCACGTTACACGAGCCTTACAGTGGCACGATCTGACCTTCTATGCAAGTTTACATGTCCCACGTTACACGAGCCTTACAGTGGCACGATCTGACCTTCTATGCAAGTTTACATGTCCCACGTTACACGAGCCTTACAGTGGCACGATCTGACCTTCTATGCAAGTTTACATGTCCCACGTTACACGAGCCTTACAGTGGCACGATCTGACCTTCTATGCAAGTTTACATGTCCCACGTTACACGAGCCTTACAGTGGCACGATCTGACCTTCTATGCAAGTTTACATGTCCCACGTTACACGAGCCTTACAGTGGCACGATCTGACCTTCTATGCAAGTTTACATGTCCCACGTTACACGAGCCTTACAGTGGCACGATCTGACCTTCTATGCAAGTTTACATGTCCCACGTTACACGAGCCTTACAGTGGCACGATCTGACCTTCTATGCAAGTTTACATGTCCCACGTTACACGAGCCTTACAGTGGCACGATCTGACCTTCTATGCAAGTTACATGTCCCACGTTACACGAGCCTTACAGTGGCACGATCTGACCTTCTATGCAAGTTTACATGTCCCACGTTACACGAGCCTTACAGTGGCACGATCTGACCTTCTATGCAAGTTTACATGTCCCACGTTACACGAGCCTTACAGTGGCACGATCTGACCTTCTATGCAAGTTTACATGTCCCACGTTACACGAGCCTTACAGTGGCACGATCTGACGGGAGGCGGATTTTAATCTTTGGATCTCAGACATACTTTTTTGACCATACTAGGACCATCCTCGAATGAGGAGGACCTCCTCATCTCAAACCACTGTCTCCTCCGCGCTCAACACTTGAAAGACGAAATGCACCATTCACTCATATAGGGTAGAGCGGGGTTATTTAAATAGCGAGGCTATTTGAATAATATTAAGCTTTTGCGCATGTGCAGTGAAGTAACCTAGAAGAAGACGACATTTTGTCAGTAAATGTTGTTAGTGAAAGTATTTTCTATTCAGTAAAGTAGTTTATTTCGATTTTTGTCTACAGGAGTTTAGTCTAGATTGATTTGAAGTATCAAAGGTGTCCTGATTGTTGAGTATGTAAAATGTCCTTGGTGTTATCTGTGGACATTGAAAAACTTGGAAAGTGAAAGGCATACAGATGTGATTGTAAATCTATCCTCCAATAACCCTCCAGCTCGTTTTGCAATCTATGCTCTTATTTGGAAACTAAGTGGTCATGAAAAGTGAACATCTCACGAGGGGGCTATTTCAATACCTGAGAGCGGGCTTCTTGAATAATCAAAATTGTGTTTTTGTATTCGTTTTTCTCTTTCTTCTAAATAAAATTTCACTTTTATTGTAGATACAGTAGAATAACTACAATAGTTGTACTAGGCTTAGGACCTAGGCATTATTTTATTATCTTATTTTTTGAAAATTTCAAATAATCTTTTAAGAAAGACTATAAAAAAGTACTGCTCATACATTAATTAAGTAATCCGACATTACGCAGTTGAATCAAACTGCATATTACCCCTTTACAGGCCTACGGTTTAGAGTATATGATGCAGTTTCTAATGCAATTACTATATATTTTATTTTAAATATAATTGAAGTGTAAACTACCACATTAGCGTGAATTGAATGTGAATAGTTTTGAAATTAGTTACTAGTATTACGGTAACTATTATTTGCTTCAAATGGTAAGAAATTGTAAAAGAAAAGGGGGACGAATGGAGTGGAACTATGAGTCTATGAAGAAGTATGTCGTCGCAGCTATGAGATGATTATCACTACTGGAAGACGGTAAAACATATGGAGTGCCCTTTACGACTCTTTACCGCCGATATCAACTGGAAAAAGCACAAAATCTCCCAACTAAATATGAAAGTGAGAACTAAGCGGCCACCCTACAAAATTTACTGCAGATCATTTAAAAAAATTTAGCTGATCGGATAAAACTACTAGGAAAACGTGATTTCGGACTCACGCCGAAATATGCTCGAATCGCGGCAGTCAATATTGCCGATAAGCATAAAATAGAACATCTCTGGAAGGACATAGCAGGGAAAGACTGTTGTTCTGCATTCTGCAAACGAAATAGCATTTCTTTAAAAAAAGGAAGATTGTCAAAAGCAAGATCTGCAGCACTAAATAGAAAGACATGTTAACGAGCTCTTCACTAACTGGCCATCTCTCACAGTAGCTGCTTTAGAATTATCTCTGGAAAATAATATTTAATTGGTTTGTTTACCAGCACACACTACTCATGCTTTACAACTATTAGACAGATGTGTGTTCAAGACCTTCAAGACGGAATATTTTGCGAGGGCAACTAAATGGCAGCAAAGTACATCTCATGAAAAACTGGCAAAAGTTCATCTCACTGGAATTTTCACTGAAGCGTGGATGGTCACTGCATCTGTTCTGTTGGAAAAGGAGAATAGAAAAGTAAGCCAGGCAGATGATGGGAATGTAAAGAAGAGGCTCATTGTTTCCAAAAGGACAACAAAACGAAAGAAGATGGACATCGACCTAGATTCGGATTCCAGTGTAGGTGGCCGTGTACCTCTGACTGACTCTCAACATGAAGATGCTGAGTGGAAATTTGGATTATGTCAGGGGAAATGGTCTCACATAGAATCTGAGGGAGAATAGAAAGACTAGATACAGTGCCAAAAGTGTAAGACATGGTATCACGAATATTACGTGGGTACGAAAGGTCGCAAACAATTTCATTGTGGACGCTGCAAGTAACTTGCCTGGAATGTGTTTCTGATGTTTATTTTTTTACTACTTATGCATTGCTTTTCTTTTTTATAGGCTATTTATCTTATTTTCTAATAAAAGTTTCATGAAAATTGCACATAATCTTGTGTTTTTTCAGTTATCCAAATAGCCCCACTCATTATTCAAATAGCCCCGCTGATTGTTAGATACTTATCATGTGGAGGGTAAATCGAATAATTGCATAACTTGAATAATTTAAAAGTTATTGCGCCCAACTTACACAGCGAGGAAGGCGATATGTCGGGAAATGTTACTGTAACTTATATTTCAGTTCTAAGGATTGCACATACTTTTCCGATAAATTGTCAACAAAGTTGAAATTATTCAAATAGCCCCGCTGTACCCTATTCATATTAAAAATGGCGAATATGATAATGATGATTATGATGGCCAGATGATGTTCGGGGACAATCTTAAAGTTTCCTAAAATTTGTGTTACAGGCGAGGAAAAACCCCGGAAGAAAGTCCCGAACGAGAATCGAACCGGACCCGCTGCTTAAGAGGGCCTTTCTCTTTAATCAGTAAATTACTAAATTAAAATGGTTAGATATGCTCTTATACATACCTTAAACCAATAAATAAATCATTGTCAAGGGCATGGGAGAGGAAAATGACGAGAAGAACGAAGAATTCATGGATTGGACATACTTCCGTGCACCTTCCAAAATTCTGATGTTTTTTCTTTTTTTTACAAAAAAAATTGTTTCCAAACTTATAACGGAGTAGTTACTTATTTGTCCCGCACCGCAGCTGAGGGGTCTAAGGCACCATTGTCTTGACCGAAAGCTACCGAACTTGCATTCATTTAGGCCTAAGTCCACATGAGGGAAACATTTTTTAAATAGAATTTCGGTCGGAATGGCACCGGTCCCATCCAGCATTGTAAGCAATTTCTTAGCTAGGTACGTAGCGGTTCCAGGTTAAGAAAACCAGCTTTATTGGCTGGGGAATCTGTCATATTGACTACATGCCACCCCTGCACTGATCAAATTATCGTCCATCTCTGAATGGCGTAAGTGACTGGTAGGAGAAAGGCTTTAAGGTCTGTGGTGCCAAGGAGTTAAAGATTAGCTACTTTAATTAGAAGGTACAATTGGATATTAATACTGTCCATAGGTTATAGGGGCCATACTAAGTAACTAACTAACTCACTGGCACTATCGAACTCGTAGGTTCATGTCCGCGCGGATATAAGCTCTTCACACATCCCTAACCTGAGATTTGATGTCATGCTCTGGTACAACATTAAATAGAGGAGATACTGCATCTCCACTGACTCTATGGGAAATGAGCTGATCAACTTAATTAGTCATCAGCTTCATCCAATTTACCTTATCCTTAATACAGTGCACAAATTCGATAGAAGCAAAAATGATTACGCAATGGAATAAACATTGGAGAAATAGCATCGAAGGTACATTAACTAACTGACACTATCGAACCCATAGGTTCATGTCCGCGCGGATATAAGCTCTTCACACATCCCTAACCTGAGATTTGATGTCATGCTCTGGTACACCATTAAATAGAGGAGATACTGCATCTCCACTGACTCTATGGGAAATGAGCTGATCAACTTAATTAGTCATCAGCTTCATCCAATGTACCCGTATCATTAATACAGTGCACAAATTCGTAGGAAGCAAAAATGATTACGCAATGGAATAAACATTGGAGAAATAGCATCGAAGGTACATTAAACTAACTGACACTATCGAACCCATACCGGTAAGGTCCGCGCGGAGATAAGCTCTTCACACCCCAATCCCTTAACATGAGATTTGATGTTCTGCTCTGGTACAAACATTAAATAGCAGGAGATACTGCATCTCCACTGACTCTATGGGAAATGAGCTGATCAACTTAAAGAGTCATCACGCTTCATCCAATTTACATTATCCTATAAGACAGCTGCACAAATTCGTAGGAAGCAAAAATAGCAAAAGATTTAGCAATGGAATAAACATTGGAGAAATAGCATCGAAGGTACATTAACTAACTGACACTATCGAACCCATAGGTTCATGTACGCGCGGATTATAAGCTCTTCACACATCACTAAATCTGAGATTTGATGTTCATGCCTTCGGTACAACATTAAATAGAGGAGATACTGCATCATCCACTGCATCTATGGGACATGAGCTGATCAAATTATCGTTAATTAGTCATCCAGCCTTCATCAAATTTACATTATCATTTAATACAGGTGCACAAATTCGATAGAAGCAAACAAATGATTACGCAAATGGAATAAACATTGGAGAAATAGCATCGAAGGTACATTAACTAACTGACACTATCGAACCCATATGTTCATGTCCGCGCGGCTATAAGCTCTTCAACACATCCCTAACCGGAGATTTGAATGGCATGCTCTGGTACACACCATTAAATAGAGGGAGATACTGCACTCACCACCTTGACTCTAGGGAAGGAATGAGCTGATCAAATTCACCATTAGTCATCACCCGAGTCATACATTTTACCTTATCCTTAATACAGTGCCACAAATTCGTAGGTAGGAAGCAAAAATGATTACGCAATGGAATAAACATTGGAGAAATAGCACCGAAGGTACATTAACTAACTGACACTATCGAACCCATAGGTTCATGGCCGCGCGTATATAAGCTCTCCTCTCATTTCTATCCTGAGCTAATGCTTTCCAACCATCACCTGTATAATCTACTCCCCTCAAATTATGGTTAATGTTATTCTCCCACTTCATTCTTTTTCTTCCAACTGGGCGTTTGCCCTCTGGTTTTCCTGCAAGAAATTTCTGTGTCACTTTTTCGCTTCCCATTCGTGCCACATGCAAGGGACATTAACAAAATAATTTTTTTTCAACAGTTTTTGTTAGTTATAAAGATACAAAATTCTGTCATCCCAATATACTTTTACATAAATTTCTCTGTATCGGACATGCATAATTTGGCGCTTACTGTGAAAAGATCTTTCACTTAGGTCTAAATGTTGTGAACTAGTTCAACATGAACGATATTATAAATGTCGCTTCACAAAGATTCGTTGATATATGTCTTGATTACCCAAAGTTTGGAGTAACTAAAACAAATATTCTAGAATAACACTTAGAAAAATGCAAAGCAGTGTTTCTCTCATTAAATTATTTATTTCTTAGAATAGCCTATGTTTGTAAATAATTTTCACATGTTCATTAGCCATATTTGTCGAACATTGTAATTATTTTAACAGCATTTTGTTTACTTGTAAACTATAACCTTAACATACCTCAGGTGAAATAGGGTTAATTGTAAAAATGTGAATAATAATAATAATAATATAATAATATTAATAATAATAATAATAATAATAATAATAATCTATCTATCTTAGGGTTTTTTTACAGCTGCTGGCTGCCATATTTCCCCGTGCCAACCCCTCAAAGAATTACGATTCTTGGGTATCTTCAATGTTTAAGCATCTTGCTTTGCATTACTATCTTCATGTTTTCCTTCCATGTTAACTTTGGTCGCCCTCTTTTCTACTTTCTGGTAAGTTGCCATTTATATAGTTGCTTCGGCAATCGCTCATCTTCCATTCTTAAAATATGTCCTAACCATTTTAATTCCTTAATACTACTACTATCACTACTACTACTACTACTACTACTATAATAATAATAATAATAATAAGTAAACGCATTGGCACCACCGAACCCGAAAATTTATGGCCGCACGGACATGCGCTCTCCATTACATTCCTATCCTGAGCTTAATGTTTTCCAATTCATCCCTTGTATAATCTATTGTATTGTAAGCCCATGTTTTCCCTTTACAGATATTTAGGCGCTCTCTCCCCCCACAGGGAAGAATTTGAACCATACTAATTTAGTTACACTTGTTTTCGTATAGATGTCTTTTTTTTTAGTGGTCCGTGGTCAGCGTTCCGCCTCATACTGATGTTTAGAAAACCAAGGTAGTACTAGGACGGGAAAATTCGGTAAATTTTGCTTAGAGACCTTTGCATTCAGGCTTGAGGATTTTTTACAAGCCTGAAAATCTTCAGACTTGGGACCCACGGCTTAAAGTATCTCCCGGAGGACTTGCTCCTTGGATTTTTCCGTCCAAAAAATCCATGACCCTGGCCGGGTTTGAACCCGCGACCCTCGGGACCAGAGGCAAGGAGCATAACCACTAGTCCACCGCGGCCGATTGTATAATCTACTTTCCTCAAATAATGGTTAATGTATTCTTCCACCTCATTCTTGGTCTATCTACTGGGCGCTTTCCCTTTGGATTTCCTACAAGGGGTTACCAAACCCCTCTTTCATTCACCATTCGTGCCATATGTCCTGCCCATAGCAGTCGACGGGACTTGACCCTTCTTATTATATTAATCTGGTTCCAATAAAAATGTAGGCCTAGCTCACTTTATTTAGTCTTCTCCATTTGCCTGCCTATTCTCTTTGGCCTCTTTGGCCCATAAATTCTCAAATACCGAACTCTCATAATCTCAAATACTCCTTCCTTAAAGTAAGAGTCCTTGTTTCGCATAATAGGCTCTAATAATAATAATAATAATAATAATAATAATAATAATAATAATAATAATAATAATAATAATAATAAATAATTACAAAGTAGCGAAATGCTGTTAGGAAATCTTAATTTTAAGAATCGAGTTAACATAACTCAAGACTAATTGTAGTCTACTAAATTTATGGTTGCGAACTCTTTTGTTCCGAGGTACAGTGTAATGCATTAAAGCCTATATATAGGCCCATAGCCTATCTTCTACAAATTCTGCGATTAGCAACATTTAGAATAACACGAAGCAGGAGAAAGATTATATATTTACTTTAGCAATAAATGGTGCTCATAGAGCGTGTTTAATTAGAAAATTTCATTAATAAGCAATATAACATTATAGGATATGTAAGAGGAGGGGGTTGAATATTCTGCAGCACATATCCTTGGGAATTGGATATAGGCCTCTCCGCACAACTGAAAGCGTGCACAGATTCCACATACACATACACACATAAAGAGAAAGAGAGATAGAGGTCAATAAGGTCGATATTTACACGCGCAGGCGTATCAAATCTCGCCTTTGTTAGGTTACCTACAATGTCTCCTACCCACAAAACGCATTATTCAACATTACAGAAGCAGGCTTTCTATCGAATTCCGATGTCGCCGTGTCAACAACTAATGATGCAGCCCATCAAATTTTGTTTTTCCTCTTCAGTAATAACCATTCAGCTGTTACACAAAACGAATTAAGTAACTTACAAAAAATCTTAAAGATGAGAAATACCGCAAGAATTTAAGAGAATATAAACGTACTGTACTAAAAAAAAAAAAAAACATAGCGCGGCAGTCCTAGAAGGCCCTTGAACTATCAGTCGGCCTCTGGCCTCATATCCAAATGTATTAATCACAAAGGTGAACATCATTCAGCCAGTAGAGGGTTGACATGTTGATAGCGTGTTAGATTCCCTAGCTGTTGTGATTGGTTTTCTCAAGGAACTACCATTTATTTTAGTACCCTAATTCCTCATGATTGTGCGTAGGCACCGGTCCCATACTATCCGAAATTCCTAGAGATTTTCTTTTCCTATATGGACTCGAACCAGCACAAGCCCCGTACAAGTGCATGAAGCGGGACTGGCGTACTAATTATAAAGGTATAAACTCAAATGTATTATGTTATAATTAAATGTTTAACATTGAGCAATGCAAGCTTAATATGGTATGATAAGAAAAATAAATGCCTGGACGGGATTCGAACCCGGATCTCTGAGTCTGTACCTCAGCGTGATATCCATTACACTACCAGGCGAATCCAATTCAAACACTTATTTTTCTTCTTCTTCTTCTTCTTCTTCCTTTCATGTGATAGACCTAGTAGTCTGTTACGGTTATTTTTCTTATATATGTATTATATTCTCCATTATTACTAGATGTCGCGAGAACTCGGTCTTCATATATATATATATATATATATATATATATATATATAGGCCTATATATATATACACACAGTAAAACTTGTTCAAAGCGGAATCGCATGGGATCAATTTTTTTTCCATATTAGACAACATTCCGTATTATAAAAAAACAATCTTAGATTATAGAGCACTGTGTATGTCTTTTTATGTAGGGCTTACCTTGGATTAATTGTAGTTCCACTGCCGTTGGAATGTCTCTTAGGCGCATGTCCCGAAAATCGGTCCGGAAATTTGGATTTTTTATTTTTCCTCTTCATTTGACCATTTCCTTGCGTCCATTCATTTATTATTTTTCCTTTGGGTTTTAAAATCTCATAAACTTGGGTTTTCCACATTTAAGTTTAGTAATTTTTCCGCGTATTGAGAGTTTGTTTTTCTTTATCTTCAATCACTTTCATTTTTTCGTTTAATGACAATGATGATTTAGCCATCTTTATTCCGTAAATTCAGAACGCTGCCTGTGAAAGATTCGTACACAATTTAAGATTTTACAGAGTAGTGGTTACTTGTAAGACAGATGTCACACGCCACATATTTGTTAAGCGAACCTATATTTCCTAAACGGATGTACAGTGAGGCCGAAAGAAAATTCCAGATGTAGGTAGAAACTCTACTTCATCCCTTATTGTTAATTCGCCTAACGGGAATTCAATGAAGTGAAAACTAATTTATTTCTCTATCTATCTTTCCGCCTTATAAACATTTTTCATTAATTGTGTAGAAATATCCTTCCGTTTCCGCGCTGGACAAATTCCGTTTTATACAAAATAAATTCAAGTAAAATTACTATTATTTTGCCGGGACCAATAAATTTGTTGCCATTGGGCAGATTTCTGCATTTTTCACGTTCCGGATTAAACAAGTTTTACTGTAGTAGGATTTTGTACAGCTATGACTGTCAAAAATATAGGCTTATTGTTATTAGTTCCAACTATTTTCCAGTTCTTTTACACTTTCGCTCGCTGCAAGGCACGCGCAGGCCTAGAAGGCCCTTGCCCTACCTACCGGCAGCTGGTTTCATATCCACTTGTGATTTACAGAGGTGGACCATCATATAGCCAGCATAGGGATGACATATGGTCAATGATTTTCTCAACCTGAGGCAGCTACTTATTGTACCTACTTTAATACCTCAAGATACTGGATAGGGCCGCTTCCATACTGGCTGAAATATCATGAGAATTTTTTTGTTTCCCATGGGGACTCGAACCAGCACAAGCTTACTAACACTGCACAAAGGCATCATGCCCTAAGCCGATTGGCTACGGCGCGGACAAACATATAGCCGCCTACATATTATTAAGGTATAAATGCAGAAATTGCAGTAGGATTTTGGACATCTATGACTGTTAGAAATGTAGGCTTACAATAATTTACCATTTTCTAGTTATGTTGGATTTTTATTGTCTATTGTTAATAGAAAATTAGATTAGCCTACATTTTTCATCATCTACTGCTACTCTACAATCCAAAATGAACCTTGCCGTCCCTCACAACAGCCTTCCATTGTCCTTTAACCTTGGATTTCATTTTCTAGTTCTTTAATCCTAAACTTACAATGTCCTTGCTCCATTTCCTTGGGGGTGGATCTTTTCTTTTATTACGAACATCTATGGTTGTGACAAAGCATAGATTAAATGCCCTTCCTCTATTCTGCCTGTTAATAATTACTATATTTGGTTCTATTCTACATAAACGGATGTACTATAGACAAGTTAGTTAGGCCTATATAATACGCAATCATGAGCGTAAATTAGGGATCTGAGGAACGCACAGCTTCCATAAACAAAGATTTAGGTTTTACTACCCATTATTAAAAAAAAATACTAATGAATGTGAATGAGTTTGCGTAGGCCTATTATTCGGAATCAAACAAAGTGTTATATTAAAATAGGCCTAAGTGGAATAACTTCAATGAAACTCTAAGGAAGGTTGTTTTCTAGACCTAACTATTGTTAATGAAAGAATTTCAACACATAGCGCCTAAATAAATCAACTGAAATTGAAGAATATATATGAAGAATATGGGGGCACGCCGTAGCGTAGTGGTTAAGGCACTGAGCTACAAGCCGGAGGGTCGAGGGTTCAAGTCCCGTTGGGGTCAGGATTTTTAAACTGACCCAAACCCTCTGGCGGCAATATGGCCCTGGGGTCGACTCAGCCTCTAACGGAAATGAGTACCAGACGCTTGTTCTGGGGTAAAGGCGGCCGTCACGCAGGGCTGACAACCCGGCTGACATCAAGTGCCGATTGTCCAGAAAAAAGTGGGAGCCTTAACCTCCTACTACCCCAAGGGCCTCCTGAGGCCTGTTGTGGGATCACTTTACTTTACTTTTATATGAAGAATATAAATAAAAAAGCTTGCAAATAAAATTCTGACATTTTAAGTAAATGGAACACCATGTCATAGGTAATAGAAAATCATAGAGACCAGAGTGTAGACTCAGGTAGCAGACTTTGAGACTCGTATTCAGTAGATTTTTGTTACAAATTCCGGTGCCGCTTAATATGATTCTAGATTTATTACTAGTTATTCTAATTCGGGAAGACAAAATATGCTGGGTTGGAGATTCATTATCAGGTCTAATCGTATCACTATAATTTCTTAATATCACTGTAAAATTTAAAACACACGACTACACAATATATATCGATCCTATACAATTTCCTGGATAACAAGGAATTCCATATGCTATATAACCTTACATATTAGAAAGATAATTGATTAGCTTGAAAAAAAAGATCTAGGCCCTAAAGAAATGCAAAATCAAGACAGAAGACAGAGATAAGTTTTCAATTAAAATAGTAAAGTAGGCCTATATATGGAAAGAGAAACCAAATACATAATAACCTTCTTGGAAGAGAACATTTACAAAGCTGTAGCAAAATAAAACTTTTAAAATGTGTGTAGGCCCTATATAAAAAAGATTAATAAAATTGTCACAATTTCATAATTCAAAACTAAATTAGGCCCTATATGAGGCGACAGTTCTAGAAAGGGCTTGGTCTATCATTCGGCTACTGTTCTCACATGTACATACGCCATTTACAATGACGGACGATCATTCAGCCAGTATAGGGGTCACATGTGGTCAACATGTCGGATCCCCCATCCGCTATAACTGGTTTTCTCAACCTGGAGCCTCTGCGACTTGAAGCTTCCCAAATTTCCAAATTCCTCAAGGTGCTGGGTAGGCATGGTTCCGTACTGGTTGAAACCCCATGAGAGAATTTGTTCCATCACGTGGACTCAAACAACTCATGTCCTATAATTCTGCGCAAAGAGATTATGCCTTGGACCGATCGGCTATGGCGCGGGACAATAATTTAAAAACTTTTTAAGTAATATTCTTTGTTTAATTATCTTTATCTAATGTCTAATTTCCATATATTTTTTCTCTCAAATGTCCATATTTTATACATAGGACCTATTAATTTTATTTCCAATAATTCAGAAATAGAGAAATTATTTTAAAATGTCCATACAGACTCAATGTTAGTACCGTACGTTATTTTTTCTCTTTATTTCTTTATAATGTCTTTATGCTTTAATGAAGTTGTCAAAGTCTATTTACCGTAATTCATGGAAGGTTGAAACAACATGAAATAAATGAATACATAAACATAACGTTACTTCTTGTATTAATTCTTAATGATCTGTTTAAATAAGTTTACCTAAGTACTATCATCAGTTAGGTCAGTCTCATTAACAGTTTTCAAAGGATTCGACGTACTGAATATTATAAATATCAGTAGGCCTAAGTACATCACTTGTTGCTCTAGTATGACTTGGTATAAAGTAAACCTTTAAGCCAACCAACATCCCCTTTGCTTTCTTTACTTTCTCACTTGCATTGCTACTCGTTACCCCTCCCATCCCTTTCCGTGAAAATCCTCGAAAATCTCGAGTCAATGGCTCTGTGATTTGCATTCGAATGAGACGTGAATGCAAATAAGTGAGTCGAAAAGACAAAATCTATGCTAGGTTTATATACTGAGTACAGTAGGACACATTAACTGTACCAAGTCAGTACGAGGGCTTATAGCACTCATTTGCATTCCCAGATAAAGGAATCTCTCTGCCTCTCTCTCACTCTCTCTCGTTGAGTAAGAGCTTATGCTTTAAAATTTCACTTGTTCTCTGATTTTATTAATACAAGTGACAAGTCTTGTAAGATATGCATGTACTAAAATATTTACTTTGTGTAAGGTCATTGAACACATATAGTACTACGCAGGACAAAGTGAAATTGTTCACTAAAACAAACTGAAATGCTAATTCTGTCTGTCTGCCTCTCTATCTGCGACTTTACATATTTGTGACTATGTCTGCGTGTATGTCTGTACACGTGTGTGGTGTAACGATTAGTATGCATTACTGTAATTCTAGAAAACCGAGTTTGATTCCCCCATTATCATACAATTTTTCTTTGAGTAATTATTATTTGAAAATAATTTTTTTAGATTTTTCCTTTTGCCAAAGAAAGGCATACAAACAGAGAAAACAGTGAGCTATATGATCTTTATAGAAAACCGCTCAAGGTCATGCAGCGAAAGACAGAGAAAGAGATGCTCATATGTATTACACCACCAAGTTAACTTCGCACGGGCGGAGGGGAAGAGTTTTAGCGCTAGTGTCGCCGAACTACTGAATCTGTGGAAGGGATGTAGGAGAAGACTGTACACCCGATCACGCACTGAAATGCTTCAGTTTTAAGTGTGGGCGGAGAATCCCCAAACACGTGTGGAACATCTTAACATGTTTGTCAAATTAGTCATTTAAGCACGGAAAGCTCAAGCGGTCGGATCATTTAAATTTACAGTATTTGTCGTCTCTTCGTTACCAGTCTCACAATAAATCACAAGTGGCAACATGTAATGAGAAGGGACAGCCCATTCCTACATGTAACCCCAATAGTAATAGGGTTTTCAAATTAGTAATTTTGCCAATGACTGCGTAGAAGGACGGGCCATTAAAACCCACAGTATTTGTCAGCTCTCTACCTGCCAGACAAAGAACATATACAGAGGACAGGAAGTGGCAACATAGTAAGGAAGAGAAAGAGAAAGACAGCATGTTAGTTAACATACCTTCTGCCTGTGCAGATTACTTGGTGGAGTAATACAACGATGCCGGGTTTCATTAAACGTCAAATCAGCTATGGTCTAGTATGGTTACTGTAATTACTTGTCAGTTGTCGTAAGGAACGGCGACTGAAAGAAAATATGAGAAGTAGGCCTACATGACCTTGAGCGATAAAGTTAGGCCAAATACCCTTTAGTGCTTCTGAACAAAATTTAACCGGCCTTTCTCATCCAAGTATCACCTTAGTTGCCTACTAGATTGCTTATTAGGCGATGTGCTAATCTCATGCCAGTCACTGACATCCGTAGGGAAACGAGCATAACTAAATTAGATTGGCCAAGAAATTCCCGCCAGGGAGCATCCATGTTTCCACAAGGGACGTATGCGGTATATAGGCCTACGTACTTGTGAGACAGCATAATGTATGCTATGCTTACAGCCTTTTCAGTCTAGAAACCAAGAATAATCCCAACGTTTCTTTGGTCTTCCAGGTGATCTCCTTCTATCCGCCGGTAGATTATGTCTTGATATACGAACCATCCTGTTCGATGACATTCAAATTTCATTCATTCTTCTATTATTCACACACATTTATAGGCTAACTTCAATGTCCAGCTGTCTCGTTTCCTCATTTTTAAATATATCTCTCCTTGTTTTACGTAAATTTTCCTTACGGTATTCATCTCATCTGTTTATAAGATCTGTTTCGTTCTTGTAGTATCAGCCATAGTCTCTGAGGTATCACTGGGCGGTATCAGTGCCTTATAAATTATATTCCTAATTTTCATTATTTTCTTATTTAAATATTTATTCTTTCAGGTTATATCATACATGTAACATGCTAACCTGGCTGCTTTATGAGCTATCTAATGGCATGAATAATTGAAGGCTATCGACATCAATAAAGCTTTTCATTGTATATGTATAAATTAGCCATAAATATGAAAGTGCAATTGGAAAAACAAACAAACAAACAGTGATTTTCTTATTACAGGGAGTGAAGAGGCCCGGAGCACCAGAGTGGTTCCCATAGTAACCAGCATTGTATGTTGGAGTGGATTGGAAAACGTGGAGTTGAGGGTTGAAACAGTACCACGCATTGATTGTACGGGGGAGGGCAATCGAGAGCGCATGCGACTCTATATTCCGCTCACTGCAAGCTCTACGTCACATTACATATTTTATAAGCCTACTTGAAAATTCCATTATGTAGTAGCACATCGCCTAACACACACTTCCATAATTTCTAACTGCTGATTTTTTCAGTAAGTTTATTCTTTAATGTTAGAGAATACTTAACTAATCCTGGTTACAATGACCTCAGATAAGTTATCACTTAGTTTACAATGACATTGATTTCGAGAAGGATTATATTTGAAGCAAACAAATTCTAATCTAAAGTCACGTCAATTAGAATATTGTATTTCATGACAATTAGGAATATGATTGTTATTTTAGGATGTTAAATTACAATCCACGAGGGCATAGAAGTCATGGACAACCATTTAAAAGATGGAGCGAGCAACTATAATATGGAGCCGGGACAGATCAGAAATGGTCTAAACCGTTTCGGTAGATGATGATGATTTTACATTAATTCGGCGGGGAGTCGATGGATTTTTAAGATGGAAAAATTCAAGGGACAAGTCCTCCCTCCTGAAGGGACCTTAACCAGTTGGTTTCGTACCTGAAGATGGCTCGGAAAAAAGCCTCAAGACTAAATTAGTGCTCTGAGCAAAATTTAACCTACCTTCCCCATTCAAATAATACTTTAGTTGGCTACTAGATGTTTTATTGAGGCGATGTTCTGGCCACATGTCACTCACTGATTTATTTAGGGGAATGAGCGTAACTAAAATGGACACATGGCATCAATGAGGAATGAAAAAAGGGTTTGGAAACTACATGTAGGAAAACTAGAAGGAAAGAACTCAGCAGCTAGGCCAAGGATGAGATGGGGAAATAGCATTAAACATGATATGGGGGAGGTAAGTCATATAGTGGATGATTGGTAAATATTAGCTATGGATAAGAACGTATGGAGAGCTTACGTCCGCGCGGCCATAAACATACGGGTTCGATAGTTCTAATGAGTTAGTTAGTTTTTAGTTGAAATAAAATAATAATAATAATAACAATAATAATTTATTTTAGCTGGCAGAGTTAAGACCATAAGGCCTTCTCTTCCACTCAACCAGCGAATAGTAAAATTATACAAAAAATTACATACATATTACAATTTTAAGATATTAAAATACAGACTAAACAAAATACAAAGATGATGTGATCTAATACTAGCTAATACTAACAAAAACATAGAATATAATAAAATTTAAATGATGTAAAATAAAGTAAGTAGCTTCCTAGATGACTATTAATGGAATGCTCTATATAGGCCTAGTTGTTATGCAGTTAATGTTTTCATTGTGTCGAACTTAAGATATCAGTTAATTTGAATTTAAATAATGATAGCGATTGACAGTCCCTGACATGACTGGGAAGTGAGTTCCATGTTCTAGTCATAGATATTGTGTAAGATTCAGAGTATAGACAGGTCATGTATTGTGGTATCAAAAGTAAAGAAGAGTCTTGTGATCTTGTTCCTAAATTGTGATGAGCCGATAAATTTTGAAAACGTGTCGTTAAATAGGCCTAACTTGGTAAATATGTGTGCAGAATTTGGAATAGTAAGGTATGTGAATGTAAAGTTCTTCTGTCATTTAGGCGTAGTCATGATAAGGCCTGAAATGAAGGAGACACGTGGTCATAACGACGGAGATTGAAGATAAATCTGTCAGATAGATCAGTTGTCAGATTATGTTCCATAAAATATTTATGATATAATGTTGCAGGAAATCTTCAGTATTAATAGACTAGGCTATATTTCATTTAGCGCAGTATTTCCTCAGGACTATATTTTGCAATTATTTATTTATTTACTTGTTTTAGAAAGTTAATTTTATTATTGTCCCACTCGCTACCGAACCCGACATCAATTGTAATAATTCCAATACTAATGGAGATATTACAGTGAAATTTGAAGACGACTTACCTCATTCTGTGAGAAATAAGGTGGCATCATAACAGATGCTGGAAGTGTTCGCCATTTGCATCCAGGCAAGCTTGAATTCGCCGGACCATTTTATTGGATGTTTTCGCTAAGATATCCGCGTTTATTGCCTGGATCTCTGTGCGAATGTTTTCTTTCAAAGCGTCTATAGTTCGTTATTATAAAATGTCCCTTTCAGATGTCCCCACAGAAAAAAATCAGGTATTGTCAGATCGGGTGAGCGCGGTGCCCAGAGACCTTTCGAAATGACGCGGTCACCAAAAAGGATTGAATTTCAGCCATGCTGGCGTTTGATGTGTGACATGTTACACCGTCTTGTTGGAAATATCCCATGGAGAGTTCCTGGTCATCCAGTTGATTTACAAACGTATTGAATATTTCAAGGTATTCATTTGTTGCGACAGTTGTATTGAAGAAGATGGGACCAATTATTCGCCGCCGAGATATTGCACACCACACACCAATCTTTGCTGAATGAAGGGGCTCTTCGTGTATCATATGGGGGTTCTCGCTTGCCCAGACACGGGAATTTTGATTATTTATGTATCCCGACAAGTGAAACCATGCCTCGTCCGTGAACCAAGTGTAGTCCAGAATAGTCGGATTATCTTGAAGAAATGTTTGAAAATTTTGACAGTACCTTATTCGTTTCACTTTGTCAGTTTATTTTAATTCGTGCACCACAGTGTAACGATAAGCGTGAAGCTTCGCTTTTTTCGCAGCACGCTGACAACTGCTTTTTGACATTCCTGTTTCTTGTGAAAGTCGGCGGAGTGATTTAGAGGGAGAAGCCAGCAGCCTAACCTTCACATTAGTGATCGTTTCCTGTGTCGTTTGTTCTCTACCTCCTGCATGTCTGTCCAGTAAAGTTCCATGTGTTTCAAGTTTCTTCGCTAAGGCCCAAATGGTGGACTTACTTGGTGGATGTCGGTTGTCTCAAAATCTCTCTACAAACTGCTCTTGACATGCCTGTATTGAGTCTGTCTTCCAATACACTCGAATAATAAACACACGCTGTTCTAGAGTATACCGATTCATTTTCAACTGCAATACTTATCTTTCTAGTGTACGAACTGAACTTAACTCTTGTTTTCCAATGCAAACGAATATGAATAATGAATAAACACGATTAAAACAATTACACACGCAACGCATTAATCACAAACAACATAGCAAATAAACTCATTGTTTTTCGTGTTACCAAACGCAAATAAACTCATTGTTGTTCGGTTGCCATATTCTTAAAGTCTTAAAAATTTCACTGTAATATCTCCATTAGTATTGGAATTATTACAATTGATGTCGGTTTCGGTAGCGAGTGGGACACACTGTACTTAACAAAGTTATCTTAAAATCGTATGTTAAGATATTATATATTTACGGCTTTTATAAGCTTTTTATATATTTTCTATATATCACATGTCATACTGCATACCTAAACACCCTAGGTATAGGCTACGTAGCCTATTACACTACATAAATAGGATATGTCACAAATATGAAATTGCAAATGAAGTTTTTATGTTTAAATAACTTACAGCTTTAGACCTATTTAAACTTAACTGGCAAATGACCTGACTTCAAAGGATTATGAGATACCGAAAGTAGAATACATTACGGAACATAGGCCTACTTAGGCCCATTAATTGTAATGTTTACGTCTGTAGGTACTTTGACAAAGACATCCGGGATGAATATAACATAAATCAATTGGCATATTTCAATGAGAAAAATAAAAACATAGGCCTATACCTAGTCCAGATCTTCCATCTTTTTATTTATTTGATTTGATTTTTCTTCTATTGCCAATAATGCTTGATCACTTATGATTGTCACATAGGCCTATTAGTCTACTATCATGTGATATAACATAGCCTACATTAGGCATATTTGTAGGCTATTCAATTTATTATAATTAAAAATATTACTTGGAATTCTTTTGTCTATAACCATAATGGGAAATATTCTAAAAAGAAATCCTAAATGTAGATGCACATATTGTTCCGCGCAGTAGCCGAGTGGTTAGGCCTAAGGCAAGATGCCTTGGCACAGACCTACGGGACTTTTGCTTGTTCGGGTCTCCATGGGGGAAGAAATTTTCTCACAGAATATGGACGAATGTGTTCACCCAGCATCATGAGGAATTTGGGTAGCTACAACAGGGAGTCCACATTGAAGAAATCAACTAAAGTGGCTGGGGGACACGACATTACAGCCAGTTATATTTTATGGATGTGAAACATGGACTCTTACTTTAAGGCAAGGGAAAAGTTCTCGAGAAATTGAGAATGCAGTTGTTAGGAACATTTTTGGACCAAAGAAAAGACAGGTGAATGGAGAAGACTACAGAACAGTGAGCTAGGCCTACATGATGTTTATTGGAAATAAAAAGAGTTAAGTATCGTAGACTGCGATGGGCAGGACACACGTCACGAATGGGAAATAAAATAGCTCATTGGAAACTTCTTGTAAGAAAACCAGAGGGAAAACACCCAGTTGTTAGGCCAAATATGAGGTGGGAGAATAACATTAACCACGATTTGAGGGAAGTAGATTATACAGATGATTGGAAACATTAGCTCAGGATAGAGATATATGAATAACTTATCCGCGCGGCCATAAACCTACCGGTTTGATAATGCCAGTGAGTTAGTTAGTTCATATATTTCCATTTTAAAATTCCACCATTTTCGACCACCGCATCCTAGATAAATAAGGTTTATTTAGTTAGTGTTTCTAGTGATTTTAATAAAGTCGTGGAAGGTTTTTTTTAATAGTGTAGCACAATTTATTTGTAATATCTAAAAGGCCAACTGAATTTTAGCTTTATAAGTCAGGCCCACAAAATTTGAATATGGAACCCTACTGCATTATTACATAATAAGATTTAAATGAGAAAGAAAATGAAATATTGGCATATAACGCGGATCTTAATTAATTTAGCTACTTGTAATAGGCCTATAGAGTACAGAACAATTATTTTAAATCTATACCTGCTTATTGCTGGAACTATAAGTTTAGGCTATGTGATTTTTTATGAGCAAGGCGCTGCGCTGTATTCTTAAGAGATGATGTTGAAACGTCAGCTTTAATACAAACGGAACGAAGGATTCAGTCAGCAGTGTGTATACAATGAATTAATATTAACCAACACACCATCTTGGCATTCATGCAATAATATATTTTTCCCCTCTGTGATAACGCATTTTATGAATGTAACTATCTCACAGGCACTATCGAACCTGTAGGTTCATGGCCGCGCGGTCATTAGCTTTCCACACATCTCTATCCTGAATTAATGTTTTCCAACTACTGTATAATCTACTTCTTTCAAATCATGGTTAATGTTATTCTCCCATCTCATTCTTGGTCTACCAACTGGATGTTTTCCTTCTGGTATTCCTACAAGAAGCTTCCATTCCTCTCTTTCATTCATCATTCTTAACACATTTCCTGCCTATCGCAGTCTACGAGATTTATCAGTTTTTATTATATCTGGCTTCCTATAAAGACTAGGCCTATGTAGTTCACTGTTATGTAGTCTTCTCTATTCACCTGCCTGTTCATCTCTCTTAGGTCCAAAAATTTTCCTCAGAACTTTATTCTCAAATATTTGTAATCTCCTTTTCTCCCTTAAAATAAGAGTCCATGTTTCGGATCCATATAATATAACTGCTCATTTATTATAAAGTAGGTCACTATTAACTTAGCTTACATTTTTCAAATTTACGTGTCATAAATTTGAAATTGGCTATCACAGAGATTTTTGTAAATAAAAAAATACTATAGGGATCGTTCCAATAAGAAAAAAGCCATAAGTGATTTTATCTACTTTGCTTTCTAGTCATTCCATCGCAACGAACATTTTTTATCATTTATGCTACATAAATACCGGATTTCAAGAAACTTCGAAATTTCAAAAAATAATTCTCAGATTATGGGGATAGAATAAACATTTTATTGTTGATAACTAAATAAATAACTCCAGGTTCGATAGTGCCAGTGAGTTAGTTTTCCAGTTAAATTAGTAGTCTATCCATATTTTGAAATCCAAAATGTCTTATTATAAAAAAGTTGTTGACATTTCGTAGATTGAAATAATGTTCGTTATGAAAATTAGAAAAAAAAAAGTATAATATATTAAACACCAGTATTGATCTTTGTATATCAAAATATGTGGCTAATTTATCTGAGAAAATTAAACAATTTTTATTTTCAAATTTGTAAATAGCTTAAAATGCCAAATTTGTGAAGCACTATTTAATACCCGGCTTGCGATGCTACACCTAAATAAATTAAATGTGTTTTCATGTAGCCTATAGTTGAATAAGTAAAAAAGAAAAATAATTATAAATTGATATCGTAATTATCTTTAGATACCCTGTGATGAATACCTGGCGTTGCCCGGGAATCTACTTATCCCGATCTTCTTAGCATTAATGAGCTAAAAGATAAAGACGGTTATTGTGAGTAATCCGTAAAAGATACAAATTCTGTCGCGGGCTTTTTGTAGATTTTTTGAGATATTCAATTCTGTGTACATCAATTTTAATGTATTTGTTATGGTTTAGGAAAACCTGCATACGTCCAATATTGGTATATGGAAGTGAGATTTGGACTAGCTATGACAAAGAGCTCTGAGAATTTAATTAACACTTTTGAAAGAAAGATTTTGAGAAGGATATATGCACCAGTAAAAGAGAATGGAGAATGAGGTGTAATAAGGAAATATATGACCTTTTTAAGGAAACTGATTTATCCGATTCCGATTGAGGGTCTTTCCACTTTTCCACTTTTCAACTCTGGAATTTAAAAAAAATGCAATGGGTTGGACACGTTCAAAGAATGAACAAAGAATGTATACCTAAGAAAGTGATAACGGAGGAAATGTTTGGGAAGCGGCCAATGGGAGAGCTAGGAAAAGATGGATGGACTGAGTGGAGGAAGATAGTCATCAAATCCTGAAATGTAGGAACTTGCAACAGAGCGCATTGGATAGAGAAGATTGGAGGTCTCGCATCAAGAAGCCCAGGCTTGCTATGGGCTGTAGCGCCATTGGAAGAAGAAGAAGAAGTTATGGTTTAGGAAGCGTAAGCCATTTAAGCATCCAAAAAAAATACTTTTTTTTATGTATCCATTTTTCCCCCTTTTCTTAGCTCTAGCTCTATACTATGTAGAGTAAAATTGTTATAGGCCCTATAGCCTACGTTAATTGTCCCAGAAAAAACTCTAAATATTAAAATATATATATATATATATATATATATATATATATATATATTCAAATCGGTCAAGTAGTTTTTGAGTCCATCAAGGACAGAGAGACTCACGCTCATTTTTATATATCTAGTTATATTTATCCATCTCTTATCTTTATATTATAAAGAGGCCTATATTGTATTATAAAGATATTATAAAGGTAAGAGATGAATAAATGGGGGCACGCCGTAGCGTAGTGGTTAAGGCATTGAGCTACAAGCCAGAGGGTCGAGGGTTCAAGTCCCGTTGGGGTCAGGATTTTTAAACTGACCCAAACCCTCTGGCGGCACTATGGCCCTGGGGTCGACTCAGCCTCTAACGGAAATGAGTACCAGACGCTTGTTCTGGGGGTAAAGGCGGCCGTCACGCAGGGCTGACAACCCGGCTGACATAAAGTGCCGATTGTCTAGAAAAAGTGGGAGCCTTAACCTCCTACTACCCCAAGGGCCTCCGGGCCTGTTGTGGGATCACTTTACATTAAGAGATGAATAAATATAGCTAGAATATAATGTTCGTTATGATAGAATAGCTCACAGGCTAGCTTTCTTTAAGTAGGCCTAAGTGTGGACATTCCATTAAAGAAACAAGTTGAAAACAAGACCATCATTTCAGAACATTATATTGCTTCCATAACAACTATAAAAACTGGAAATGCAATGCAAAAGTTGTACAATGGTCGGGATTCAGACCTTGGTTCTGCTATTAACAGGCATGTATTTCCAGATCTTATAGAAACAAAAACTGTGAATATCTATAAATATATAAAAAAAACTGTGGATCTATAAATAAATAAAAAAATATTAATTTTCAACTAATTGTAACTAAATTACGGTTCAGACTTTATTTCTATAATTACTGACAATGGTTTACTTGTTCGAAATTCCTGCTCGTTGATATGAATCGAACGCGGACAGTCTAAGACAGTAATATTCACCTACGTCCTACAGGCCTATAGTATAAAATAGTAATGCTGAATTAATAAAAAACGAGGAAGCAGCATATTCTTCTCGTATAAGTTTATATACCTACGGGCGTTGTTATAATTAAAACTGTTTCGAGCAAGAATCACTTCCCCCATTACAAAATCTCCATTCGAATCCTCCTTATGATACGAGATGTGGAAGAGCCACGGAGGAAACGGAAGACCGGCAATTATAGAGACTGAGTTATGTGCTGAGGACGATGGAGCGGCCACAAACACATCTCACCCCCATCCCACCACCCCAAGAGTATTTGCATGAGAATGCAGCGCCTTCACTTCGTCTCCCCCATACCTCATTCCATAGAATAGTACAATTCTACTCATGTACCAGGGGTGGCCTACATGCAAGGTGAAACTAATGTTACAGTAAAAAAAAACTAAGTTAATATATTGTATGGTCTTCGATATATAGGCCTATATATAATAAACTAACTCACATGCACTAACGAACCCGTAGGTTGATGACCGCACCGACATAAGCTCTCCATACATCCCTATCCTGAGCTTATGTTTTCCAATCATCCCCTGTATAATCTACTTCCCTCAAATCATGGTTAATGTTATTCTCACCCTAATTCTTAGTCCACCAACTGAGCGTTTTCCTTCTAGTTTTCCTAGAAGAAGCTTCCATGCTCCTCTTTTATTCCCCATTGGTGCCACATGTCCTACCCATCGCAGTCTACGAGACTTAACTATTCCTATTATATATTGTTTCCTATAAAGATTATGTAGCTGATCCATATAGCCTAGGGCCTATATAATATCGGTTTATTCCTTTTCATAAATAAGGTAAGGCCTACGCCATAGCTATTGTGAGTAAAAGCGGACGTCATGCAGAACTGAGAACGCGACTGGGAAAGTTTGCCGATTGTCTGGACAAAGTGGGAATCTTATCTTAGTATTCCTCCCCCAAAATAGTTTGTATAATTGATAATTTCAATGATCTGCATGTCACGCAGCAATCTAAAGTTATTCCTCATTAGTATTGTTTTTTTCAGAGTGAGTTTAAATGGTTTTATTACCCTATCCCTTTCCTTAATGTAATGTCCGCAAGTTTAGGACATACCATATACGTCCAGGTTACAATTCATGTATAATAATATTCTAAATATATTATTTGCCATAATTTGACAACCGACTTTTATCGTAGAGTATTGAAACTCATATTTTTTTATAGTTGTACCAATTTTAATGTGATTATTTTAAACTGATTTGGTTCTTTAGAATTTTTACGCCCATAAATATCCATAGATTTCAGCCCTTTTTGAAACCGCCAATAAATATAGGCCTATTTAAAAATTATGAAACTTACGCAGCCTACAGTACTAGGCTTCCTTGTATGTAAGCCCTATTAAAAATAGGTTTTCTTACATAATTTCATATCTAGAGAAAAATCTTGTTCAGGAACACTAATCCCACTAATTTTTATTGCCGTTAAATATCTTAAAGAAAACATAGCATTGACATGTCACAAAACAGGTCATTTATCGTATTCAAAATATAGGCTAATAAGTTATAAGCACTAAACCTTACACTAAAAAAACGAAGATCACTTCACATGTACCATTAGGGCCTATGTAATACAAAGCGTAAAATGAATTATCGTGAATGAACGTAGAAATGATTAATCGTATTTACTTTTCCCTCTTCTACTCTCTTTCTTTCTCTTCCTTAGTTAACCTCTCCCTTTAAAGGCACTTTTATGTGCATCACGCCACATGGGCCTTTTAGGTATAGGCCTACGGCCTGATGGGAACGATTTTTAAATTTGGTCGATAACACAGATTATTTTTTTATCACCCTAGGAAATGGAGCGCCTCCTCGGATGAGTGATCAGTTCAATGCGGAGCCATCTCCGAGACAATATAGACACGCTTACATTCATAAACTACTAATCAATCAATTAAAATCTCCTGTAGGGCCTATCTCCTTTTGAGGAGAATAGGATATTCACGAAGTATTTCCATCGGACTCTCGCCCAACTTCTTTACTTCATTCCACGTTTTTCCCTCCATAGCGATTTCTTCAGTAACTGTTCTCTTCGATTTTTTAGATCTTCCTCATTACTCGGGATTCCAATCCAAAGCCTTTCTTTCCACTGCTTTATCTTGTTTTCTTAATTTGCGTCCTATGCAATTCCATTTTCGTCTTTTTTATTTCTATTGTATTTTCTTTATTTGTCATCTACCATAATTCCAAATTTGAAATTATATCCGGCCATCTTATTTTTATAAATGGTCTTAAATATATATTGCCGTATGTTTGCAATTTTACATTCATACTAAATAAGACATAGGCGTATACGATGTAGATTTTCATGATAGCTGATGGCGTTCTGGGACTGTTTGGGCCTTAAAGTTTCCCGACACTTATTTTGAAGGTGAGTAAAAACAACCCGGGATAGTTGGCCTATACCTTATTCAAGAAAGCTGTCCCGATCGGAAATTAAACACGGAGTAATTGTGTCTGATGCAACCGTACCAGTAGACTACAAGGTGGACTACTTTATTTCTTAATATAAAATACTGTGTTTACGTCTGATTCACTTTTCTCGTAGGACTTATTTGTCTACCCCTGCAGTAACCCATGCATTTACTGCCAGCTTCTGTTGGCTGGACTACGTACTTGGATAGGACGACAACTAGGGGTCTTAGGGAAGGGGGAGTGTTGTGCCATTATTTACCACTGTCGACAACAACGACATTCAAATTCTGAGGTTGCGGCAGTAAAAGAGATGGGGGTCTTCTCCACCCCGTCCCTCACTTCTAGCACCTCATGGACATTCATTACTGTGTACTGTATCTAGAAAACTTGTATGTATGAATGGATAGTTCGAGAAGAAGGGAGTTTAAATGTTTTCAGTGTCTAACTTTGTTTGTACCGAAAGCCATTATACACCTCCACACAATGAATATCATGGCAGGAAACTGTAGTAAATTGTTACAACCAAAACAAGCATTTTGATATAGGACAATACTAACAAGTTATTCTGTACAATAAATAGATAACTCACTGGCACTATCGAACTCCTGGGTCCATGACCGCGCGGACATAAGCTCTCCATACATTCCTATCCTGGGGCAATGATTTCCAATCAGCCCCTGTATAATATACTTCCCTCAAATGATGGTTCATGTTATTCTCCCGTCTCATTCTAAGCGTACCTACTGGGTTCTTTCCCTCTGGTTTTATCTACTGGGTTTTTTCTCTCTGGTTTTGCTACAAGGAGTTCCCATGCACCTCTTTCATTTACCATTCGTGCCACATGCCCTGCCCATCGCAGTCTATGAGACTTATCGTTCTTATTATATCTGGTTTCCCATAAAGTTCACGTAGCTCACTGTTATTGTAGTCTTCTCCATTCGCCAGTCTTTTCATCTCTCTTTGGTACAAATATTTTCCTAGAACTTTATTCTTAATTACTCGTAATATTTTCTCTTCCCTTAAATAAGAATCCACGTTTCGCATTCATATAGGCCTAATATAATTGGGAAAAATAACAGCTTTATATATTGTCAGATTAACGTTTTTTGGGAGAAGTTGGGACGATAAGAGCCTCTGTAATGCATAACAACATGCATTTCCAGAATGGAGTCAACGTTTAATTTGTTTGTGCATCTCAATCGTTATTCTGTACGATGGAAAAGAAAAATAAACTTTACACGAGAACACTAATTAACAATTCGTTTAGATTTCAATTTTAAAGTAGTCAATATTTTATTTTTCCGGGTTCAATGCCCTCTGAAATTAAAAATTTTAATAATAATTATAGGCTTAAAATTTTCAATCTCGAGGCTAGAAGAGTGAAGTGGTATGTCCTGCAATATACAATATAATACCTAGATTTTGAATCAGTTCTCTGGAATACTGTATATAGGGCCTACCAATTCCCTCCACAGTTTATATGTTGAGAAGGCAGATGCTACTGTTGGAAGCGATATTTCTGTCGTATAGGGACGTTAAAGTCTGACGCTCACCTTGGTGCTTTTCGACAGGAATACGCCACATACCTGGACCTGGTTTCACCTCCTCCCTTCTTTTCATGATTATCCCTCATACCTCATAGGCCTACTTACAGTACTGACAAAATATTAAAGCACGCACCCATCTTTTGCGTAATGTGGTCAGCCGAAATGGTACATACGCCTATATCGAAAATGACCAAATTAACCACTTCTATTCACCCATAGGCCCTAACGGATCCTGAAGCAAACACCGAAATAAATCTGACCATGTTGTCTATAAGAAAATATAGCCTATATAAAGTATAAGCCTGGAAAGTTCAGAGAGTGGTATTATAGCATACACACATATTTTATATTTTTAAATAGTAAATTGTATGTTACTTTTTTATTCATTATAGGGCCTATTTTCATCATCATCATCATAGTACATTCACGAATTTAGGCCATTTGTTGACCTGTTTCGGCCTCAAGAGAAACACCATCCAGAAGTCTTTTGAGTGGACGTCCTGGTCTTCTTCTTCCTGCAGGTTGATATCTTAACATTAGTTTGGGTATTCTGTGATCTTCCATTCGATGAACATGTTGTATCCATCTTGACTTATAATCAGAAATTTTGTTTTCTAAAGATTCCATGTGTAATTCTTCTAAGATGTCTTCATTTTTTTTGTGATCTAGTAGTGTGTATCCTGCAGTCCTCCGAAGATATCTCATTTCAGCAGATCTAAGTCTCTGTATATCCTTCTGTTTCAACGTCCATACTTCGCTACCATACAAAAGAGTTGGAAGAGCCAGTGTTTTATACACTTTAGGGCCTATTTTCCTCCATTAATTTTGGAAAACTTTACATTTCCTATTGGGCAAATAATTCCCCTTGGAAGTTCACCTTTTGTCAGGGACCATAAACTCTGAACAACTCATTAGAAAGATGCAGAGACCTTCCTGGATCTGAGATTGCCAGAATGATAGTTGTACCGCGATATCAAAAGATGAAAATAAAAAGAAGAAATAAATACTAAAACTATAAACAAAAGAGGTTACAAAGCTTCATAATGATTATTTATTATATTTTTAATATTATCAACTGGTGACCCGAAATTGCTCGGGCATTTATATCATCCAATAGTTTTGTTACCAAACATCTTAGCGACCCGAAAACTCTGGATTAGATACTAACCTCGGTCATTTTGAACAATTCATTTTTCGTGCCTTTTCATCTTCCTTGCGACGGAGACTGAACTTTGGATTAAATAGCATCGAGCATATCATTAGTCTATTCATCTTAGCGAATCCGAAAAACTATAGGTTCAACATTAATAGGCCCATCGGTCGTTGTCAAATATTTTTACATGTCATCAACTAGTGCTAATAGAAGTCAAACATAATCTTAAATGTCAACAGAATAGTCACCAATCAGCTTAGCTACTACGAGAAATGTGGATTCGACAATTATCTCGGTCAATTTGGAAATTTTAATTTTAATTTGGAAATTTTAATTTTAACTCTTGTCGTCCCTTTTCATTATACATGCCGATGGGGACTGAACTTGAATTTACGCCAGGAGTATCACTATTCATCTCAGAGATCTCTAAAACTATGTATTCGGAACAAATATCGATTGTTTTAGATTATTTTTCATGTCATTCCCTCTCAAATGATATCGGGGACTCTCACTAATCATGTTAGATACCCAAGAAATTCTGTTTATTATACACACAGGTTATTTTCGACATTTTATATTTCACCTCTTCTCAACTGGCTCTCACCCTCCTAGATGTCAACTTTGGAATTAATGTTATCGGAACTATCACCTTAGGGACCCCAAAAACCATGAATTCGATACCAATATCGGTATTTTTTATTACTTTTACATATCGCTTCTCCCTTCCTAGTAGTGCTAAAATGTATTTTTTTATCTCTTCCAGTTTATAAGTCATATGTACACGTGTTTAGATTAAATTTGCTCTTGGTGTCTCAGAATTATACTCAAAGAAATAGTTTATGTACATACATTATAACGAATAGGCTATATTTGTGTAGGCTATAGGCCTATATGTATATATATATAATTATTATTATGACATTTCATTGATAAATTAAAGAAAACAACTTTCATTACACAATTCCTTTAAATAAATAATTCAGCTTAGTTACAGTTTCATTCTGGATGATGCTCCTTTAAAAAAACAACGAAATGAAGAATGGGAATTGGAGTTCCCCCTATTACTTTAAATTGTCCCCTCCTAACGCCATCAAATCCCGGTTCCTTACCCTCAATTTAAAAGCCATGAGAAGACGTGATGATGGTAGGAAGGAGGAAAAAACTGCTGAGTGCCATTATACATTGTAAATTCGGGGTTGCTTCTTCTAATGGAACAAATTAGGATAAAATATATGTATTCTGCTTATAAAGAAGGGTAGAAAAATAACATTTTAGAGAGAGAAAAAAGCCAAGTCGTGTTCAATGTGGTAGTCCCAAATGGATGTGTAAATTGTGATAATATTATCAGAACTTGTTTTCCACTTAAATGTGATTCGAATTTAGTTTACGAGTAAGCTATTAGCACAATATAGCATCAATTTAATTTTTTAAAATGTAGGCTTATTTTCCTGCAATATTGTTTCTTTGCATCGTTCTATGTATAACAAAGTTACGTTGTAGATGTTAAACTAGATTTTTAAGTAATAATAATAATAAATTTCTACAGATATCAGAATGACTATTGCTTGCAGTTGGAAAGAGTTCAATGAACTTTCTTAATACGAGCAAAGTTATAATATTGTTTATTAGCCTAAGTAGTGTTCTTAAAATATAAGATTTATATAATTTATGAATATAGGCCTACTCCTACATTCCGCGTGGGAACATGTATGCTCCCTAGAGGGAGTTATTGAACGAACTAATTCAGTTACGAATATTTTCTTACAGATATCAATAAATGGTTTCTGGTCAGGACGTCGCCTCAATGTGGCATCTAGTAGGCAACTAAGGTATTACTTGGATTGGGAAGAACGGATAAATTTTGCTCAGAGACACTTAATATAGGCTGAAGTTTGTTTTACGAGCCCGAAAATTATCACACTCGGGACACCAGTTTAAAATCCCTTCCGAAGGGCGTTGTTCCTTGGATTTTTCCATCCCTAAAATCCATCGACCCGGCTTGGTTTGAATCTTCAAACCTCGAACTGAAGGCAAAGATCATAATCACTAGACCACCACGGCTAACTAAACTTATATAATAGGATTGTAAAAAATATATGATAGCATAAGGCATTTATAACATGCTTTTAGGCCTACTATTGAATAGGAAACTAAATGAAGTGACATATTTTAATGTCACAATCTATATAATTCACTGATTTAACATGTATGTAATATTAAACATTTATAAGCTTTTTTAAAAATATTAGTAGCTTATGTCAACGCGTTTTAAGTTAAGAATATAAATTAGATAACTATTACTATAGAAACAGCACAATAAGGGAAATAGTGCAAGTTGAAAAAACATATTAGGAAAAACAGAAGAGAAACGTTTCAAATGGTATGGACACCTCATAACGTCATAAGAATGGAAAAAGAGAGAATACCAAAGAAGATCCTTAATTGTAAAGCTAATAGAAGAAGTGAAAGAGGCAGACCTAGAGAACGATGGATGGATGGAGTGAAGAGAAATATGGAAGCTAGAGATTTGAGGGAAGAAGATGCTTTAGACAGGAACCTCTGACGACAAATCACTTTGGGTTGAAGGAGAAACACTGTAGACCTATTGTGGAATGTTCCTAAATAAAATAAAGATAGGCTACTGCAAAACTGTTATTATTTATTAAATACACAATATTATTGTAGTCAACTTACTAAAAAATTTAGCTTCTATTAAAATCCGCATATGCTATAGCCGACATTGACAACGCCCTATTCCAAAACTTCATGGCGCGATAAGCTTAGAAGTCACTTGGTTTACCTATCTACTGCTGGTCTCACATCCACATGTTTTAATCACAGAGGTAGACGATCATCTGGACAGTATAGGAGTGACATGTGGCAGTATCTCCAGTCCTGGAGCTGTTATTACTGGTTTTCTCAAACTGCAGCCGCTACTTGTTTATTGTAGCTACCCATATTCTTCACGCTACTGGGTGGACACCGGTCCTACACTGGCCGAAATTTCATCAGAAAATTTCTTCCTCACGGGGACTGTAACCAGTGCGAATTCCGTAGCTCTGGGGCAAGGCATAAGCCTAATGCCTTAAACCACTCACTTCGGCGAGGGATTACGTCATCAATAATGAAAGAAAGTATTACACTTGATCTTCATCGAATAATTCTTTCCGATTGTCTGAATAAAATTAGAAGTAAGGATAAAGTAAGGCACAATAACAAATTAACATACTGACACTATAGAATATGGAGGTTCATGATAGCGCGGACATATGCATTCCAAACATCCCTATCCTAAGCTAATATTTTACAATCATTCCTGTATAATTCACCTTCTTCAAATTATTAATGTTAATGGTATTATTGCACTTCATTCTTGAGCTACTTTGAGCTTTCCCTCCGGTTTTCCTTGAAGAGGTTTCCTTGCCTCTACGTATTCCATTTACCATTCGTGCCACATGTAGGTTACTGCAACTCTTTATTATCGGAAGATCTTATTGTATGCTCTAGTACAAAATTTAATAGCAGAGGAGATATACCATTGCTTTGTAAATTTGTGAATTTCAAAATTATTTGAAGACTGTATGCCTATCCGCACCTTGTTATTTGTGCCAATAATACGTCAATTTTTTTAGGAAATCCGAAATTCTTAAGGTACTCTACAACTTCTGTTTCTTCATTGAATCGTATGCCTTTTTGAAATCTACATATAGTCGATGTATAATGCCGTGGTATTCTAATTTATTTTATAGAAACTGTCAATCTGATCTATTAAAAATCTACTTTCTCTAAATCTAAATTCATGACATCGTCAATAAAAGGAGCACATCCGTAAGCAGGCCCTATTTGTTAAAAAATGTATGAATTTGAAAGTAAACGAAATGCCCTTAACAAACGAAAAATTGCATTTCAGTTAGTTTACATAGGCCTATGTCGGAAATTTGTACTTCATTTCGTTTTTCTTCCCACCTGGACTGGACACGACTAGTTGAAAATTATGACTATTTTCACCGAAATATGTCCAGGTAAGAAAAAATAATGAAGTGAGCTGAATATTTTTGATTCAATCTCTTAATAAATTACCATAAAGTGTTAATTTCTATCAATTACTAATTAGATTACATTTATTCGTAATTAAAATAAAAATGCGTTCTTGCTTTCCTTAATTGGTTATTGGTTTTAATGTTAGATTATTTCAATAATAGATTAAATCTTCTGTTTAAAGAAGTTTTAATTAAATTAAAAAAACTATCAATGCTTTAACTAGGGATACTTGTTTAAAATAAAACGTTTGCTTTAAACCCCTTCTGTTATATCATGCAAGTTAATATTAAAAATAAAAGAAATAAAGCAATGCCAGTACTAGGCTCAGGAGGCTCTTTTGAGGTAGTGGAGGTTAATGCCCCATCTTTTTTAGATAATCGGTACTAGATGTCAGCTCTGTGTGACAACAGCTTTTACCCCTAGAATAAGCGTTTGTTACTAATTTACTTTAGAAGCTCAGTCGATCCTAAGGCCATGGTGCCGCCAGAAAGTTTAAGCTAGATTAAAAATCCTGACCCCATCGGAATTCGAGTCCCCGAGCTTGTAGCTCATTACCTTATCCAACTACGTTACGACGTGCTCTCAGTATTAAAATTAGAAGATTAATATATATATATATATATCCTAGTTTGAAGAACATCTATAGGAGATCAATCATTACATGTGAACATGCCTCTACATGCCAATCCATCTTTGAACTGCTAAATTTAACAATGCCATTGGCCTTACGTTACAACTCAATTCAACATCCATTGGATTAAGTCTTTGACAATTACCAACCAAATCCCGCATTCATGCGTTTTCCCCCTTCCCTTTTCAAAACCCTGAGGGCAAGTAAGTTTTACAATTCACGTTCCCTGACACTGTATTTTACTTAGCAAATGCAATGAGGGGATGGGGTGGTTACAAACATTACTAATAACATACAAAGACATTCAGACTTGGGCTGTTGTACATTTTGTTACGTTAGAATATGTTTCTGTCTCCCTTTGCAAGCTTCCCTAACATGCAAGCCGTGTTACCACACTTTCAATTAGTGACAAAAACAATTGGTCGATGCTAATGTCACATGGTACCCTAACTTTACTGACGTTTGTCTAGTTGTCTCGCTGATGAGTTGCTACAAGGGGAAGCTGGAAATGGAGTTACAAGCCACCCAACTGTCATTATTCACAGAAAATGTTATCTTTACCTTTTACATCGAATTATAGACATTGGTTAAATATCATGAATCAATTTAATTGTTTTTATCTTTTCCTTTTCCTTTTCTTCAATAAAATTATTGAAATGAAAATAATTGTTTTACATTGATAAAATATAGTGAAGACATTTTAATAAACAGAAGATTTACAATATTTAAAAAAAAAACATTTATTGAAATTTAAGTCTCATTAAACGTTGCTAACAATACGGGCCAAAATTCTTTAAAAATGCGTCAGAATTTTAAGTTAACTTATTAATCACGGTTAGTATCCAGTATCGTAACCAGCAGTTTAAGACATCATATCTCAGTGCAGTGTTGTGAGACTTTCACAGGTTCGAATACCCTGGGAAAATATTTTCTTTTGACGAGTATGGAACCGATGCTCACCTAACATCATGAGGCATTTGGGTAGCTACAATAAGTAACGACTCCAAATTGAGAAAACTAATTGTCGGAGGACATGACACGCTAACCACTTGTTCCCCCTATACTGAATAGAAGATCATCCATCGCTAGGATTAACATATGCGGATGTGAGGTGGGTAGCCGACTGGTAGCCCAAGGGTCATCTAGGCTTTCGCGTCATGGAGTGGAATCCTTATCAGAAGACGTATTGAGAGCTTATTCTCTTTTCAGTCTTTGGAAAATATAAAACAAACCTAGGACATTGAAATGTATAGCGAATCCATCAAAAGGCCGTAAAATAAAACTATTCCCTATGTAGCGACTGTAAGTATTTAACAAGAATAATTAGCCTATTTGAGCACGCTGATTAACATATTCTGCATTTATAAACAATCTCAATTAAAATACAGTGAGGATAAAAATAGTGATTGTACAGTTAAACATTTTATTAAATGTTCAAAGTATTGCGAATTGATAAACATAAATAGTATAAAATATATTTTACATAATTATATCTTATCTTCTTCTTCTTCGTCAGGCTCTACGACTTCCAGTGGAATGTCTTGGCCTTCTCAACCAGTTTACGCCACTTCTTCCTATCTTGTGCAGTAGATTTCAAATCAAAAATCCCCATCTCTCTCAAATCTTCAATTACGTCATCTTCCCATCGATCCTTGGGTCTTCCCCTTGATCCTGTTCCCTGTGGCTTCCAATTCAAAATATCATTCGGCAATCTTCCCTTTGGCATTCTTAGTGTATGTCCAAACCATTGTAATATTTTGGATTTGATGAACTAACTATATTTTCTTTATTATTCTTGAGGTATAATTCGTCATTCCTTCTCAACCTCCAATAATTTTCTTTAAGTCATATTCAAAATTTGCACCAAGACCGGCCATAAATATTGTTAAACCCTTTACTGGACCTAGCACTCTTCTAAATATTTTCCTCTCAAACAATTATATCTTATAGTCATGAAAATAAACAAGTATAAATTTCTACGAGTAAGAGGCGAGTGTACAGTGTCTCTCGATTATCTTTTAAAGATTTTACAATTTATATAGCAGTTTTGTTCGGTTATAATGAACCTGAGGGCGCGAATATATAATTACATATAATAGAGGGTGTTTGAGTTATGTGGACCTTTCGGTTTGAGTGAATCCTGTTAATATTTTCTTTAATTTGTGCTGCCCTCGAATAGAAAATATTTTAACTTCTTCCCCTCATCAACGTTGACGTAGGCCTATTCAAGGTCAGTTTTTTTTATTCTTTGTGTGGAGAAGAGTTTATTTGTGATATTTATGAAAATGACAATTTAAAAAGTTTTTCAGGCTAAAAATTAATTCTTATTTCTGCTATTGAATATTACAAATGTTGAAAAAGTCATAAATATATTATATAGATGCTGTTTTAACATACTGACGGGTTTGGTTTGATGTTATGTGACATGGCGGCTGTATAAAATAATTAGACATAGGAATTCGGTTAATGTGGTCCATCCACGAGACGGTTAAAGTGGACCTGGGACCACTTTATACGAATACGTATATTTTGTCAATGAGGATGCTATTTGTAAAACCATGCACTTAATTAATTTTATTTAATGTCCTTGTAATTTTGCTAAACCCAAAGACCGTCGCTTTCTGCAGTTGAACACGTGTGAATGTTACAATCAACAATAATGTTTCAAAACATTAAAAAAATAGCAACGCTTTTTAATTACGATCAGCCGTAAATATTTTCAGATTAATCTATGCCTGTCTGTATAAATTAATAGAGTAAGTAATCTTAAAAATAGACTCAAAGCTAAGGTGGAGGTTAAAGTGGACCTTTCTTGTAAAGTAAAAAGTTTATAAATGATGAAGATGTTTCCATATTTGAAGAATATAACAATACTATTTCATATTTATAACACGCTAATGATAATTACTGTAATTAAACAAAATTCAACTCCCTTAATTAAAAGAAGAAATACACATTACCCAAAGTTCCTATAGGCCTACGTATAATTATATATTCTATTCTAAAGTATTCTGCCCGAGGGCAGGTCTTTCACTGCAATCACAGTATTTTCTTGCTATGTTTTGCACCTTTACTAGGGGATTAAAGGCGCTGTAACTTCCCATTACTTTTCAACCGGTAAATGATATTGATGATGATAATTATGATGGCCGAATGATTTTCGGGGACCGTTGTGCCCTAAGCTTCGTGATATTTGTCTTACAGGTGAAGAAAAATCCCGGAAAAAACCTCACCCAGGAGCCTGTCCCGACCGGAAATCGAACCCAGGCCCGTTGCGTTACAAGGCAGCACGCTACCTCGAGACAACAGTGTTGAACTAATTACATATTACTCAATATTTCTTATAATAGATAATTACTAATTAACAGAGTGTTTTACTGTACCTTATTTCCTCGGAATAATAGGGCGGATATTGTAATAATTCCTCACATTTTTTTATTCAAACATATTCCATCCATAGTAATTCGGCCGCGGTGGACTAGTGGTTATGTTCCTTGCCTCTGGTCCCGAGGGTCGCGGGTTCAAACCCGGCCGGTGTCGATGGATTTTTAAGGACGGAAAAATCCAAGGAGCAAGTCCTCCAGGAGGGACTTTAAGCCGTGGGTCCCGAGTCTGAAGATTTCAGGCTCGTAAAAAATCCTTAAGCCTGAATGAAAAGGCCTCTAAGCAAAATTTACCGAATTTTCCCGTCCTAGTACTACCTTGATTTCCTAGATGTCAGTATCAGGCGGAACGCTGACCACGGACCTCTCAAAATGACATCTATACGAAAACAAGTGTAACTAAATTAGTATGGTTCAAATTCTTCCCTGTAGGGGGAGAGCGCCTAAATCTCTGTAAAGGGAAAACATGGGCTTACAAAAAAATAAAAAGTAATTCTGCTCGAAGGCAGTTCCTTCACTGCAATCATAGCTTTTTCGTGCTATGCTTTCAGCTTTACAGGGAATTGTATGTGTGGTAGCTTCCCGTTGCTTTCCACACCGGTGAAGGATGGTGATGATGATAATGATAAGGATGGTGATGATGATGATGATGATGGCCATATGATTTAGGGGACCGTTTGGGCCTTAAACTTTTCCTGACATTTGTCTTATAGGTGAGGAAAACCCCCGATAAAAACCTCACCCAGAAAAACTGCCCCGACCGGGGACCGAACCTGGGCCCGCTGCGTGAGAAGGTAGAGACTACATCGGTGGACTCAAACATATTAACCAACTTAAAACTAATCTAGATGAAAATGCATTAAATTTATTTTCATTAGTCTCATTGATTTTTTAAAATTTGTATCACTATTAGTATTAGACTAAATGGAAATATCGTATTTGTGGTGTAGCATATTTGTGATATGTGCTGGGTTCTTATTAATATCCTCTGACATTGGGGATTTGAATCTCGGCACGTTGTTAAAAACATTTGGTGAATGTGTGACCAATGAGTTACTCCTACTGTTCTAAACTTTTGTACCACAAAATTGTCTTATATTTATTCGTCTGTCGTCTTGCCTTTCTTATCATCTAATACATCCATCTTATTTCCAGCTGTCCAATCATTCAGCCAGTAACTTTTGTTCAACCTCATAGTCCTCTCGACGAAAATCAATGCCGTTTAAGGAATTGTTTCTAATTGGCAATCATCAAATAAACTGGAAATAATTTTGATTGATGCCTTCGATATTATTGCACTCCATACAATAGCGACACCCAATATTATTAAAAAGGGATCTAATATCTAGGCTTCAGGCACTCAGTACAATTCAAATGTGAGGGGTTGCGTTTTTGTAGCGGCGGGAATTTCAGGCTGGAAGTTGAAATTAGAGGGAGTCTCTCTGTACGTAGCCAACTTCAAGTCTTTACCGCAGCACATTCGTAAGCTAAAATCAATTATTTGCAGATTCGTTTTACGTGTCAGGCTCCTATGGTAGGATGGGGTGTTGTGGTGAGATAAAGGGGGTGGGTTATTGCTGTAAATGGGTTTTAACTGTCAGCAACAGCAGTGGTGAGTTGGGTGTTAAAGTGTTGGGTCGTGTCACATAGGGATGCAGGGGGTGACCACCGGTACCACCCATTCGATCAGAACAAACTCCCTCATCCCACGCAGATTCTATTTCTTCCCACGACATCGTACACGTGACCCCCACCCCCTTTCTGAACACAACTCGAGGCTCGAGATCTCTTCAACTCACGACGGAAGCAAATCAGACATCTGTTTTTGCCAACTGCAGAACCACTAACTAACCCTTCTTTTCGAAAAAACTATGCTAATTCATTATAAGAACCAACATCTTCAATTAGTGAGACCGCAATAATATTAAGGCGACTGGAAGCTGTGTCATAACCATTTCAAGCACACTTATAGACACGTGGACCGACTTGGCGCTTCTTTGTGCAATAACAAAGCTTGTTTTGGCTGAATAATCCATATCTCACTTATATCCATAATAGTTTGCAATACAATGACATCCCTACCTGACAATTTTCAAGGTAACGTCAGAGCTCCTTAAACAATTAATTCACAAAATATAATCTTAAGAGTAAAATATTAAAGTAAATAAATACCTTGGCAGGTGTCGTCGTTCTCAACTAGGTTATTTTTTTTAACTGTAGGCCTTTCAGAAACCGGCTTCTATCTTAACAGAAGTAGCTCCCGCCCTTTTGCTGAAGATGGAAGCCGGTTTCTGAAGGGCCTACAGTTATAAAAAGAATAATCTAGATGAGGACGACTGCACCTGTCAAGGTATTTATTTATTTTAATATTTTACTTTATGACTTTTATATACATATACGGAATATTATTATGAATTTTATTAATATTGAAAATATAATTAAATCCATAGAAAATATGCCTACAATTATTGTAAATACAAGTTCATAAATGTTACTGAAATGAGGCGTCCACAACTGTATTGATGAAACCTGCGCTCTTAAATTCACAAGGGAACTGTCAACCTTTGCATACCGAAATCTACAATGAAATTTCTCCTAGAGAAGCGTTGTGATGTACCATGATCATGTACAAAAAAATATCTGCCGCTTTTAGCTGCAAGGCACCAAAATCCAGCACCAACTCTTCATTTAAACTACAGGAAAGTAATACAACTTCTGACTTGGTGGACTGGATAATCCTCATATTCTGCTGTCCGCGCCATGCCCCGACGCCCTCTACATCACTCTATTTAAGCAGGGACATCTAACTGTTTCGCACACTAGATTGCCATTGCTGATTCTGGTTTCGATTTCAGTGCCTTGCAGTTAAAAGCGGCAGATAATTACATCATGACGCTCCTCTGTGAGAAATTTCAAGGTAGATTTCGGCATGCAATGTTTGACAGTTCCCTTGTAAGAACAATTGAGCGTACTTTCATAAATTGCTGTTGGATATGAGATAATTACAAGTAATAAGGTTGACGATACAAGTACGTGATTTTATCTACGAATTAAATTTTATAAATCATTTTTATTTCCCATAGATTTCATTTTTTATTACACTTTTGCAGTTTAAAGGTTCGTGAAGATAAATGTAAAATGATTTGATTGCAGAACGTAGGAGGTCCTTGTGATAGTAGGAGGTTAAGAATCCAATCTTTCTAGAGAATATGCAGGAGATACCAGTAGGCTTGTCAGCCCAGCGTGATCCCACCTTTACCCCAGAATACACATATTTGAATTAGAGGCTGAGTCCAACCCAAAGCCATTGTGCCGCCATAAGGTTCAGACCAGTTTAAAAATCCTGACCCCATCCTGACTTGAATCCGTTACCACCCGGCTTATAGCATTCTGTCTTTACCAACTACGATACTGGATCATGGAGGGTTGCATGAAAAATTAATTAAATAATACATATAATAATGAATATTATTTGTATAACATGACATCTATGTAACCTATACGTCTCCTTTCGGCTTAATATTGAGGATAGCATGCTATAATTTATTGACAAGAAAATTCTGATCTATAAGTGCAATGAAACCAACTCTGTAGCTTAAAGAACCTGCAGATTCAATTCCCACATTCACTAAGGTCCTCTTCTTGTCCCTATCTTCATCCAATCTAATACAATTCTCATCTTCTATATCTAGTTCCTAAGATCAGTTTGAAAATTATATTTCAAAATACGCCTAGGCCTTTCTAATGGTCATTTAACCAAGGGTTTCCTGATAAAAATTGAAATGATTAATATTTTCACCTATTCGAGATATATTTCCTGGCCGCCTCTATTTTCTATAATTAAAAACCCTGACAATATCATGATAGTGATATATATTAAGGAATTTATCGTTGTCAAATTTCCACTATACTCATTTCTTACGGAGCAAATATTCACCCTATGATCATACTTTTGAATCCTTTAACTTTGTTTTCTTACCGTAATGTTTGTGATCGTATTTCTCTCTTATATATTACTATAGGCAAGAGTATCACTTTATATGTATTTTAATGTTTAAATTATTAGACAAAACCTTGAATTTCAACTAAACAATAATAATGTGCATTTCTTGGTTTTCTTCTATTGACGTGTTATCAGAATGTATGTAATGAGTACAAATTATTCAACTCCAAATTCCGTGACGCATATATTAATCACAGAAATGGGTGACCATCTAGCCGGTATAGGGCTGACATGTGGTCAGCATGTCAAGTCCGCGATGGTTTTCTCAACCTGGAACAGCTACTTATTGTAGCTTCCCAAATTCTTCATGAAGCTGGTTGGGCACCGGACTCTTACTGGCTGAAATTCCATGGGGACTCGAACCAGCATAAGTCTGGTAGCTCTGGGCCAAGGCATCATGCCTTAACGACTCAGCTATGGCGCTGGACTAAATTATTCAACGTTATTCCGAATTTCTGTATATCTGAAAAACTATAGTCCCAAGAATAAAAATAAATGAAACTAATTTTATATTCAATCACTTGCTTGAACAGGAAATTCTACTAATTATAAAATAAAACGTGTTGTAAATTATTATTATTATTATAATTATTATTATTATTATTATTACTATTATTATTATTATTATTATTATTATTATTAGTATTATTATATTCAGTTTTATACAAGGTTATTAACCCGGCCCAACATACATAAGGGACGAAAGTTGAAACTATATCTAGTTGGGTATTAAATAACTCTTGGCAGACGCGTCCATGTCGCGAGACTGGGCACTATTAATACTAGCGGCTAAGTTCTGCCAAGGAAACAGTGTTTCGGGTATAACGAGAGCCCCTGCCTAGGGACACAGGTGAAGTCTGTAACGGCGAACGAAGCTACAAGATACAACACGACCACTAAAGGCTCGAAGAGCGGATGTAGCAACCTTCTGTTTTCTGGAATAGGCCCTAATATACAGGGGAGCTGGGGCAGAAGTTCAAAGATGGCGTGACCAGTTTTAAGCTGGAACAGACTAAACTGCTTAAAACTTGATGTCGATGATGATGATGATTATACTCGGCATTATGTTTTTTTATCAGTATGTTGCAAATACATTCAACGATTTATCTTATAGCATAAGTTTTTTATGGACTAATATTGTTTGGGCTAAGTCAATCGGAGGGGATTTTAAGTGGGTCCCCAGTCTCAAGAGTTTCGTGCTCATGTAAGAACTTCAAGTCTGAATTAGAGATTCTGAGAAAATTTAATCGTCTTCCCCCATCCGAGTAATAGCTTACTTGCCAATTTAATGTCTGTTTGAGGCGTTGAGCTAACCACTTGTCACTCGCTGACAACTGTAGGAAAATAAGCTAAATTAAATGAGCCTGATTAAGTATCTCCTCCAAGGAAGTACACTTGTCCCACAAGAGGATGTATGAGATTTTTACAAATTCATGGACTGTAAAAGTCTAATTGGTCAATTAAATAATTTACTGTATTACTCAAGATAGTCAAAGCATTTTAATAGTAGAAAAAATAGGGAAAAACATGGAGCGAAAGACTGTAACATCTATTGTCACACTCGTGTAGATCTCTTTGTTGTAATGGCCACATTCCACCATGTGCAATGTCCGAGCTAAATTCCCGCAGTCGCCGCAAGGGGTCCATTACAATCAACACCATACTCTTGTACACACGAGTTGTGGTAATCGGCATTCTTTGTTGAAAGAGGCGCAATTTCAAATGACATAGCAAATCTATCTCAGCTTCTTTTTCGTTCCATACACTTTTAGTATAGGTTGGCTGATGAGTTCGTAAAATAAAATTTAATATATTAGGCCTATATATATATATTGATTTGTAATATTTAGGCTTATATTTATGGTTTTCCATATAAAAAGTATGGGAAGCTTGAACCTGTTTGGTCTATATTCCTATGATTAAAGACGAAGTGGATCCTGGCAATAACCCAACCTAACAATATTACTTTGACGATTAAAATAAATGCATTTCTTGCGACGCAATTTTAACTCTGTTCATAAGAAATGTGTGTCTCAAATGCTACCACTCATTCTTACTAGACCATTATTTTTAGTTTTTATCATGTTATCTCCCCATATTCTTACATTGGAGTAAAATATTTCTTGACGTCATAGTTTACAAGGTTAATTTGCACAGAACTGTAGTTAAGAAACTACATATAAGAAATAAACCTTAAAATTAACTTTAAGGGATCCAAAATGTCATTATTAGTCTCAACTTTGAGCGCGGCTCTTTTAATATTCAATGTAACTCTTTCAATTCCAGAGAAGTGCCCGAATACCATCATATTTAAAGCTGTGATGTAGGGTAGGATCACAAGATAGTGTGTAATATCTACTTCAGATGTTCCTGAACAAATATATGTACACCAATTAACGGTTAGATAATTTTTTTCAGTAGGGGAGATCGGAGTTAGTTAGCATAGTTTTAAGTTTCTCATTCTATTATTTTTCTATATACTACTGATAGCAAATGTTGCCGATGCTGTGGATGGTGGAACTCCTTGGCTATAAATTAATGATGAAAGTGTCATAAAAAAGTGGTAAGACTTATAACTATTCGTCAAAAATTGTTAAAAAAATTACAATACCAATTTACCCCAGATCTGGGGCAACTTGCAATAGCATATTAGTTAATAGGGTATGAGGAATAAACGTTAAGTTAGTATTACAAATGAATTAAATTAAAAAGTCAGAAAAAATGCCGTGCCTTTTACGCACTGAATATGTAGAAAAATAAAACAAGTGTAAAAAGTGTAGTTATAAAAATCCTGAAATAACAAGGAAGCCATCATTTACTGCTTCAGGTCCACTAAGGAATTAGGCAAATCGCTCAATTTAGAAAGAGCAAAGCCTAGGTTTTATGTCCTACATCGATACATACCATCTTAAGGGTTTTATTACCTCTCGAGGTCAAAGATTTAATCTGTAGCAGCATCTGATTACCTCGTTTTTCGGCAATACCTAATCTAAACTCTATATAGGGTCATTCCATGTCAAGTGTCCTAGGGGTCCCCACTCGACCAACTCAGATTTTGTTCAAAATTTGTACATGTGTAGGCCTACATACATTTGTTAGGTTACTGCATCAATCGAGACAAAATTTTGCACAGTTACCTAACAAATGTAAGTGCACATATGCACAAATTTTGAACAAAATCTGAGATGGTCGAGTGAGGATCACTTTTTATTTTAGGACACTTGACGTGAAATGACCCTACAGGAATGCTGAATTCATCTGCAATGTCAGCTAGTATTCTTTGATCCACAAAATGCAACGTACAGTATTCCTTGTTGTTTCAGCAGAATTCTTCCGCACTTTCAGACATTCTTTTGCAATTTCTCATGATAAACTTGCTACAAAAATAGTAAATAATAACTAATAAGAAAGAAAGTGGTTAAAAAATGCAAGGTGAAGGGTAAGTTCGCATAAGCCACGCGTTTTATGCCAATATATTCTTAAGTTGACATGTTAACGTGTCTCAAAATGACCTTTTAGACAAAATTCCTATCTCATAAATTTCATGTAGGATTCCAGAACTTAAATTCAATCTTCATTGACAATTATATCCATCATAACTGTTGAAAACACCTAAATATACTTTAGGGCTTCACAGAATAAAAACTTTTAGTGAAACAAAAAAAATGAATAAACTTACCAGACAGGCAGAAACTGAGAAAACTAGATGTCTGTCTTTCCCGGGAGCACAAATCATACTGAAACTACTAGGAATATTGCATCATCCTGGGTGGTTTGACAGTCGATAGGCAAGCGTTCTGTGTTCAGTTGTGGGAAAAAAAGTAAGCTGAATGTCAAGTTATCCCTTATGCGAACTAGCCCTAGTCTCCCCTATTGTGTAGTATGTTATTACAGAAAATATATCTTAAAATATTTAATTCATAATGTGGGACTGAACGGTTAAATTAGTTCTCACAAACAGATCTTTAATAGACTATTAACCCTCACTCATTTTGGCCTCGGTTTTAATAGTTGTTTTGTAAGTAAAACACTGTACGTTTTTGCTTTTTTAGTATAGGCTATGATGTAAGCCTAAAACCTTTTAGTCTTAGAAGTCTCAATTACAGGTTACTAATTGGTTTAGTTTTATTATTGTGTAAATTCTTTTGTTTTCCCATTTTCACCCTGTATTGTATACAGTATAACTTACTGGATTATTTAAATTTTTATAATGAAAACAATAAAAAACAAAAGACTATATAGTTTAAATTTGAGTCGATTTGCACAATATACAGTAATACAGCAACCTTTTCCTTACGGCGAGATATAAGGACCCACCTCCGGGGTAACAAGGAGAAAGCCCACAACGGTCTGAGATGAGCGGAACCCTCCCACTAGGGCTGAAATAATGGGAGGTTATGACGATGAATCTTAAGAAGGCAGCCCATTCAATCGCCTTACTCTGTGAGTTGCCAGTATCACCTTCAGTGGACAATTTGCATTACTAAATGTTTATATGAAATCTAACTTTCATGAAACCGGAACGAGCAAATTGCTTAGCGATGGATGACGAAGAAGAAGACAGTAATAATTTAAAGTTGTACATATGATTTTGTTTTCACTGCAGTCTGTCACATTTAAATAACTGACACCAAAATTAGTGTTTCGCCAACCAGTAACCTGTTCAGGCGAAGCGGTTCTCACAGTCTCGTCGCGCTCCGTGCTGTAACTCTCGTCCGGTATCTTGAGACTTATTTCAATTCATTTGAAAATTGGTTCAGAATTGGGGGATTGCTATAATATTAGTAAGAGTGCAGCTGTACTCTTTTCATAGCCATAATAAATGTTACTAACTTACCAACTACCCCAAAGGAATATTTATAAATGTATCCACCTTCAGCGAGACGCATTCAGCCACCTCATCGAGTTCAGTTCCTCGAAGAGCATAGAGAATGAGTCGAAAAGTAAGATATCTGGGGATAACCCTAGATAGAGGACTTACCTGAACAAATCACATTGATCAGATTAGACGGAAAGCTACTCAAAGACTTGATATATTAGGCCCGCTTCTTAACTGGGGAAGGAGAGAATTGTCTGTCGGAATGGTGTATTGCTTTGTAAGCAGCTAATCCCAACGATTATGGACGTAAAGGATGGAGGCACGCTGCTCATGGTCACGCGCAGAACCTCCAAGTCGTTTAGTGTAAGAGTCTCCACCTGGCGACTGGCGCACCTTGATGTCTCAGCAACAAGCAAATTCATGAAGACTTGGGAGTTAAACAGAGGTTTGTTTCTAAGCTTCTTGATGCGGAAAATTCTCTAGGTCTCAAATTGGATGGTACCTCTCCTATCCAGGGAACGGCTAAAAACTTGTCAATATTTCACCTCAATACTTCAGCAATAGGAATATCCATGAGAACCTGAGAGTTGAACAGAAGTTTGACTCTAAGCTTCTTGATGGGGAGGAGAACTCTCTAGTTTTCAACTTGGGAGAAAGGCCTACTTCTCCTACCCAGGGAATGGCTGATAACTTGTCAATATTTCACGAGGATGTAGCGCATCTTAATACGTCAGCAACAGGGAAATTCATGAGAACTTGGGAATTACACTGAGGTTTGACTCGAGCTTCTTGATGGGGAGGAGAACTCTCTAGTTTTAACTTGCGAGGTATCTCGCCTACCCAGAAAAAGGGTAAAAACTTGTTAATATTTCACAAGGATATGTAAATTCGAAAAGCACAGCCGAACACATCAGTAGCCAAGCACTATAGCGAATGAGTAGGATTTTTTAGTTCGGCAACCTCGGTTGTAAACGGACGAGCTATTTTTAACTCATCATTTCATCTCTCAGCGAAAGAAAACTAGCTACTGGGCTCTAACCCTTCCGATCAAGGTTTTCTGTGATTTCCCCTGGTTGTAAAGCAAATGATGGAACATTTCAAGAAAGGTCCATTGCCCGTTTTTATTGAAAGTACACCGGCGCTAGGCTCAAAGACTACGTCTTCTAAAATATTAGCGCGTTATGCTATTCCCTCTTTGTAGATAAGAATTATTATAAATTCCAGCTATGCATTTCGTATGCAGGAATGGATAACATATAGTGGGATATCTTTCAGTGCGCGAAACTCTGACCTCAGATTTTTTGGTCGTAGCCATGGTTATGTTTCGCCAATTTAACAGTAACAACATTTTCCTCGAGCGAATTACTCTGGAAAAGTATTGAACTATACTCCTCTAACAAGATGAAGCAGCAAATTTTGTTACGAAATAAAACATAAAACTCCAGGGCCGGACAGGTCTAGAAGGACCTTAAAACATACCTCTAGATTGCATATAGTATACCTCTAGATTGCATATATTAATAGGATATCAAAAAGTCATAAAATACAATTTTTAATGCAAATAAATGTATTTTATTTGAGATAATATGGCTATCAGATTCATCATATTAAAAGGTTTATTTTTCATTATTTTATGTTGGTTTAAGGTTTAATATATTTTTCTCCTTCATGATGACCGCTTGGCAGTCCTGGCCCATTAAAATGAATGCTAGTCTCTCATAATTGAAGTTTCCATGCATGAAATGGGTCTGTTATCAAGAGAAAATGGTCTGAGAAGGGAATGTAGATGTCCAGGGGAGCAAGCAAACCACATCCTCATATCGAGAACAAGGTCACAATAGCGGTCAAGACAAAGAGTCTTCCGTTTCCACCTGGTTTAATCGAATAAGCAGTCAGCGTAACATTAGAAGAGACGAGCATAGATCCAGCACAATTATCTATTCTTTGACAAGTTCCGCTAATTTGCGGTTCATATGGTGATTTAATACTTTGACAAATTAGAATATTTTTCTTACAAATGTTAAGTACTTATTTCTTCTTCTTCTTCTTCTTCTTCTTCCCAATTATACCATATAGCGGCATTAGGGGACTGCATGGAACCCACTTTTAAAATTCTATTCATATATCCTCAGGCGAGTGATTCTCCAGTGCTGAAGGTCCCTTACCTCGCACTACTGGACTCCCAGTATTTATTTCTCCTCGAGAGCCCGGGTATAGTTATATTTTCAGGCACTGGGTGCCCATTTCATCACCTATTATGATTCGCATAAGCTATGGTGTGACTTTTCTTTATCTCGGTCCCATGGAGGAACATTTTAAGATTTAGGCCGTATCTTAAAATAAATATAGTAATCTTATTTTCTAATAGGCCAAGTCCGATGTTTTGAGGTTCAGGTTATTAAATATACTTTAGTTTAGTGAATAGATTCAAGTAGTTAAGAAGCTGTTATCCATTTCAAATATAGCCTTAAAATATTTATGGAAGCTTTGGGTTTTTTTTTTTTTTTTTACAATTTGCTGGTAATTATAAAAGGTCCATTTTTATCTGTAGTTATCATGAAATTAAAATGTAGGCTATACAAGTTATTACTGGATCCTTTATATAGCCAAAGTAAGATAAAAAAATAATTCCAAGAGATAGGTATAGAAGACCCCTCGTCTACCAGCCGGCTGTTGACCTCACATCCACATATTATATACAATTTATAAAAGTGGACGGTCATCTAACCGATGTATGAGAGACTTGTGGTTAGTATGTCGTATCCTCCAGTCGTTGTAGATGGTTTTATCAATCTAGAGCCGCTACTTGTTGCAACTACCCAAATTCTTCACGATGCTGGTGGGCGCCGAATAATAATACTAATAATAATAATAATTACAGTATTAAAATAATAAAATCCCGCGCCGCAGCCGAGTGGTTAATGCAAGATGGCTAGGCACAGAGCTACGGGACTTGTCTCGGTTCGAGTCTCCATGGGGGAAGCAATTTTCTCATGGAATTTCGGTCAGTATGGGACCGGTTCCAACCCAGCATCGTGAAGAAATTGGGTAGCTACAATAAGTAGCGGCTCCAGGTTAAGAAAACAAGAAATAACGGCTGGGGATCCGACATGCTGACCACACGTCACCTCTACACTGCATTGGCAGGATGATTGTCTACCTCTGTGTTGAACCCACATGTAGATGTGATGCCAGCAGTCGGCTGGTAAGCCAAGGACCTTCTAGGCCTATCGAACCATGGAGTTCGTTATAATAATAATAATAATAATAATAATAATAATAATAATAATAATAATAATAATAATAATAATAATAATAAATGTTTATTCGTAAAAGAATGAATTCCTTCGGCTATTGAGAAACGTAAGGCTTTGTACATGCAGTACACATTCCTTATGTGGCGCGAATACTGCATGACTTCATCCTCCGCACTCACTGCGAGAATTATTGTAGAACTCTTGTTACCGGTACACGAGACTCTCGTGGCCGCACTCCCTTTCAGCCGCTCCCGCTTACGAGAGCGAGAGGAAGTAGACAGAGTTTGGCCCTCTTTCTAGGAACAATAATTAAAAAGAAAAGGTCAGAGATGCATAAAGAAATTAATTAAATATGATTTATGAAATTCAAAGTAGCCTATATATTTGAGTAAAGTGGGTTTACTGAAACTCAAATGAATATCCAAGTAAAACTGATATTTGTTTGAGTTAGCCTCAAAGTGTTTTTTAAATGCAGAATCACTTGTAGTGAGGTCTAGTGATGTTTAACAAAGCAAGGGTCTGGTATGGATCATTAGAACTTTTATTTGGTCGATGTTGACAAGTCATTGTGCCTACAAGTGAAGCTTGACCGATGTCTATTTTAACAAGAGCCATCACGCGGGACGCTGAGCACATCTTCGCCTGAGCGCCCGACCGTGGGCCACCCCCTCCCCTCAAATTAAGTTATGTGGCAAAAACGTTCATTCATTTATTTTGCACGATCGTGATTCATTTGCAGTACGACTTTTTTAAAAAGACAATACCGAAAACCTGCAAAATCCCTTCAAAATTTAAAGAACTGTCAAGTGTATAAATGTACATTGGAAGTAACCAAGTTAATTTACATAGTAGTTATGTTTACTTCCCTCCATATGTCAGCAAGTGACATGTTATTAGCACAACGCTTCAAAGTGACATCTAGTGAGTAAGTAAGGACTTATTTAGATATGAAACGACGATTAAATTTTGCTCAGAGGTTTCAATTTAGGCTTGAGGTTCTTTTATGAACCCGAAAATCTTCAGACTCGGGCCCCACGGCTTAAAGTTCGTAACTTTTAATATACGTAATTCATACCAACCACTATTAACTTATATAGTAGAACCAACATTTCTTAAAATCTCTATTTTATTTGAAAATTACAGCTAGTTACAGCAAACTGACGTCCCGCGCCGTAGCCGCGTGATTAAGGCAAGATTCCTTAGCGCTGAGCTACGAGACTTGCGGTGGTTCGAGTCCCCATGGGGGAAGAAATTTTCTCATGAAATTTCGGCCAGTTTGGGACCGGAGCCCACCCAGCATTGTGAAGCATTTGGCTAGCTACAATAAGTAGCGGCTCCAGGCTGAGAAAAACAGCTATAACGGTTGGGGACCCGACATGCTGAATACATGTCACCCCTACGCTGGCTGGACGATCGTCTACCTCTGTGATTAACACATGTGGATCTGAGGCCAGCAGCGGGATTACAGGCCAAGGGCCTTCTAGGCCTGTCGCGTCATGGTATAGCAAACTGACATAACGTCGAGTATGATGTACAGGATATATATATATATATATATATATATATATATATTATTTCATAAATTGTAATACAATGTCAAAATTTTCAATGCGAAATTACGTTCCTGATTAATAAAAGAGTCATCCTGATTCTAGTCCAGAGCTAGTCACAACCTTTTCATAATAAATATAATGAAGGTTTTAAATTACTAGTAATATGTAACTAGTCAACCATTGCATGCTGAAACCTATCTTGAAGTTTCTCTCAGAGAAGCATTGTGGTATACCAAGGTCGTGTTCAAAAAAGTATCTTTCGTTTTTATCTGTAAGGCACAGAAATCAAAACCAGAATCCAGCAATGGCAACCAACTGTATGGAGCAGATGGACTCCGTGAATAAATAAGAGCGGAGTGGAGTGTGGTGACACGCAGAGAGGACGGCAGGTATTGAGGTTTATCCAATCTACCAATTCAGCAGTTATATTACTTCACTAGAACGAGAGATTTGGCGCTTGATTTTTGTGATTTTCAGTTAAAAACGGCAATTTTTTTTATAGACACGGCTCTGTACATCACAACGCATCTCTGAAAAAAAAAGTTTCAGGGTAGGTTTCGATATGAAATGGTCGACAGTTCCCTTGTTAGTAGGAACAGGCTGTGTAGTTAAAGGTTAGCATGTTGGACTAACCTAGTGGCCAGGGTTCAGTTCTCGACTGTATTAAAGAGTATGGATCGGAATTCTCCTAGTCTCATGAGGACAACTTAATATCTATTTTATAATAGATGTAGTAAAATTTAATTAAAAAATAAAAATTAATTTTTTGGGGTTTGCGTCATCCTAACTTTCTGCATTAATTTTTTGATATACGTTAAAATCAATTAATTCAGTCGACCTTGGTTCTTTGGAATTGTCGTGCATGGATAAAAGCATAGCCTACAAAAAGTAGTTTTCTTGTATGGTGTTTACGTTGTAGGTAGTTTTGGGAATTTTCGGATTAAAATTTGTTCATAATTACGATCATATATTGTACGAAGTTTGAACACACAACTATCCAGTGTTGAAAGTTCGTATGTCAGTGAAATTCTCATTAAAATTTGACCCCAGATAAGCACTGGGATCGGGAGGAAAATATTTATCCTACAGCGAATCATAAATTACAATCTTATCTTTAAAACAATTAATACGTGTCACATAATGCAATTGTGCGGATTTAATATTGCTTAACAAGTTAGCTTAATTTCTTAATATAGTTGATATTTGTTTCGATGGGCGGGACATATGGCACGAATGGGAAATGACAGACGTGCATGGAAGCTTCATTAAGGAAAACCAGAGGGAAAACACCCAGTTGGTAGACCAAGAATCAGGTGGGAGAATAACATTAACTATGATTTGAGGGAAGTAGATTATACAGGGGATGATTGGACAACATTAGCTCAGAATAGGGATATATGGAGAGCTTATGTCCGCGCGGCCATGAACCTACGGGTTCGATAGTGCCAGTGAGTTAGTTAGTTGATATTTGTTTTATTATAACATTTGAAACAATGAGGGATAAATTTCAAGTTTTATATTTTTGGAATAAGTTATTACATTGCTTTATTTTCATGTTTTTTATATAATAAAGATCTAACTTGGAGCCGTTATCATAAGTAATGCCACGAGTGATTTCCAAATTATCAATAAATTCACGACTCACGAAGTGAGGAGTGCATTTATCTAGAGAATTTGGAAATCAAGGGTGGCATTTGTTAGGACTATTTAACGAATAAAATTTAGCTATTCACTCACAAATCATTATTTAACTATAGTTATTTTAAAATATTTATATATTTAATGTAAACGGCGATGTTTGAAAACAATTGAGAAACGATTGGTACGCTTCATTTGCTTCTTTTGTTCATCACTGCAACCAGATCATAATATTATTTATTGCCAAAGGATCGCAATTTTGTAAGAATGCACCTAGTGGAGAAATTTATAACCAACGTTATAGGTTTCTGATGTCCTATGATGTAAATATGTCAATTATATTTATCTGCAACGTCATTTCCTGGAAAATAATTCGTTTAAGAAAGTGCAAACAGTGTTTTTTTGTGGTATAATCAAATGTTACAAATGTTGTTATATTATCTATTGCATGCGCTTTATGTTGACATTCATGCACTATATATACATTCTGGGTAGCCGTATTTCTTACGGAGTCAGTCACTGCAAAATAATGCTATGACCTATTCAGAATGTTAAAAAGGAGGTGCTTTCTTCATTATGATAAACTTTAGTTGGTAAATTCTAGGCGAAACACGACTGTGATTGGTTGTAAATAAAAAATCAATGAATTGTGATTGGTCGTTGACTCTCATTTGGGGTATGAGTTAAATAGTCATAAGTAATGTCACGAGTGATTTCCAAACTATCGATAAATTCTCGAATCACTTAGTGACTCGTGAATTTATCTAGAGGATTTGGAAATCAAGAGTGGACTATTTAACGAATAAAATGAAGCTGTTTGCTCAAAAATAATTTCTCAAAATATAGTTACCGGTATTTTAAAATATGTATATATGTAAACGGCCATGTTTTAAAAAACAGAAATGTGTGGTTATGTTTGATGTTTCATTTGTTTATTCACTGCCACAGATAATCTCTGATTCACTGCAACTTGATCATAGCCTATTATGTATTGCCGAATAGGATCGCATTATTGTAAGAATGCACCCTAGTGGAAAACAAATGAAACACATCAAACTGTATATTATAACTAACATTATAGGTTATTAATTTTTTTGTAAGCATCTCAGTAAAATCATTATTTAAAAACACAATTATTGAACACACATGTGTAGTTCGAAGGAATCTGTTCATTATTTGCTATATTCAATGTATTTGTTGGAGAGTCAATCACTGCAAAATAATACTCTGACTTGTTCAGAATATTAAAAAGGAGGAGATTTCTTTATTACAAATGCAGGAGCTGGTAGAGATAAATCTATAAAGAGCGAGGTGAAACATGACTGTTATAGGTTGTAAAACAAAATTCATTAAATCGTGATTGGTCATTGACTCCCATTTGGGGCATGGGTTAGTAATTTTAAACATTATGTTTCATTGATTTCGTTTTACTGAGTAGGCTACTTGAAATAATAAGATACTAATTAAAATCTATATTTCTTTCTTTAAAATCAGTTAGTATTTTATTGTATTGTTTACTTGAAGATTGTTTTACGCCATCCTATTTTTTTTATTCTATAATTTTATTATATAAAATAATAATAATAAAAAATAATATATATTTGTTTTATTCTATAATTTTATTATACATCTACTGAAATGGATAGTTTGAGACGCTCAACTAACATTCTAAATTGTAAAAAATCAGTAATATCATCATCAGACAACAAATGAGAGTCCAAAATTCAATATTAGATTTTGTGAGATACAGACAACTAGAATGGTATGATCATTTAGCCTAGTAGAATGCCAGAGACAAGATTATCCAGACAAGCTTTGGAGTGGATTCCACTTGGGAAAGGAAAGAGAGGTCGACCTAGATTTAAATGGTTGGATGATATAAGAAGAGGGAGATAGCTCTGGAAGAATTGGAATGGGAAGATAGAGAGGAAAGATAAAAATTTAAAAAAGCTTTGTGCACAGGAAGATGCTTTATTACATTGTAAACCTATTTTTAAATAAATTTTATTGTAACTTGTATGTTCAACTTTCATAAGATTCATGATGTGTTCCGTTGAGGTATTTTTCAAAATTAAAATATAAAATTATGGAATATTCATCTGAAAGGTCCGTTTCCTCAACTTCATGATTTAACTGTAGCGCTTTCGGGACTTGTCCCATCATCGGCAGGATTCAAAACCACTTTTGAAGCGCTACAGTTAAATCATGAAGTTGAGGAAACGGACCTTTCAGGTAAATATTCCATAATTTTATATTTTAACTTGTATGTTGTAGACCTATGTAACATTGCAGTCTTGTAATCTGAACTTTATACATGTGTTATTTGGGTGGAAGAGAATTCTTTCTGCCCTTAACTCCGCCAGAAAAGGCAAATCTTTATTATTATTATTATTATTATTATTATTATTATTATTATTATTATTATATTATTATTATTATTATTATTATTATCATTGTTGTTGTTATTATTATTATTATTATTATTATTATTATTATTATTATTATTATTATTATTATTATTATTATTATTATTATTATTCCTTTTATTGAAGATTCTATACAGGCAACTTACTATAAATATATGACTTGAAGAAAGGGCAAAAAATAGTAAACAAATAAAATAAAATTAGAAGCGGATATAGAAATAATGTAAAAATCGCGATAACAATACGGATCATATGAATTATTGGTAGAACAGGTTTGCAATCCTATGGTATTAATTGCTCGTCAGGATATAAGTTACCTTTACCATAAATAACAATTATTTTCAATTTAAAGATAAAGTGATCCCATTAAAAGCCTTGGGGAGGTCCTTGAGATAGTAGGAGATTAAGGATATGACGTGACAGTCGCTTTTACCCCCAGTGTTTGGTACTCGTTTTAGTTATAGGCTAGGTCGATACCAGGGCCATGTTGCCGATAGAAGGTTTGGCTCGATTAAAAATCCTGAGCCCACTGGGGTTCGAACCCTCGACTCTTCGGCTAGTATTGTATTACCTTAACTAACTACACACGTTACGGTGTGTTCCAATTTTCAATTTACTAGAAATATATTCCACTCAAGACAATTAAACTAAAAAAGCTAATAGGACTCACCCTCTCCTTGAAATTAGGGGCTCAGAGCCATTGTAGGACAAGTATATATTTCACTATTCCGAATAACAGAGCCTTAAACATTTAGTAAATAATTATTTCTGGTAAAATATGAATATGATAATAAGCACAGCAACATTAAGTTATAATGGTCCATACATTCATCCATAGTAATTCTGCCCCAGGGCAGGTCTTTCACTGCAATCATTGCATTTTCGTACTATGATTTGCAGCTTTACTAGGGAATTACAGATGTGGTAGCTTCCCACATTATAATGGTACTCCGAATGAATAAAACAGAGTTTGCTTCATTTGTTACATGAACTATCACATTACTCTAAAGAAGTGGACTTGGTCTACGATGATTGTGAACCTCTCAAATATTCCATCTAGTGGAATTGTTGAACTATCATTAGGTTGGTAGTAAGAGATGTAAAAAAAAATAGCTTGTAACCAGTGACTTTTTTCTAACATGTACTATTTAAGAGACTGAGTCGAAGGCATGTTATAAAACATTTTATGTTTGATTAACCAGTTTACATTAGCGGAATTAATAAAGTATGAATATTTAAGATATAATAATAATATTATTTTATGTTGCTATAGCAATCTTCAAACCTCAGCTGAAGAAAATCCATCTCGTGTTGATAGTCCATTATTTCAGAAATCTTATTATTGAATATAAATAAACACCCATTTGATATAGCCTATTTGATACAGCGTAAGATGGCGCAGAAGCTAAATTATTCTAAGGAAACCTGTAAGGATGTGTGCAACAAAATGTTACAAAGGAAGTTACATTTTGTAATCTCAAGGTGGAGATGAAAATTTTAAGAATTCGTATTGGACGATTTAGTGATCAACACATGACGTTACAAGGTTGCTTGACTTTCCACGGCAATCAGTTGATTGCTCGAGTGTGACGTCACGTCCGTCTCACGATCCAAAAGATGAAATCGAGCGTTGCGTAACAAACAGGCATCACAAACAACGTTTGGGATTTTGGACCCTAACTTCCAATGTCGAATTAAACGCTTCGTAATACAAACAACTGCAGACGCAATATATTTACAGCCATCCCAATTTAACTAATCGATCCACACCTTTTCATTTAAAATACCACCATTTGCTTCATTTGCTGACAAAACATTTGATGTTAAGTACTTTACTTATTTTTATCTTTCTATATCAAACTTCTTGTTCACTAAGTATGATTCATTATGATTCCTCAGGACTAAATCCTCTACATTTCGTCCCCTCGTAAATTACATTTTTTTATACTAATTACAGTGAATGGCCTGGAAAGCTTCAAATCAAAGTCCTGGTAGCATTAATTTGGACTCTTCCTGAATGTTCCATTACCACCAGCCGTTGTAGACATTGCAACGAATTCGAATACCTTCACTTCACGTGATATGGAAATTCTCCAAATTAAAAGGCATAACGTTGTATGGACACTCCTGGCGAAAAATCTTCGTTCCAAAGGATTCATTCGGAAGTGCACTGTATCGACGATAAAAATAAAAATAAGCGTATTGATATTATCTTGCATTAACAAGAAGAAAAGTGAAGGCGAAATCATAGACACAACTAATGGTTTTTTAAATTTTCCAACAAAAACCTGAGGAGGTTAATCAAGAAAAAAGGGAATGTCTGTGAATCTACAATACCTTATCTTCTAGAAAAATACATCAACAAAACGTCTCTAAACATAGAATTTAACTTTTCATCTAAGCATCTATGGAATCAATTTTGCATATTGTAAATTCCATGTTAAATATTCAGTTTTGTAATTTCAGGTAAGTTAATAAACAATTATAGGTTAATTGATTTCAAAAGAATTTACGTTATTACACCATTAATATTTTATACGTTACTTTTTATTTAATCTCACTTGTTAATAGTCTTTGATATTCAGAGTAAATAAACGATAACAAATTTCAGAGTTTCAGAGTAAATTCGTAAAGAGACTTAGAGTAGTAGTAGAAGTTTCCAGTAGTAGTAGAAGCAGTAGTACTAGTAGTTATAGTAGCAGTTTCTCGCCTCAATGAAGGAAGAAGCAACTACAGCGCACCTTACTCCGAGCGAAAAACACTCAATTCTCTCTATGTATATTCTTCTTTCCTTTTCTGTCTTCCTATTCCACACTCCTTCTCCATGACAATCGTAGTCTTCCTCCTTTCATCAAACATTGAGAGATCTAAAACAAGGCTCCTCTAAATAGCATCTTGATTTTCCTTAGCATTGTGTCCAATTCATCTCAAATTCCTCGTTAAATGTGGATAGCAACGGATTTTCCATTTGTTCGTTTTTATATTTGGCCAAAAAATGCGAATAATTTTTCTCAGGCATCTGTTTAAGAAGACTTGCAGGCTCTTCGATATCAAATAAGTCAGTTTCCATTTTCAAATCCCTACAACAATACTGACAACATTAGATCTGAAAACAGACTTACAAACATAGGCTACTCAAAAGGTTACCACTTAACAGTTAATTTCATAATTTCGTTGTGTAAAGTAATGGTATTCTGTAGATCCCATAAATGCTCATGCAGATTTATATAACAGGATTCACGGTTATCAGTCAATGGAATGTGGAGAAGTTAGGGAGGCTAGCCATACACTCCGGTCCAGTTCACCGTGAAACATTTTTCGTTACTCTTATTATAGAGGTCTAGTGCTAGTCTGGACACGAAGGAGTAAAGAAAATCTTTAAATGTCCATTATCCAAGCTCGTAGTTAGACGCCTCGCACTTGAGTTACTTGGCCTATATTACGGTAAATCATAAGAATACTATTCCCAAAACAGCAGAAATGTTAACACCAGATTTAAATAACATTTTAAAGATTTTAAATATGCAGAAGGTAAATTCAGTTACGCTAAACATATCAGTGAAGTAGGACATTATATGGAAAGCAAAGATAACAATACACAAAATACAAACCAGAGGTAAACGTAGGCCTACTGAAGGAAATATACATTCTAAAATATACCGAAAATAATATGATTACAAACGAGAATGGAACCAATACGTATAACACTCTCTATAGAATAAATACAACCAATAGCCAATAGCCCAACAGCCTCCTGCTGACGATGGAATTGGATTCCGAAAGGCCTTCAGAATTTTAAAAGATTTTAATCAAGTTGAAGAGGACTGAACCTTACAGGTAGGCTATCCATTCTATAATTTTATATTAAAATTTTATATTATTCCTAAATCCTTGTAACTTTTTGTATATTAATATAGGGTTCTAAGATAGGCCCTATATATTTTTCAAAAACAACTTTCAACTTTTAGCATTTGCCACCTTGGATTAGGATGCTAGCAAATACCAAAATAATCTCATTTCATAATAATTAATACAATATTATTTAAGAGAATAAAAATAAAAATTATAATATTTAAATATGTAATTTTAATGTTTTTTTCCCGACAGATGATAGATTATGAATTCAGTCGATTATTGTGATTTATAGCATTCAATTCAAGACTCTCAAATACTTAAAACATAGCAATCAAATTTAATTGAATTCTATTCATGTAATTATAACTAATTTCATATTCAATATGTATACAGAAAAAATAAATCTACTCTCTTTTACTAGGAATAAGAATTATTAGGACGAGCCATAAGGCGTATTCTGAAAATATACGTGCTTATATACTGTATTCAATTCGCTGTTTCATATATGAAATTAAGAATTTTATAAACATAGCACAACATATTATAAAAAGTTTCTATATCCCTTAACTAAAATAATAGGGTAGATGCAAACAAAGCGTAATCTTTACACATACCATTAACAGTAAAAAAAATCCGGGAAAGAAGCAAAGGAATATTTCGATGAGCACTAAACACTACATAGAAAAGTAAAAAGTGTATTCCATTTGAGAGCAATGTGACTTTTATTTACAGGTACTCTGTCCTTTAGCTGAAAGGAGTATAGATGACATAACTAAGTTATAAAGAAACCACATCAATCATTCTCGCGAGTAACTGTGACAAAAATATATATACATAAAATATAGATATTCTGTAATAGCATTCAATGTTACTAATATTTAAATGTAATTTTTGTAACAACCAGATTTTAATAATAATTTAACATAATGGAAAAATTGTGGGCCGCGAGTGACCCTTATATATTTTATTTTCAGCGTAACTTTAATTTACAACGGATTATGAACTTGAACTCGACATTTTGTCCTCATTCTCTGACAGAAACTTTTTTAATGTTTAAGATGATCATGAAACAGAATGATGTTGTCCTCATTCTCTGACAGAAACTCTATTATTGTTTAAGATGTTCATGAAACAGAATGATTTCAAGGATAAACTAAGTTCGATATTGTATATCAAATAAGTTAAGATTCGAAACTTTTGTTAACTCCTATGTTAATCCTGAACAAAATATTTGACATCAAATTTTTAATATCGTTAATCATACATTTCATAAAAATTCCGAATCGTTAAAAATTACATTTTTTCAACTAGTCACTTTTTGGAAAAGCGATTTGGGAATTTTATAAATCATAAATAGTTTTTACTCAATAACTTAAGTGAAATATACAGGCCTAAACATGTTTCAACAAATATAAAATAATTTAAATTAACTATAGTGATATTTTGTAAGTTAATATTATTTCCTGTCAATTAGTAAACATAATTGTATAAATGAATATTTCATCTTGCCACAACACTTCTATTTGAAGTAAAAGTTCACAAGAAGAAGAAAGATCTACATTAAAATTCCTCATAATGGAGTGTACGTTGTTTGATGATTTCATCGATAAAGTTGTTAGTAAGTTTACATCTTAACATCAATTTTAAACCCATGTTTTCTCTACAGGTATAGGACCGACCTGCTATAATCTACACAATACCCACATCAAATTTAGACAATAAAAACAAGCTGAACTTACCACTTTAAAGCTGAATTACGTTCAATCACACCTCTTTCTTATCACACTCCTGTAAAGGAAGAAAGTACGAGTTAGCTCACATCTGGACAAATAAATGCCTGTCAATATTATGTTAAACTTCACACCTTACGAATTAATTACAAGCTCTGCATAAAATTCCATGAAGTATCTAAATAAAGTCTTCCTTGTCGAATCAATGCAAACAAAGAACAGCGTTTTGACTGATCAACACAATTCATTTCATATTATTATATACTGACATGTGTGATTTTTATCTTTAGAATAAACTTTGTGTTTTCGGTCTGGGTTTCCAATATTGATGGAAGAGATAAAATTATTTTATAGACTTAAAGAAGGAGTTTTGACTGGATACCAAATAAGCAATTTTGATAGATTCACAACTAAAATAATGTATTCCAGCAATAGATAAATAAACAAAATTTGTTCCTAAATCTTTCCTGTTTCGGACTCTTGAGAATCTTGTAAATTATGGTATACAATACATTATTATTATTATTATTATTATTATTATTATTATTATTATTATTATTATTATTATTATTATTATTATTATTACTTTTTTTAAAGCTTGATGTCTTCTATATCTTATTATGAGTGTAATCAAAAAATCAACGCACATTCTAAAAAAAGCATATTGTTAGAGCACAAATCATGCATATCGGTACGTGTACCAATGGATCCTGTAACAAACCGTATATGATGCGAAACCGATATTTTTAACTTTAATTTCTTAGAAAATTTCAACTAGCCTATAATATTCTTAATTATTAGACAAAATTTGATTAGAATTTTGATAGGACGAGATGGGTTAGGCTGGGGTAAAATTTTAAACAAATAAAATGGTCTCCGATTCAGATCTCAGGGCGGGAACTAATTCAGGGAATACATGGTAATATTGGGGATACTTGGAAAATATTAGCTCAGTGTAGATATATATGGAGAGCTTATGTCCGCTCGGCCATGAATCTACGGATTCAAAAGTGTCAGTCACTTAGTTAGTTAATATGATGACTGATGAGTGTCTACATTAAAGAACGATATAGTTTAAGTGCTTCTTTTATGCATTTCTATTCATTACAGAATCGGCCGCGGTGGACTAGTGATTATGCTCCTTGCCTCTGGTCCCGAAGGTCGCGGGTTCAAACCCGGCCGGGGTCGATGGATTTTTTTAGGACGGAAAAATCCAAGGAGCAAGTCCTCTGGGAGGGACTTTATGCCGTGGGTCCCGAGTCTGATGATTTTCAGGCTTGTAAAAGATCCTTAAGCCTGAATGAAAGGCCTCTAAGCAAAATTTACCTAATTCTCCCGTCCTAGTACTACCTTGGTTTCCTAGATGTCGGTATGAGGCGCAACGCTGACCACGAATCACTCAAAGGACGTCTATACGAAAACAAGTGTAACTAAATTAGTATGGTTCAAATTCTTCCCTGTAGGGGGAGAGCGCCTACATCTCTGTTAAGGGAAACATGGGTTTACAATATACAAGAAGATTCATTACAGAATAATTTTGAAGCATGAATCAATGTCTTACTATAGCCTATTTTTAATCCTTATATTTAAATGATATTTCATAGAACTAGAAATTTCACACAGATATAGCATTTTTTTTTAAATATTCTATTTAGCTTATTATAAAATATTACCACAAGAAGTATGTAAACTTAAATACCTAACTAACTCAAGACACTATCGAACTCACAGGTTCATGACTATACAGACATAGGTTCAACACACACCCCTATCATGAGTTATTTATTTTCAATCATTCTTTGCTTAATTAATCTCCATCAACTCTTAGTTGATGTTATTCTTGATCTGGCAGACGAGTGAGTTGTGATCTGAAAAGAGCGAAGAGAAATATTGTGTTAGTAGTTTATATGAGTATGAAGAAATATAGTTACTGTACGAGATATGAAAGACTGAAAGAATAATTATATGTGACTGTGAATATTATTATTGCAAACTAAATCAGGAAAATTGGAAATTTTAGTGTAAAATTTGCATGAAGTTATTAAATAAATTTTTTCTGTATCAATGTAATAGCTGCTAGTGACAATATATATATATATATATATATATTTATATATATATATAAGTTATATATATATATAAGTTATATATATATATATATGCCTACATAAGGTAGTGAATAGCTTATACTCCGTTTTCACCTATTTCTCCAAATATTTCTATTTTATGTAGCTTCTTCTTTACCCTATATTCTAACCAATATTCTGCATAGAATCTTCAACGTTTTTTTCAACTAGATGTTTATAAGAAGATAATAATTTTAATTAATGTCCTATTTTAATACGTAAATGCTAATTTTCAATTTGAAGATCAATAGGCTAATCGTTAGATTATTACTATTATTATTATTATTATTATTATTATTATTATTATTATTATTATTATTATTATTATTATTTGTTCAATATTTAAAATTAAAATAAAATTTCTGTAACTGAATATATTTTTTATGTAACTGTATTGAGCTTCTGTTTTCTTGCTAGCGAGGCAGGCAGAAGAAGGTCGTAACATCAGGTGTTTTACAACGGCATTCAATCCCTCCACCTCCCACCCTTTGAATTTTATTAAGGCTATTTTTTACGATCAATATAACAGGTACAATCTGAATCTCTGCGAGGTCCCTATACCTTCTGTATTACGGGCGATTTACTACCTACAGGCTTCGATCATTGCGTTGCTTCAGTGCTCTCTGTACACTCAACTTGAGACTTCTTTTCAACTTGCATTTCTCAATAAATTGTCAACTATGCTGTTATGTACAACTACTTTCAAAGTGTATATTTTATTCTATATTGTTGTATTTTGTATATTTTATTCTCTTCATTACGATAAGTTATAATAGAATAGTAATTCTACGTGTGGTTGACGCAATAGCCTTTATAATGACTTATGGATTCGAACAAAAGATTTTGGCTCCATTGTGTGATAAAAAAATATAGATGATTGTGATGTCACAGTACAAAAACATTACAAATACAAATATTATTTGGTATTTCGCATAAACTATTTAATTAAGGAACGACGTTTTTGTCAGCTCCTCTGTCAGCCCTTTATACCAAATATCTAATATAGTATTTACTTTAAGCATTCCGTTTCATTATCATAAGCAATGCCACGAGTGATTTCCAAACTATCGATAAATTCACGACTCACGAAGTGAGGAGTGAATTTATCTAGAGAATTTGGAAATCAAGAGTGGCATTTGTTAGGACTATTTAATGAATAAAATTAAGCTGTTTACTCAAAATCATTATTTAAATACAGTTATTTTAAAATATTTATATATTTAATGTAAACGGCGATGTTTGAAAACAAATGAGAAACGATTGGTACGCTTCAATTCCTTCTTTTGTTCGTCACTGCAACCAGATCATATTATTTATTGCCAAATGAACGCAATATTGTAAGAATGTAGTGGAGAAAAAATGAAACACATCAAACTGTATATTAATTAATTTTTGATGTACTATGATGTAAATATGACAATTATATTTTTCTGGGAAAAAATGCATTTAAGAAAGTGCATACAGTGGTTTCTTTTTTTGATGGTATAATCAATTGCTACAAATGTTTTTATATTAACTCCCGCATGCGGTATGTGTTGACATTCATGCACTATATATACAATCTGGTAGCCGTATTTCTTAGTGGGTCAGTCACTGCAAAATCAGTGTTAAAAAGCAGGTGCTTTCTTTACTATGATAAACCTTAGTTGGTAAATTCTAGGCGAAACACGACTGTGATTGGTTGTAAATAAAAAAAGCATTTTAACGTGATTGGTCATTGACTCCCATTAGGGGCATGAGTTAAATAGTCACATTAATGGTCCACCGCTATGGTCTTGAGGTAGCGTGATGCCTTGTGACGCAGCGGGCCCGGGTTCGATTCCCGGTCGGTACAGGCTCCTGGGAGAGGTTTTTTCGGGGGTTTTCGTCACTTGTAAGACAAATGTCAGGAAGCTTAGGGCCCAACGGTCCCCGAATATCATCCGGCCATCATCATTATCCTTCACCGGTGTGGAAAGCAACGGGAAGCTACCACACCTATAATTCCCTAATAAAGCTGCAAAGCATAGCATGAAAATGCTATGATTGCAGTGAAAGACCTGTCCTCGGGCAGAATTACTATGGATGGATGGATGGATCACATTATTGAGCTGTGACTTTTCTATCATAAACCATTTTAAAGTACAAGCTTTTGCAGCAAACGGTATTGTGCATATGAGTCAATGATACGTGGAATTATTAATAACTGACTTTATGTGTAATAGACCTAAGAACCGCAAGCATCACCCTTTAAGGTTGTATTAACATTTTTCCACAACGATCATATTATCAATTAGCAGTATAGAAAATAAAATTTTACAAATGTTTTTCAATGATGTTAAACAAAGTGAGGGATAGAGAATAAGGGAGGTCAGAGAATTAAAAATTGTTTCAAGATCCGAAAATTATGGCTATAGCGAAGGATAGAAGCCTACGCGATTTGACCGCATAGCTGGTCAAAAGGACACAAGATTAATAAGAAAGCTACGGACAGTTATCCACGAGGCAAATATCATTAGGTAGACCAAAACTAAGTTACAAAAACTAGTAGGAGCATATTTGGGGGGGGAAGTGGTGTTGCACTGACATTTGGAGATTATCAAATACAGTAATAGAAATTCAAACAGCGGATTTTTTTTGAGAAAATTAGTGTGTTGTACAAGAATGAACAAAAATTAATAATATTAAAGAATTAGGAAGGAATTTTTAATCGTAGCAATAAGGATGTAACTAACTCACTGGATCTATCTAAACCCGTAGATTCACGGCCGCGAGGACATAAGCTCTCCATACGTTCCTATCCTGAACTAATATTTTCAATCATTTCCTGTATAATCTATTTCCCTCAAATCATGGTTAATGTTATTCTCTCACCTCATTCTTTTCTACCAACTGAGCGTTTTATCAACTGGGAATTAGTATATTAAGTTTCTACTAGCCTTGGCAGACTGGGATACGTCATTCTAATCAGAAGATGAAGGTGTTAGTATGTCTGACCATAACCACAGGGTCTATAGTCTAACATAGAATTTTTCCTTTCGGTAAAGTGTCTGAGACGGAGTTTACTCAGCCTCGCGAGATTAACTGTGTAGCTATTTGATATGAGAAAACAAATTTAAAGTATGGTCGAGGAAAAGCGCCATGCTTACCACAAACATTCCTTGCACGTTTTTGCTAGTCTGTGATAGTGTTCAGTCTATCTTGGTTCTTCCGACTAAGCGCCATAGTCCTTATTTCTCACATAGGCCTACTATTAGGCCTACATATTGATAACATTCTTAGGAGAAACTTTTAAATAATAGGTACGGCATTGACAGGTCAAGATAGTCTACGGAAATTGTAGACATAAGGATCTAGTATATATCCTAATGTCTTGGTAAAACGAGTTGCGAAGCATACACTTTCGCAATATATCTTCATCTTCTTCTTCTTCTTCCTTAGCTTTACGGCTCTTTGGGTCTAGCCGCCAACCACTCGTTTCAATCCTGAACCTTTGTTTCTCCATCTCCTGACTTACATATTTTGCACATCCGACTTCATACTTAACTTTTGCCTTCCTACATTACGTCTACCTCCGGGTTTAAATAGACAGTTAATTTCGGAGTCTGATCATCCTCCATTTTGGCAACATGTCCCAACCATTCCAATCTTCGTACCTTAATCTCAGCTATAATATCAGGAGAGTTATAGGGCGTACTAATGTCGTAACTCAGAATTATATCTTATCCCCCATTGAGAATTGTCAAATTTTGGTCCATAAATCTTTCTCAACATTGTACTTTCTTATGTCATTAGGTGCAATTACATTCTTTTGGTCATCGTCCAGGTCGCACTTCCATGTAACACTATTGGTCTAATGACTGTTTTATATAATCTGCCTTAGCATTCTTACTTATATAGGCATATATATATATATATATATATATATATATAATCAGTAAATTATTAAGAGCTCTGGCACGTATGTTGGCACTTATTACTTTAAGTTTAATGTCCTCATGGGACTCACTTGTTGAATTGTTGATCATAAGTGTATAAAAGTCCCGCGCCGTAGCCGAATGGTTAAGGCAGGAAGCCTTGGCGCAGAGCTACGGGACTTGCACTGGTACGAGTCTCCATGGGGAAGAAATATTTTCATGGAATTTCGACCAGTATGGGACCGGTGCCCCACCCAGCATCGTGAGGCAATAAGTAGTGGCACCAGGTTGAAGAACCAGCTATAAAGGCTGGGAACCCGATGTGCTGACCACATGTCACCCCTACAATGCCAAGATGATCTTCTACCTCTGTGATTAACACTTGTTGACGTGAAGCTAATAGTCGGCTGGTAGGCCAAGGGCCTTCTAGGCCTGTCGCGCCATGGAGTTTAGTTTAGTATTTAAAAATGTATACCTTTCCATAATATTGTTCATTGATTAAAACTCTTAATTAGTCTATATTTGGTCTTGTGTGTATTATTCGTCAGGCCCATATATGAGGCACTAGTCTCAATCTGTGCTCAAGTGCTCGCAAAGATCTTCCGTTTACCACAATAACATCAGCATTCAGCAGTCTTTAATCTAAGAAATTTTAAAGAGGTTATGTGGGTATATTCATTAATTCGATTTACTTCATTTATTGGGGATTGATTAAATGCCATCCTCTTAATTGTTTCATTGACACAAGTAAAGCTTTATCTCTGGTTCGATGTTTGACGCATGAACTGAATTGGACCAACTAAAATCCTGAGGAATAATTAATTACGTATTGTGAGAATTTAGCTCTATTATCAGGAGAATGCATAGTCGTAGCAAATTATTTAAAAAATCATGAAAACATTCCTATTACGGATAGTTAATAGACCACATTAGCTATTACATACAGCAGTTTATAGTTTTATACCCATGGTATATTTATCTTGTCGTGGTGGAGTGGCTTGCGTGCTTAAATGATCCTGAGAGCTATGCCGGCGGTAGCATTGCTGCCGATAGGGTTACCCATGCCGGACTGGTCGAAGGTGATAAGCCAGACGAAAAAAGTATCTTGGTCAAAAGAGTGACGATCTTTCACCGTAAAAATATAACCGTCAAGAAATGCGGACATGGGTTCATCTCGGGTAAAATTTTCCGGAGGTTAAATAGTCCCCCATTCGGTTCTCCGGGCGGGGACTACTTCAGGGAACCCATGCCAAAGGCTCAAACACAGGAACATGTTCCTAGGAACATGGAATGTTAGGACTTTATACAATAGCGGTTCACTAGAAATATTAACACGGGAATTAGATAAATCGTCCTTGGATATAGTCGCTTTAGAGGAAGTTAGGTGGCCAGGAGTAGGTAGTCAGGAATCAGGAAGCAGGAAGCTTTGCATTATACTACGGGGGTGCAGAAAGACCTGCATTTGGAACGGGAATTTCAGTCAGAAGGAGGATCCTATCCGCTATCCGAGATATTAAGTTTGTTAGTGATAGGATATCATACATAATTCTAAAGGGTAAACGACATGATTTTATAATTGTAAATGTACATGCCCCCACAGAAGATAAAGATGGCAAGATCAAGGATGGGTTCTATGAAGAACTAGAATGCGCATTTGATAGCCATTCACGATTACTACAGGGGCATCTCATTACTTTCAACTTCGTACAAAATTCTAACAAATATATTAGTCAGCAGACTTACTCCCTACATTGATGACATAATAGGAGATCATCAATGTGGATTTAGAAGAAACAAGTCTACAACAGATCAGATTTTTAGTATAAGACAGATTTTAGATGGACTCTTACTTTAAGGGAGGAAAGGAGATTACAAGTATTTGAGAATAAAGTACTTAGGAACATTTTTGGACCAAAGAGAGATGAACAAACAGGTGAATGGAGAAGACTACATAACAATGAACTACATGGTCTTTATAGGAAGCCAGATATAATAAGTACAGTTAAGTCTCGTAGACTACGATGGGCAGGACATGTTGCACGTATGGGGAATGAAAGACTTGCATGGAAGCTTCTTGTAGGAAAGCCAGAGGGAAAACGCCCAGTTGGTAGACCAAGAATGAGGTGGGAGAATAACATTAACTATGATTTGAGTGAAATAGATTATACAGGGAATGATTGGAAAGCATTAGCTCAGGATAGGGATGTATGGAGAGCTTATGCCCGCGCCGCCATGAGCCTACGGGTTCGATAGTGCCAGTGAATATGTATACAGGGATATAACTGTTTCCTTAATGATGTCACACATTCACGAACTCATTATATGCGCCCTAGCCGAGCGGTTTAAGGCATCATGCCTTAGTGCAGAGCTACAAGACTTGCAGTGGTTCGAGTCCACATGGAGGAAGAAATGTTCTCTTGGATTTTCGGCCAGTATACAACTTTTGCCATCCAGCTCGTGAGGAATTTGTATAGATAATATGTAGCGGCTGGGAGGAAAATATAACGGCTTGTACTTGACATGCTGACTATATGACATCCCTATGCTGACTGGATTATCGTTGACTACATGGATATGAGGCCATTTACCGACTAAAAGACTAAGCGAATTTAGGGCTATCACGCCATGAAATAGTAAAACTAATTTAATAACGTTATTTACATACCTCAACAATTAAAAAGTTTTATTTTTCGATTAATTCTTGGCCATAATAATTAACCCTTAAACACTTCACGGACAAAAATCCACACCAAGCAAATTTTACTCAAAAGAATTAGTGGAATATTATAATATAAAATTATAATTTTATATTTATTAATTATACGTTAGTTTATTTTAATTTGAAAACTTATTTTACTTGTACATAAACTATAAGTTCATATAAATTTCCATTCCTTTAACGTAGTTTATCCTTTCATCTTATTAGACACGTGCCACATATCACTCCGGCCTCACAGTGACACGACATGTCGAAAGAGGTATTTTAATTATGGATCTTTGACCACACAAGAACATGGAAGGCCTCCCTGAATGAAGGATCAGCTGAATGTCAGGGCCTCCTCCGAAACAACACAACATTAAGACTAAGCTCACCCTTCACACCACATTCATACTAAACAAGACGAATATGTTGATAATTATGATGGCCAGATTAAGTATAAGGACATTTAGGGCTTAAATTTTTTCTGACATTTGTCTTATAGGTGAGGAAAAACCCCGAGAAAACCTCACCCAGGAAATTTGTTCCTAACGGGGATCGAACCCGGGATCGCTGTGATACTACTCCGAGACCACAGCGGTGGACTAATGTAAATTTTCAATTTTAAACGTTCAAACACTCAGAAAAAATAATATTTTAAATATTACCATTTGATGAAAATTCACACATACGTAGCCTAGCACCAATGTGAATAATTCGCATTATTACGTAGCGTAGTGGTTAAGGCACTGAGCTACAAGCCAGAGGGTCGAGGGTTCAAGTCCCGTTGGGGTCAGGATTTTTAAACTGACCCAAACCCTCTGGCGGCACTATGGCCCTGGGGTCGACTCAGCCTCTAACGGAAATGAGTACCGGACGCTTGTTCTGGGGTAAAGGCGGCCGTCACGCAGGGCTGACAACCCGGCTGACATAAAGTGCCGATTGTCTAGAAAAAGTGGGAGCCTTAACCTCCTACTACCCCAAGGGCCTCCGGGCCTGTTGTGGGATCACTTTACTTACTTACATAATGGTTAATCTTACCTTAATAGAAATCACATTAATAATTGTAATAATTGCAAGTTGAAAAAACATATTAGGAAAAATAGAAGAAAAACGTTTGAAATGGTATGGATACCTTATAAGAATGGAAGAAGAGAGAATACCAAAAAATATCCTTAATTGGAAAGCTAATGGAAGAAGTGGAAGAGACAGGCCTAGAGAAAGATGGATGGCTGGAGTGAAGAAAAGTATGGAAGCTAGAGATTTGAGGGAAGAAGATGCTTTAGACAGGAACCTTTGGCGACAAATCAATTTGGGTCGAAGGAGAAACACTGTATTGTGGAATATTCCTAAACAAAAGAAAATAATAATTGTTCTTAAGTAGCTCGATAGTACAGCGCCAACGAGAAAAGCTGGAGATCTTAGTTTGAGATCGCGGCTCAAGTTCACATTTTTGTCTCTAGATATGTTAACCAAAGCTCGCAGACAGCTTATCAAGAAATACTCCTAATTCACATATAATATTCGTAATTACCTGAGTTACAGCTAAACCCATCTTAATGACTTTTCACAGTAGAAAAAAAAACATTAATTCTTGTGAACCTAAGTTTCACTACTTGTGGATTAACGAAAGAGACATTTATGTTTGCTCCAAGAGGTAAACGTAAGTAGCTCAATAGTAGAGCCTATCTCTTAAAGCTGGTGGTCTTACGTTCAAATCCGGGTTCAGGTTCAAATTTTTTCTCTCTATTTACCTTAACAATAGGCTGCAGAAGGCATGTCTGGAAACATTAATTTCCATTATTGTAAAATGATTAATACACGTGTAGTTTTTTTAGAATAAATCATGAATAGGCCTAGGCCTATATCTTTTTTAACTGCTACTGGTAACAATTAGTTCTGACAACAGATGTCAAAGTGATTAATTCTGTGCAGATTCGCTTAACATATGTTGAAACCTCTCAAAATAATTGCGCGCAACTATAATCGGATCGAGATTGTTTAACGATCCAGAACAATATTCTAAATTCACTATACATTAAACTGGTATTACAGATTCATACTAAAGTTAACTACATTCGACTATGTGTAAATTCGTTTTTCATCTCAACAAATTTAGTGCTGTGTATTTTATATGATTTCGCTATATCAGGACTCGGTTTCGTGCAAAATAACTAACGTTCCTGATCAAAACAATGGCAGGACTCAAATCTTCGTGGACGGCGACTTCCTTTTATGACCGTGGCTATCCTATAACCTCACAGACATATCTCCTTTTTTATTAACCACACAATTTTCCTGCGTAATAAAACGCATTTTACGGTGCCGTAGCATAGAAACGGGCTAGGTTGCAAGGATATTCCACGCCTGATATATTCCATCCCTTCGCTAGCACCGGAAGCATGTATGCTCCAAACAATAGAGATGATGTTATAGTCAATTAATTAGGAGCTCCGAGGCCTAATTACTAACGGTATTTGCTCTGTTTGAGTGGGAAAAGTTCAGGCAGGTAAAGTGAATAATTGCAATTAATGCCAAAAATAATGACATTGTTGAAGTTGCATATACGTTTTTATAACCAGTATTTATTTAAAGGTGAAATACTCTTGATGAAATAAGGGGGCCAGACCTATGCAGAATAATGGAGAATAAAAATATTTTCTGTATAATCTAAATTTCATGGCTTAGACTTTAAGGTCTGTTCAATTTTTATACTGAACTCCAATCCATCTCTTCTTGGCATGTCCTAGACCTTTACCTCTTTTGCCTTTAGGTAATATTTTTGTATCAGTGCTGGAATTCCTGCATTATATATGGAGATAGATGTTATTTCAACAGAAAAATGAAGACGACTTACAGAAATTTATGCATGCATTAAATTAAATATGTAAATTATATGATCTAAAGATTTCTGTAAGGAAAACGAAGACCATGGTTTTAGAGGAAGAGATCCAGTGAGATCCAAAATCATTTTAGAAAATCAAAGTATAGAACAGGTGTCTAGTTTCAAATATTTGGGCTGTGATGTTGGCTACAATGTGTAAAGAGATATTGACTCCAAAATAAATAAATTTCAGACGGTGTGTGGAACAATACAGAGAACATTCAAAAATAAAATTAGAAAAGAAACAAAGATAAAAATGTATAATGTTATGGCGGTTCCCACAATATTGTATGGATGTGAAACTTGGGCTCCAATGAAAAAACAGAAGGATAGAATACAGACGGCGGAGATGAGGTTCCTAAGACAAGTTAAAGGATGTACAAGACTTGATAGAATAAGAAATGAGGATATAAGAGAAGAATTGAAAGTACAGCCTTTATTGGATAAGGTCACGAATTACAGGCCGAAATGGATTGATCATATGGATGGAATGAGTAAGGAGAGATATCCATTGTTAGCAAGAAATTATAGGAAGACGTGATGTTGGAAGACCTAGAAGACGTTGGGCTGATGCATTATGAAGTCGGAACGGGCAATTGCCTAATCCCTGGAGTGATGATGATGATGATGTTATTTCAAATTTTACTTACAGGCTTAGTTTTTTATTTTATCATTACATTGTAAACATTTAATTCTTCACGGATATCGTCATTACATATCATATCTGTTTTTGTAGAGCCTATATTATTTTACAGTACGAAAAAACCTCATATCAGCAACCAGTAATTTATTCTTATCCCCATCTTTAACAATTCACGATTCATTTCCATATATCAGCACTGGTATTACCACTATTTTAAAATAACATTTAAAATTTGCTTCTCTTGTTTTTATATTTTCTAACATGTTTATTGTGTCACATATTCACTTTTCATAAATAGGAGAGCAAATAATAACATAACATTTATAAATAAAATTATAAAAGTCTCCTTGCAGTCCGTCTCCTCAACTTAAGATGTTTTAATGCTCTGTAGGCCTTTCGGGACTAGTCCCATCATATCAGCTGAAATAAGTACATCTGCATTTGTTGACCCTCGTTGAAGCACTGGCTTAGTTGTGATTATTCTGTATAGATGATTGTGTATAGGCCTACTGGATATGTTCTCATTCAGAAATAAGTCATCGATTTCTCTCAAAATCTCAATTTCTTCAAATATATTTATCTTCGCCGATATGTTTACTCTATGTAATATTGTAAGGGCGTTATCGATGTTGTGCATATGGTGTCCTGCTTGAATTACGTGTTTTGCATAACTCGACCTTCCTCCAGATAGACAAAATCTCTAAAATGCTCTTTAAATGTCACATTAAAGCTTCTGTTGGTTTTTCCAATGTATTTTTTTTTTACAGATTGTATATTCCTTTACTGTTAAAATAATTTTTTTCTTCAATATTATTGTTTATTAAGTTGTGTAATTTATTTTCTGTTCTGTATGCTGTATGTGAAATAAATTACACTACTTAATAAACAATAATATCGAAGAAAGAAAATATTTTAAAAATATAGGAATATACAAATTAACGTGTACAGATTGTAAAAAAATACATTGGGAAAACCAGTAGAAGCTTTAATGTCAGATTTAAAAGCATTTTAGAGATTTTGTCTATCTGGAGGAAAGTCGAGTCATGCAAAACACGTAATTCAAGCAGGACACCATATGCAGAACATCGATAACGCCCTTACAACATTACATAGAGAAAACATACCGGCGAAGATAAATATATTTGAAGAAATTGTGATTTTGAGAGAAATCGATAACGACTTATTTCTGAATGAAAACATACCCAGTATACACATTTCTCTATACAGAATAATCACAACTAAGTCAGTGCTTCAACGAGGATCAGCAAATACAGACTACTTATTTCTGCTGATGATGGGACTAGTCCCGAAAGGCCTACAGAGCATTAAAACATCTTAAGTTGAGGAGATGGACCTGCAAGGTGACTATTTTATAACTTTATTTAAAATTTTATTATTGTAACTTAATACCTCAACGGAATTTTATCATGAATTTTACTAGTATAGGAGAGCAAAAATTAAAATATATAAAACAATACTGAAACCAATAGTTATGTTTGGAGGCGAAACATGATATTATCTCAAAAATCATCATCATCATCATCTTCATTCATGGATTAGGTCTGTTGACCCGTTCCGACTTCAGCCCATCTCTTTCTAGGTCTGCCCACATCTCGGGTGCATTTAGGTTTGTATTTTGTTATTTGTTTTGGATATCTGTCTTCATTCATTCTGTCTATGTGTTGCTTCCATTTTTGTCTATATGTATCCATTTTATCAGTTATTGCAAATATTTCAAGTTCCTGTCTTATTTCTGTGTTCTTGATTCTGTCTTCCTTAGTGCACCCTTTAACAGATCTCAAAAATTTCATTTCTGCCGCCGTTATCCTACTTAGGTCTTGTTTTTTTATGTATCCAGGCTTCTGAACCATAGAGCAGTACCGGTACTGCCAACATTTTATAAAATTTCAGTTGGGTCTCTCTTGTTGTTTTGTTATTTAGTGTTCGTTTTATCGTACCACATATTCCCTGGAATTGTGCTATTTTATTAGTTATATCATTATCATAATTTAAATGAAATGTCACATCCTAGATAATTGAGATGGTTCACCTGTTCTATGATTTTGTTTCCTATTACTATTTTGGATCTGATTTGATTTTTCCCTTGGAATGCCATTACCTTAGTTTTTTTCTATGGATATTTTGAGATTATATTGTTCACATATATTATGTAGTTTAAAAATATAAGTTTTAAATATAAGTTAATATTAAATGCATGGGAAAGAAAAATACAGGAGAAAATATATGGACCAGTAAGGAAACAAAATACATGGATAATTAGAATGAACTAGGAACTAAAAGAATTATATAGGGATCTGGTAGAACATATGAGATGAAAGAAACTGGAATATGTAGGATATGTGTTGCGGACGGAGCAGGAAAGATCTTCAAGATGAATTATATAAAGGAAACCAGAAGGAAGAAGAAAGGTTGGAAGACAGAAACTAAAATGATTGAATAAGGTGAAGAAGACATAAAGACAGCTGAAGGTTGAAAGATGGAGACAGAAATCTAGGAATAGCGAAGAATGGGCAGAAGTTATGAAGGAGGCCATGGTTCTTAGAGGAACGTATAGCCAAGGGAAGAAAAATATTTTCAAGAAGTCCCATAAAATCTAGGTCTAATTACAATATTTGAGATGAGGAGTCTAAGAAATCTATTCTATAACATGTCTTATTGATTGCTAAAGCATCCAGATCAATGGTACAATCTTTAATTGTCGCGACCTTTCAATGTATGCAAAGATTTCTCTCCCATGTCAGGATATTGTATCCAGGCTGATCTACTAAATACGAGTATCTTCGCATTCGACAATGGCGTACAATCGTCGATTGATAATTTTCCAGTGCACGTATCTGTAAATTTATTCTTTAATGTTTTACTGGATATAATGAGTGAAATATTAATTTTTCTTTGACTAAAATAAAATGTTGAATTTCAGTGTATGGAATAGGGACGCTATTTAAATTGTGGATTTTTAGTGAAATTACTACTGGGGTAAATTTACTCAAAATAAACAATTTGAAGTGTTAATTGGACGAGTTAAATTTAGATTGATGTAAGTAATTTTCATCAGCAGTAAAATTGTAACCATTGTATAAATTTAAATTCAATTTGAATTCAATTAAAGCCGCTATGTCAAATTTTGATTCAGGTGAAAATCTCAGTATGATAACATTAGAACATTTATTGTTCCCGAATTTTGTGTTATGTTAATTTCTGAAAAAAAAAAATTACTTAGACTATGTTAAAGTTTATCCTATCCAATTGAGAAGTCGTGTACTAACAACGAAGTTCATATACAAATACATCACGAGCATAAATATAATATCATACTAAATCGCATTAGATGGAAACGTATTCTTCAATAGAATGAGAAAATAAAGGGAATGTCTTAAAACACAGAATAGGCTATACCAAGCTACGGATAGGATAATAGTATTAAAGCCCTGTAGTAAATTCTTTGGAGAATGTTCATTTTTGAGAACAGAGCACGGAGATGGATCTACTAAGCTTGACTATTTAACTAATGCCCCAAATGGAAGTCAATGACCAATCGCGTTTCAATGATTTTTTATTTACAACCAATCACAGTCGTGCTTCGCTTAGAATTTACCAACTGAAGTTTATCATAATAAATAAAGCACCTCCTTTTTAACATTCTGAATAGGTCATAGGATTATTTTGCAGTGACTGACTCTCCAAGAAATACGGCTACCAGATTGTATATATAGTGCATGATTGTCAACAAATAGAGCATGCGGGAGTTAATATAAAAACATTTGTAGCAATTGATTATACCACAAAAAAGAGTAGAAAAAAGAAAAATGCATTTTTTCCAAGGTAATAACATTTCAGAAAAATATAATTGTCATATTTACATCATAAGACATCAGAAATGAATTAATATACAGTTTGATGTGTTTAATTTTTTCTGCCCTAGAGTGCATCCTTACAATATTGCGGTCCTTTGGCAATAAATAATATGATCTGGTTGCAGTGATGAACTAAAGAAGCAAATGAAGCGTACCAATCGTTTCTCATTTGTTTTCAAACATCGCCGTTTACATTAAATATATAAATATTTTAAAATAACTATAGTTAAATAATGATACATGAGTAAACAGCTTAATTTTATTCGTTAAATAGTCCTAACAAATGCCACGAGTAATTTGGAAATCACTCGTGGCATTACTTATGATAAATGAACCTACAAAACTTGAATAAATGTAAAGTAAAGAAAACTGGTTAAGTAAAATAAAACTTAGGTTAAGAGATGCATCACGGTAACTGAGTGAATAACTTTGGCTTATTGTGATCTGCTATTCTAATTCCGAGCTAAGTTTTAGTTGTACTGTAAACAAACTTTCATAAGATATTACTCCTCCAAATCCATCTATTGGGAGAACCATGGTGCTACTTTTACCCGCCATATGACTGAATTGTGTAAGAAACTGTCATGGATAGAAACATTGTTCTTAGGCAACATCGTATTTTACGAGAAGTAAGACTGCATACAAGGTAATATAGTACCAACAATTAGATACTTCAATTTCTTATTTATTTATTTATTTATGACAAATAATTATATATGGGCCTATCTAATCAGACTTTTAAGCTTTTTCCATGATGTCGATATATATCCTTTATTTACAATTATCTCGTTACGAATAGAATTTATCTTCTATGCTGACTCACCTGCAAATTCTGTTGCTATTTTCACCATATCCTCAATGATTACTCCTCCTGGTGCGACAGGCCTACAAGGCCCTTAGCCTATCAGTCGGCTGCTGGCCTCACATCCACATTTGTCAATCATAGAGGTAGATGATAATCAGCCAGTATAGGGGTGACATGTGGTCAGCATGTCGAGTCCCCCAGCCGTTATAGCTGGTTTTCTCAACCTGGAGTCGCTACTTATTGTAGCAACCCAAATGCATCACAATGCTGTATAGGCACCGGTCCCATACTGGCCGAAATACCATGAGAAAATGTCTTCCCCCATGGAGACTCGAACCAGCGCAAGTCCCGTAGCTCTGCGCTAAGCTTCCTGCCTTAACCACTCAGCTACGGCGCGGGACCCTCAATGACTATTGTAGGATATTTTTTACTGAACTATTTGAAAACATTCAAAATAATTTGTTTCTCTCCGCTTTTCAAATGCTATCATTTTGATTGTTTTAAGAAATTGTACAGAAGTGACCAAAGTTATAACGTATTCTGCATTGCCCGTGCGTAAGAATTAAATAATGTTTATTTAGTAATCAATTGATTTGGCGTTTACTTGATGGGAAGTCCATTTTTATGTTCATTAATAAAAATAAAACTGTTAAAGGTTTATATGATTTTCATATTTATTAAAATACAAATTCGTTACAGCTCTTTCAGTACTTTGTACCTTCTTCAGACAAATACCATGAATGTTGTTATTACATTAACAGTTTTATTTTTATTATTGGACATAATGCTTATATAATCTATTTAAATTGTTTTCTAGTATTTTAAGATTTTCCCATATAACGTACATAAACATATGCTAGATAATATATATATATATATATTATTTATTATTACGTGACTGGACACCTCAGCAGAATAGGCCATTAGGAAGACCACAACTACGATGGAAGGATGTCACCATACCCCGGACCTGTAGTGAATGAACACGCAACAAGCTGCCAGCTTTCATGCGTAGAGGAAGAAGAAGAAGAAGATATTTATTATTTTGATATATTTTATTTCGAGTGTTAGAGAGCGAAGTACATTTTCTTACACGCTTAAAGGTAAAACCATCATTATTCGATGAATAAAAATGCAGTTATACATCTAGTTTGTTTACATTACAAAACTGGATCTTAGCTCGGAAGAGGTGTAGATAGTGAAATGAACTGTTCAGTCGGTCTTAGCTCTTCGGAATAATTGCAATGCAAATGTATTTGTAGACTATAAAAATCTAGAATTGGAGGATTGTTATTTAGAAGCTTATTTACGACATTAATATAGGTCTAGACCTGCAAAGAAAAATTAAATTAAAGCTAAGGGCTATGGTTAACTATGACTTCCAGTTTTGTCATCTGCCATTATCAAATATTTTAGCTGGAATTTAATCTTCAGAACTGTCATAACACGAAATTTATTTAGCCAAAAAGATTGAACAAGTCGATACCAATTCCGTTTTAAAAAGGAAATGTCCCTCTATAGTGTATAAAATTATATATTGCTATGTGTGAAATTTTCTGGATTTGCAGGACAAATTTTAAATAGACTTACCCAGGAATCTTGGATGTTGCGTTCGCAGAGTTGAAAATTCATTATTGTTTATTGCATCCCTACCCATCTCTTAACCATATCCCACTACAAGGCTGTAACAATATCGCAAGTGTTCTAAACGTGATCATTTTGATTTCCAGCGTTCTAAATTTCTGAATATTCCAACTATCATAATTTTTTCTATAGTTTCTTCATGATTTAAATATATTCAGTTCTTCAACTGACGATAAAATTACTATTTATTGTTTTGACAAAACTCCTGTTTATTATTCTTTTTACGGTGTTTTATATTGTTTCTTTGATTAAGATTAAATACTGCTTAGTTTATACATAGACTATTATTTAACTCATGCCCCAAATGGGAGTCAATGACCAATCAAGTTTCAATGAATTTTGTTTTACAACCAATCACAGTCGTGTTTCACTTCCATATTTTGTCGAATTCTGATTACCAAAATAAAGAAAGCATCAAAAATAGTATAAGATAGATTAAAATTAAAATTTCACCTAAAAATCCTCACCTTAACTCCCTAACCTAACAACTAACTATTAACTAAAAATATTCACTTACATTCTATGTATAACCGCGACTGCTGGCCTCCTCCTTTTTAATATTCTGAACAGGTCAGAACATTATTTTGCAGTGACTGACTCACCAACAAATACGTTGAACATAGCAAAATAATAATGAACAGATTCCTTCGACAGGAAGTTATTAAATATAATGATTGAAAATAATGAAATAAAAATAAATGTTCTTCCTTTATTAATATATTTGTAGCCAATTAATGTTTTAAACTCTTTGTGAAGAGTACTTAAGATTGAGTTTCATAGAATGAAATTTCGGGAAGGAATACCTACACATTTGATAATTGTGTGATTAATAATTGTGTTTTTAAATACTTGTTTTACTGACTTGTTTCCGAAAAAAATTAATAACCTATAATGTTAGTTATTATATACAGTTTGATGTGTTTCATTTTATCTCCATTAGGGTGCATTTTTACAATAATGCGATCCTATTTGGCAATAAATAATATGATCGAGTTGAAGTGATGAACAAATGAAACATAACCAAACATTTCTCATTTATTTTCAAGCATCGCCGTTGACATTAAATATATAAATATTTTAAAATAACTATATTTAAATAATTATTTGTGAGTAAACAGCTTGATGTTATTCGTTAAATAATCCTAACAAATGCCACTCTTGATTTCCAAATCCTCTAGATAAATTAGAAATCACTCGTGGCATTACTTATGATAAAGTAATGAGTTTTTGTTGGATTCATGAGAATGTTATAAGTAGCAATATCATAGGTTTAACTTTATATAAATACATAATTGGTCAAAATGTTTACTACATACTTCTGGAAATTGTAGAGAGGAATTTGGTAAGTGAATTTCGTTTCCGGAAACGTACCGTATCTTTGCTCAATGATTCGGAATCAGTCCAATTTCAAATATCCCGCAAGAACGAGGCCAACGAGCTCTTACCTGCGTGCATTACAACACTGTGTCCGTGAAGCATAGGCCTATCTCAATATACATGTTTTTAAGAACATAATGTTCGAGTCAACTAATCCTGCCATTGCAGCTACAAAATAGTACACTGCCGGACACAAATTCCTTATCGTATCTAATTCGCAATTTTCCTCTACAATCCCCGAAGTGTGTAAACTAGTGTATTAGGAATTCTGATCACTCTGTATACGACAAGCTAAGACAAATTTTATGGGTCTGGTAGACTAGTGTTTATGGTACTCGCCTCTAGTTCCGAAGTTCGCGCGTTCAAACATGATTGAACTCAATGTATTTTTAATGGCATAAGAATCCTGAATACGGCTTTCTTCGAAAGGGAAGTAAAACGTTGGGTTTTGTTTCAAAAATTTACGGCAAGGTAAAAAAAAAGTCTAAAATAATAGATGTAATTAACTAATTCACTTGCATTACTGAATTTGGATAATTATGGCCGCGCGGATGTAAACTCAACATAAATCCATATCCTGATGTATATTTTATCATTCCCTATAATTCGTCTTCCTCAATCGCTGTCAATGTTACACTCTCACCTCATTCTTGGCCGACCCACTCTACGCTCTCCATCTGGTATTCCACAAGAGGTTTCCATTCTCTAATCGTGTCACATGTCCTGCCAATCGTAGTCTTCGAGACTTAACTATTCTTCCTCGTATCATATCAGGTTTCCCACAAGATCATGAGTCTCTGAATAAAATTAGTCGGCTTTTTTACGCCCAGGTGGAAATTTCGACATTAATATCCTGAGTTGTTAAAGATAGTCCTAAAAAAATAGTAAACTAAACTTGAACGTAGGGAAAATAGTAAATACTGTGTAATATTGCCCGATGGGAGTTTGACCTACCTAATATGTGCAGATTGACATCTAATTGAGTACTCAACTGAAAGGGATATAAGTGCGAGTTCTGCTGTAAGTTACTCATAAAGGCGTATTTATTCAAAGTTATTGGTTGTATTGACATGATTCAAGACATCCTATTTAGAGTAAGAGCATCACATCGCTCCATATAACCATTCCATTAAGCCAGTGAATCGCAAATAATTGTTAATCGATTCCTGCAGCATGGCATCTCCTGTATCTTGGAACGTTGGGTTTCTCGCTTGAATAGAGCAGTCCAAGTCTTGTGTGTGATAATGTCAGTGACATCAGGAGAAGATGTGGTTAGGGTGCGGCCATGTTGAATGTCATTCTCTTGTAGCACCTTGTCTACCGGAAATAGAGCAAGAGGCGTCCCAGGTCCGGCCGGTAGGTCGTCGCCTTATCTCTCTCAACCTCCGCCTCTTCACCAACGGAAGTTTCAAGTGACGTCATTCCTCAATCTCCATGTTAGACCGCAAATACAGCAGACGTCAAGAGTTAGCATGCCCCAAATGGAAAAGCTGTCAGGGCCACCGGAACTCTTTCAAATCTGGTTCCTCCCTCACGACGTGTCATTTTCATTATTGCACACCTCACATTTTACGAACTTCATTACATGTTACAGTTTTCTAATCATATATAAGTAAATACAGGGACAAATGTTCAATAATAACGGAAGAGTTAAACCTTTATCTATTTATAAAATTCAATTTATTTTATTGTGATAATCCCAGAACAGAATAAAAAAAACATTATATCTATAATAAAGAGAAACATTCAATGCTAATAAAATATAAATATAGAACTAAAGGCCTTGAGGTAACAATGCATATACTATAGGACCCTTCTGGTGAACATTCTTGGTTATGGATACAATTCCCAATCTTCACTTGAAAATTATTCAAGAGGCTAATGGGAATTGTTCTCAAAGTGACATGCTTAATTTCGAAATATGTAAAATAGGATGAAGAAATGAAATATGAGATAAACAAAATAAGAAAGTGATCACAGAAAAAACTAGAGAAATGGTTAATATTATTATTATTAATAACGAATCCCTAAAACTTAAAGTGTTTAATTCGTGTAAACAACAGAACGTATAAACCTCAAAGAGTTAAATCACAAATATTCACTACGTTCGTTTTTATATTTATAACTTAAATAATTAACAGTATCCGACAACTACTAACAAAAAAAACCAGATTTAAATTTTAGGACAAGTCCTTATAAATAAACTCAAAATAAGGATTTTTTAAAAATAGATATTGACTATAGACAATGGTAGACAGTAATCTGTAATATGACTGATTATTTGACGGAGTTTTTCAATATAAAATCAAAAACCTCTAAAGCGCTGACAGGCCTACCCGTCGGCTGCTGGCCTCACATCTCACACTTGTTAATCAATGAGGTAAACGAAAAAAATTAACTCTAGCCAGTGCAAGGGTGACATGTGGTCTGCATGTCGGTTCCTTCAGCCGTTATAGCTGGTCTTCCCAACTTGGAATCGCTACTTATTGTAGCTACCCAAATGATTCACGATACCAGCGCACCGATGTGGGAATCGGTCCCATTCTGGCCGAAATTCCATGAGAAAATTTCTTCCGCCATGGGATTCGAACCAGCTTAAGTCCCGTAGCTCTGCGTCAAGTTAAATGTATAATGTTAAGAGTCGGTTTCACCAACAGAGGTAACTGTATAACGCCAGTTTAAGCTATGCGTTGTACAGGGGGAAACTGGCGTAATACAATTGCCTCTGTTGGTGAAACTGACCCTTAAGGTTAAACTATAATCTAAGGTTAAAGATTTTCCTACTATTTTATTCATTTGGAATACAATTTAATAAAAATGAATAATAGCTGCTCAATGTTTCTGTATTTGCAAGTTCATTACATTTTAAAAACAACATTAAATTATTATGAATGAACATCCTTTAATTAATTGTCGACCTAAATTGTAATAGTTCAAGATAAAATGTTTCTTTAATATTAGGCCTATCTTGATAATTTTTACTTTTTATTTTTACTGTATTTAGTTTTGCAGCATATATTACATTAGATTAATACTAAAGTTTTGTACTTGTGTTTAGGTTTTATGTGTAAAAAATGATTAATAATGTGTATAGACTTATAATTTTGTGTTTAGTGCAATGTCCCCTGTATTGTAGATATATAACATGTAATCGTTTATGTTTATTGTAATTTAGATGTAAGACTATTTTTGTATTTTTTTTAAACCTGGTTGAGAGGCAGACAAGGCCTTAAGGCCTTAACTCTGCAAGGTAAAATAAAGCTATTATTATTATTATTATTATTATTATTATTATTATTATTATTATTATTATTATTATTTTCTACTTTTCCATTAGTCTATAAATGATACTCAGGCTACTTGAAAAAATTCTTATTATCTAAATTTGATATCCTTTGTAGATCTAAACGTACCGGAATTCCAAATGATTTTTAATTATCATAAAAATAAATTGATAATTTAAAACTATTTACTTTAAAATTCGCATGTGCTTAGTAATATTTCAGTCTCATTTTACGTAAAAATGGTGTTTTTTGTATTTTTCTCACGTGAAATTTACTGGAGATATAACTACAGCACTCCACATTATAAATAGCATTTTCCCCCCTTTCTAGTACATGCACGAATTATTTTATGAGCATCTTTTACAACCAATTTTCAGGGATTTTTTAAATCTCAAAGGTAATAATAAGAGAAAAACTTGATAAAGTATCCCTAGCTCAGTATTCTACATCATACTCTGCGATTAACGAGCGTCCATTCCTCCTATTTTGCTTGATATTAAACACTTTCCTACACCTGTATATTAATGCATAAATATCGAATGCTTCTAAAAAGCAACTCATAAATAAACACGATTTCCTTCAGTTATAGCTCCGATTCGAAGCGTAAACATATGAAGTTAAAATCCCCAACAGGGAGATTATTAACAAAGATGCAGCTTTCTCTGCTAGAAATCTGTATGAGAAACAACTCATGATAAGTGTGTGTCGTGCTTTTCAATTTGTTTAGTCATCTAGCTACGCTATACACCCATAAAACCGTCATAATTACCCGACATCGTGACAAATGAATGGAGTGTAAAATACCAAATGATCCATTAAATACTGGCATAATTCTGAGTGCTAGCCTAACCCACTAGATCTCTTATTCATACGTCTCTTCCTAGAAACTGTTTATTTTATCTATACGACATGAATGTGCTAAAGAATTAATTGCAACTGTACCTTATGTTAATGAGCATGTACTTCAAAAATATATGAAAGCCTCTTATATTATATAGCAGTGTAACGTTTAGAAGCTTATAGTCAGTACTTTAGTTGGGTGGAACAACGTCTCCCCCGTCCCAAATATTTAATATACTTTTTTTAATATATATTTTCTTAAAATTTACTATGGCAATATTGCTCAAATCAATACAATTATTTTTTGTCAAAATGTCTTTAAAAATCTTGTTCGATATACAATAGCTAATTTAATGTATAGCATCTTTATAGGAGCCCCCAAATATATATATTTTTCCCCCATTAAAGAACTGCTTATAATATTAAAGTAAAGGCAAACAAATGAAAAGTGATCCCATTATATGCCTTATGATGTCCTTGGAATAACAGAAGGTTAAGGCTCCCACCTTTCTAGACAATTGACGCTAGATGTCAGCCGGATTGTCAGCCCTGCGTGAGGGCCGTCTTTACTCTCAAGAGCAAAAGTATTGTACTTATTTCCATTAGAGGCTGAGCCGATCTCTGGGCAATGGCATCGTCAGAGAGTTAGACCAGATAAAAATCCTAACCCCATCCTGATTCAAAGTCCCGATCATCTGGTTACCAGTGTATTGCCTTAACTAACTATGCTACGCCGTGCCCCCCATTCTATTAAAATACACAGTGAACTACAATATTAGAATATTATAATGTTAATAACCTGTAGAGTACCTCTGCAGAGGTTGGAAGAGTTTCCCAAAAACTTAATGTATTTTTTTAATAATTAAGTTGAGGACAACGATACCTGAACAGGCATTAGACCTATATAAATAATATCCTCAACTGTGTCCAACTCGAGTCCGGGTCGAGGAATGAGATAAAATGAAGCCCCTATATTTATAGAGATAGGCCATATGTGAACGACAAGGTTGCCGGCTGATCAAACCTGATTCATCGTCACAGAGACAGATGAATGAAATGAAAGGAAATGGATGATATGAATATGAGTAAATGGTGGAATTAAATTTGTGGCAGGGGAAATGGAGAGAAATCCCGAGAAAACCTGCCCGAGCTCCGTTTCTTCCACCACACGAAATTTACATTGAGTGACCGAAAATCGATCTCGAGACCCCAGCGGTGAGAGGCGAGCGTCTAACCGCTTGCGCCACTTAGCCACCCTTTAAATTGTATAATTTTATATTACATTTTTTCTTACAGTCCTATATATCTTTGTGATGGAACACTGTTTTGACCCCACAAAAGTTGTGTTCAGAAACTTTTTATGTTCATAAGATTTCGCGCAAAAAAAGTGGTCCGTTAAAATACTTGTAATGTATTAGAACTAATCCAGAATAAAATGCTAGAAGCCTGTTGAACTATCGTAGTTTGCAGAGCCTTTACCAGTATTAAAATATTAGTGTAAACTGTGACAGGGTTATCTAATATACACCAAATCTTTAGATTTATTTTCTTTCGTTAAACATAGATTCGGACTTTCTAAGCTACTACGTACCTTAAGATTTTAAAAATATATTGGAAGAACTACTAGAAACTTCATGACAAGATTTAATGAGCATTTTAGAGATTTCTTGAAGAATGAGATAAATCAATTTTTTCAAAACACACAGTAGAAGCAGGACATCAATTCAACACAATAGACAATGTATTATCGATCCTGCATAGAGAAAACGATACATCGAAAATCAACGTTCTCGAAGAGTTAGAAATTATCAAGGAAATCACAAACAAACACCTGTTAAATGAGAACGTACCCAGTACAAAATAATTACCCTCTGTACAAAATAATTACCAGCAACAGTCAGTACCAAACTGAAAGTAGAAGATGATACTTAAGTTATCGAAAGGCTTCCTACAAAACAATACTGCAAATTATTGAGGACGACTGATATCTCAGATACTTTTTTACATTTCTTAAAACTTTAATACCATGTACGTACTAATACTCTGAAAATCATTTGACTATCTTACGAGCGCTTTCGTAAATTATAATTTTGCATACTATGCCTTCCAGCAAACAAGTTCTTCTTTGCCATAGGTTAATTTTACATATCTTTATCACATTTCCAACTTATACTAATATGTACATTTATAATAAATAGCTTACTATATTACTATTCAGTAGCTTTCCATTCATTCTTCCACATTTTAATGGCACTAAGTAGAGATGAGGTCACTTATCACGCGATTTTAACTCGGTCGGAGATTAAGCATCTCCATTAGCCTACCCCTCCAATGTTTGTTACATAACAAAATAGTAAAACATCCTACTTTAGACCTTACTAGGAGTACTAGGAGGTTAGAACCTTCATAGACAAGTGGCTCGAGAAATCAGCTGGATGTCAACCCTTCGTGATGGTCTCATTTACCCCAAGAACATGCATCTGGTACTCCCAACTGGCCTATCTTAAAAGCTGAGTCGAAATCGAGTCACGATAGGTCACTTTAAAAGCCCTGACCCCATCGGGATTCGTACCCCCGACCTTCTGGCTTGTAGCGTAGGCCTACTGAGTTAACCAACTACGCTATGACATGCACCCAATGTTACATAATAACTACAAACTAATTAATTAACTCTCTGGTACTGTCGAAGCCGGAGGTTCATGCCACGGACATAAACTCTCCAAGCATCCCTATCCTGCGCTAGTATTTTCCAATTATCCCCTCTATCTCCGGAAAATTTTACCCCAGTGGTGGAATCCATGTCCGCGTTTCTTGACAGTTGCATTTTTTACGGTGAATGGTCATTCTTTCGATCGAGGTATTTTTTTGTTTCAATTTTTGAATTTGACCTGTCCGACATGGCTGTTTCTTTTAGCAGCAATCCTAACGCCGGAATACCTTTCGAAGTCTTTTAAGCACGTAAGTTACTCCATGGTCCAACTATAAGTACACCATGAGCCACTCCATTACGATAAGGTAAAGATGCCATCGGATGGACATAATACCTACTTAAAATTAATTTTATTGGCGGGGGAAAGTTTCCTGAGATTTTCCTTGGGGCTTTTCCTCAACTGTTACAAAAATGTTAGGAAGCTTTAAGATCCAAACGGTCCTCAAACATCATCTGGTCATCATAATAATCCATAAAATGTTCGTCTTCTTTAGTATGAATGTGTGAGTGAATTATGTGTCTTGTCTTAAATGTTCGTATGGTCTCAGAGATGGCCCTGACATTGAATTCATCACTTATCCGGGGAGGTACTCCATTACCTTGTACAGTCAAAGAAGTAAGTCTGTGAGATAGATTTTAAAATTCTGTCCTTAAAGCTCGTGTTCCTGAGATACCCGGGTGGGATGGAGCACGTAAGAAATCACTAGAGAGGGGGAGGTTAAACTAAATAAGATAAAGAGAGATATGCACATTAAGTACATATACAACCATTTTATGATTTTTTTTAAAAAACGGTAATAACTATGCGATTTCTAATAAGATGAACTTTTGTTCACAACTGTATCAGGTTCGTTGTTAAAATGGGGACAGCGAAAAGATGCGAAAAAAAGAGTACGATGAAGAGGAGTTTTTTGAGCGAGTGTCAGAAAGTCAACCTCTTTCTATTGTCCAGTAAGACATAGTCCGGAAACCTGCTGACGTCACGAATGTAGATAGTGTACATACATGCGCTATATAAACACGGTCGTAAGCCTTGTGGACCACCTTCTATACAAATACTGTTACCTCCCCACCCCAAAGGGCTTATAAACCGCGATATCTGAGTCAAATAGAGATGAAGTTACCAACACAAACTACATCTTCATACTCAAACTTAAGATAAGGTAGCCACTTTAACTTTTTAAAGCAATCATATATTTTATATAATACATTCTCATTTACTGCTTGATCTACTCAAAATTTTCACTTCTACTTTTGAGGATTCTATCCGATCTATCTGTCTACATAAATTCAATAATTTCAGATAAAAGAACGCAAAAAATTATTGTAGCACACACTACTGAGTAACACTAAGAAATTGGGACTGGTAGTAAATACCAATAAAACTAAATATAGCTATGGTCACACATAAAAATACATTATATAATGGAAATGGATAGCTAATGACAAATGAGGGAAATTTTGAGGAAGTGGCTGAATTCAAATACCTAGGAACAATAATCGCACACAGGAATGAAATGCACAAGGAAATTAAACATGGGCTCAATTCTGTAAATGCGTGTTATTATGTATTACAGAGACTCTTGACTTCCCAACTCCTTTAAAAAAAAAACGTTAGACTGAAAATATATAAAACTATTATTCTACCAGTTATATTATATGAGGTAGCGTGCTGCCTTGTCACGCAGCGGGCCCGGGTTCGATCCCCGGTCGGGGCAGTTTTTCTGGGTGAGGTTTTTATCGGGGTTTTTCCTCACCTCTAAGACAAATGCCAGGAAAACTTTAAGGCCCTAACGGTCCCCGAAATCATATGGCCATCATCCTTATCATTATAATCATTACCATTATCATTATCATCATCCTTCATCGGTGTGGAAAGCAACGGGAAGCTACTCCACCTACACAATTCCCTAGTAAAGCTGCAAGCATAGCATGAAAATGCTCTGATTGCAGTGAAGGACCTGCCTTCGGGCAGAATTACTATGGATGGATATTATATGGATGCGAGACATTGACTCTTCTTTAAGGGAGGAAAGGAGATTACGAGTATTTGAGAATAAAGTTCTTAGGAACATTTTTGGACCAAAGAGACATGAACAGGCAGGTGAATGGAGAGGACAGCATAACAGTGAATTAGGCCCTACATGGTATTTATAGGAAGTCAGATATAATGAGAACAGTTAAGTCTCGTAGACTGCGATGGGCAGAACTTGTGGCACGAATGGGGGATGAAAGACGTGCATGGAAGCTTATTGTAGGAAAACCAGAGAGAAAACGCCCAGTTGGTAGACCAAGAATGAGGTGGGAGAATAACATTAACTATGATTTGAGGGAAGTAGATTATACAGGGGATGATTGGAAAACATTTGCTAAGGATAGGGATATATGGAGAGCTTATGTCCGCACGGCCATGAACCTACGGGTTCGATAGTGCCAGTGGGTTAGTTAGTTATATATATATCACATAATAATTATTATTAACATACTGCTACAATTTTTTTTGCGTTCTTTTATTTATTATATACACATACTAAAAGGCCGTATCTTAATAACATGTTTTTACTTTGTTGTATAGAAAGGCAGTAAAGTGTTAATGAATTATGACGCAACTAAAATTTTTATTAAAATCCTAAGCAAAATAGCAATAAGTTATAGGTATATAACAGTTTCCTAAGCTATTTAATACTCAGATATAAATATTACTACTATTAGTTAAAACAAAATGCCTATTCTATAACACTAAGTCTATAATATGAAATATTTCGTGATAAGAAAAAATGGTGTGATATGCGATTTAACAAAATGCTCATTTGCCGATCCTTTGAAGAAGATGGGATACGTTTTTCTGGCTTAGGAGGATAGCGTGTGTGCGATCAGTATAGCATTGGACAACAGACGCGATTATTTCATTGTGTATGTGTAAGCTTCGTTATCGCACAGCACAAATCACGCGTCTGCTGTCTATACTGATCGCACTGTATATACATATAGGTTCTTATATATGTGTGTGGTTTTAAAAATGTTACAAGTCTTAATGAATGATAATTTGAGATAAAAATGACTTGAAATTATGGTTAAAGTTATTCTCTTACCTCAATCTTGTCCTACCTACTGGGCACTTTACCTATGGGTTTCCAAAAAAGATATTCTAACCCCTCTTTCATTCCCCATTTGTTCCACATGTTTTGCCCACCGCAGTCTACGAGACTTAAATATTCTTATTAGGCCTGTCTGGTTTCACATAAATATCATGTTTCATGTAGCTCAGATTCTCCATTCGCCAGCCTATTCATCTCTCTTTGGTCCAAAAATTTTCGTAAGAACGTTTATCTCAAGTAGACCTACTTGTAATCTTTTTTTTTAAATTTATTTTCCCTGATAACTAGGAAAATAACATTTTTATATATTTTCAGTTTAACTTTTTTGGAGAAAAGATGGAACAAGAGTCTCTGTAATGCATAATAGCATTGTATTTCTATTATTCTGTCTCGACCTATGTTTGATTTATTTCTGCACCTTATTCATGTTTATAATAATTGTTCCAAAGTATTAAATTCTCCCACTTCCTCAAAATTTCCCCCTTGTCGATATCTGTACCATTTCATTACATAATGTAGGCCTATTTCTATGTGTGACCATATATTTAGTTTTATTAATTTTTACTTCCAGCCCAAATTCTTAGTATTGCTCAATAGGGTGTGCGTGTTGGCACTAAGTATCTTCTCCCTATTGCCTAATAATAGACCTACTACATCATCAGCATATATCTGGCCTTCTTCGCCCTCTAAAGATTTGTTGGCATGCTCTAGTACAAAATTGAATAGTAGAGGAAATAGTGCATCTTCTTGATTTAATCCATTGTAAATTTAAAACTATCTGAAAACTGTTTGCTACGTACAAGTAGGGGCCTACCCTATTTTTTTACCATTTATACCCTTACGAATAAATCTAACTTTAGGAATTCAGAAATTCACCAGGATACTGATAAACTTCTCCTTCTTATTGAGTAGTATACTTTTTTTAAATCTACATATAGGCCTAGTTTATGTAGAGTGTCATTGTATTCTCATTTCTTTTACTAAAATCCATCTTATAGGCCTACTAAAATCTGTTCTATTGCAGACCCATTTCTTCTAAATCCACATTGGTGATTACGTCGTTAATGTAGGGGGTAAGTATGGATATTATTATATAGGCTATTGCTAGAATGTATAGGCTAGGCCTACCTAGTTTGCGCACTCCAAACACGCGGAATTCTAACATCTTTTTTGTACTTGGGGAAACAAGAGGTGAATTTGTAGGCCTTTCACATCTTTGTTGTACTTGGGGAAACAAGAGGTGAATTTGTAGGCCTTTCACATCTTTGTTGTACTTGGGGAAACAAGAGGTGAATTTGTAGGCCTTTCACACCTTTGTTGTACTTGGGGAAACAAGAGATGAATTTGTAGGCCAATCACACCTTTGTTGTACTTGGGGAAACAAGAGGTGAATTTGTAGGCCTTTCACACCTTTGTTGTACTTGGGGAAACAAGAGGTGAATTTGTAGGCCTTTCACACCTTTGTTGTACTTGGGGAAACAAGAGGCGAATTTGTAGGCCTTTCACACCTTTGTTGTACTTGGGGAAACAAGAGGTGAATTTGTAGGCCTTTCACACCTTTGTTGTACTTGGGGAAACAAGAGGTGAATTTGTAGGCCTTTCACATCTTTGTTGTACTTGGGGAAACAAGAGGTGAATTTGTAGGCCTTTCACACCTTTGTTGTACTTGGGGAAACAAGAGGTGAATTTGTAGGCCTTTCACACCTTTGTTGTACTTGGGGAAACAAGAGGTGAATTTGTAGGCCTTTCACACCTTTGTTGTACTTGGGGAAACAAGAGGTGAATTTGTAGGCCTTTCACACCTTTGTTGTACTTGGGGAAACAAGAGGCGAATTTGTAGGCCTTTCACACCTTTGTTGTACTTGGGGAAACAAGAGGTGAATTTGTAGGCCTTTCACACCTTTGTTGTACTTGGGGAAACAAGAGGCGAATTTGTAGTCCTTTCACATCTTTGTTGTACTTGGGGAAACAAGAGGTGAATTTGTAGGCCTTTCACACCTTTGTTGTACTTGGGGAAACAAGAGGTGAATTTGTAGGCCTTTCATACCTTTGTTGTACTTGGGGAAACAAGAGGTGAATTTGTAGGCCTTTCACACCTTTGTTGTACTTGGGGAAACAAGAGGCGAATTTGTAGGCCTTTTACTAATATCAACTCAGATGTCATTACTGAAGAAGCCTTTCAAATATGTATTTGTGATTCTAAGTTAAGCTAAACTTATAACTCATTGCGAGTATCGCGCGTAGCATACTGACACAATCAACAGAGACGTTTTATTTCAGGTTTATACTAGGTGTTGGAATGTAGAGAGAGAGATAACCCTTACGCTATAAGACGACAAATAAAGAATGGTCCACAACCGCCAGTAACAATGCACGATGCCCCTCTATTTGTTGCAACCAGTTGTATCTCCTTTCTTATAGGCCTAGATTGGTACGAAAATGGAATCTCTCCGTTCATTTGTAAAGACCTCCGATTTCCAAATCATACCAAGCAACTGGCATATCTTGTCCATCAATTTTTCTCCCTCTGATTTTATCACTTCAGCTGGGATGCCATCCGGACCTGATGCCTTTCGCATCTTCAATTTATCTATCAACCTGAACAACATAATGTTCAATAAATCGGAAATGATAGTTTTCATGTCTTAAACGCACTAGTTTCATATATTTCAAATTCACAACCTAAATTTGTTTAAAACTATTAATTTTGTAGGACGACTGTATCTTTGAGGTATTAATTTAATAACTTCGTCATCAAAATTCATATTGTGGCTGATACCTTAAAAAATTAGGCCTATCATATTTCATTAGTATAGATTCATTAATCTTTTTATTTGAATCAATCTACTCAGGAACATGTTATTTAAAATATTTCCTTTAATATTTTCGAATATACTCTCATTTTTACCCAATGTTTATGACATGAAACCAACTCACTGCCAGTATCGAAACTGGGGATTTATGGCTGCGCGGACATAAGCTCATTCACCTCGTTCAAATAATGGTTAATGTTAGTCTCCCACCTCATTCTTGTCGTATCTGTTAGGCACTTTGCCCCCTGGATTTCAAATAAGTGAATTTTCCATGCCCCTCTTTCTTTACAAATTTTTACCATATGACCTAATCTCACTATGAGTTGAAAATTAAGTTTACTTGAAGTGGTAATGATCCTAGCTATATATTAGATTGTTTATAATGAGTTTAAATAATGAATGTTAAATAACATAAGTGATGTAGCAAAAAATAAAGGAGTTTTGGCGGAGTAAAATAGAAAATAGTCCACCACTGTGGTATCGGGATAATGTCGTTACCTCTTACCCATTAGGCTATCTCCGGGTTCAATTCCCGGTTTTGGGAAGTTTCCTAAGTGATAATTTTTCGAGATTTTTCTCACCTGTAAGACAAATATCGGCAAACTTTAATTCCCAAATGGTCCTTGAAAATCATTTGGCCATCGTGATTATCATCCATCATCGTATTCGCCATGTTTAGTGTGAACGATTTTGTGAATGATGTTTTGTCCTAAATGTTTGTGATGAATCGGAGGTAGTCCTGACATTGAACTGACAGCTCATCAAGGAAGGCTCTCCATGTCTTTGTGTCGTCAAAAAAGTATGTATGTGATCCAAAGTTACAAACCTTCTCCCTAGAGGCCGTGTTCCTCTAAAGCTCATGTGGTGTGGGGCATGTCAAAATACTTATAAGGGGGATGTTAAATTAAGATCAAAAGAGAAAACAGGAAATGGAAGAATGTCAAGAAATATACAGAAAATTCGGAACGTATCAAGTGCAACTTTTATTTCTCCTATTTCTCGATAATTATGCTCGAATATCATTAACGAAATTACTACATTTCATGTAATTTTGTACGAGTTGTAATAATGTAGAATATAATTAAAATTATGCAGAAAAATCTTACAAACAATGTTGAAGATGATGTAGCATATAGGCCTACCTTGCTTTAACTTGTCTCTCTGTGAAATGAAAGAAAAAGAGATAACCATGGAGGGATTAGTTTTAAAGACCGTAGGGCTACATGTAGGCCTATTTCAGTTCCTCTGAAACAGTTTGTTCATTCTACACGTAGAAAAAAAAAAATCACCCTTTTATTGCCTTTGTTCGAAATTAAGGCAATTCTGTAGTGGCTATTCGGGTGACGCTTGTGAAGCGCCATTTCAACTGTTTTTAATCTTTTTTAAATAGTGTTTTTGCGCGATAGTACGTTTTGTCGTACTTGCAACAAAGGCGACTATGATTGAAAGTTCAACTTCCTACATTTCGGGGTTGCCAACCTAAATAACTATAGGCCTACTGTAATATTACATATTACAAACCTCGTGCGGGAAGTAAAACCACTGTCCTTTATGTATAGGCTTCTACATACAATATATATACAAAAATATATCCAAAAGATAGTGATATACATTATACGAAACGAATCACTGCCTTTAAATGAGCTGAACCTTATTTAAAACAACATAAAACAATAAATACCTAATTGCCGCCATTTAATGAGTGATTGGTGTCACGGCCTGCTATAGTCTCAACTAATAAACTTTGCCCACACTGTTAACGTTAGTCAGTTGTTTATAATGAACGCAAATATTTCCAGCAAAGATGTTATTATTTTACTATTATTTGATATTTTGAAAACACCATCGCGCAAAAAAAATTATGTCAACGCACGTTTGTGAAGTGTTTTACAGAATCTCGGAAATTAAAAACCTCGCTATCGCTCGGTTTTTAAGCATTTCCTCCCTTCTGTAAAAAAACACTTCCCAACCTCGCATCGTAATATACTATTTCATTACTAATTTATCTGTCATTTTTCGTATTTTGTTCACTCTTATCTTGGGCGTTCGTATTTCCGCGAGCAGTTTGACATTGGCTTGAACGGCTGGTCTCGGAGTGCTGATGGTGTGGGAGTATGTGGCACGTAGAAGGTAAAAGACAGGACGGTAGTTTTCTTCTCGAATTTCGCTGCATTGTATACATCGGTTGCCATGGCAACATAGAGAAAGCAAGGATTGATCAAGGCCTTTTTGCGAAGCTAGTAAATAGTTCTCTAAAGCATGGCATTTTGTAGCAGCGACTATGGTTTCAACTCCCTTCCAACCTCCTGAACTGGCCAAATTACATTTTTGATAGAAGGTACTGTAAAGTAACATGCCACAGGGGTTGTAACATCCTCGGCTCTTAGAATATAATTTTCATTTATTCATCGTTCCAGTATGTTACATAATTATGTAACAATTTAATAATATATAATAAAGTCCTTTAATTAATATAATTATAAAAAAGTAACTATAAACAAGTCCATATGCAATAGAAATTATAAGGGCAAAGTACAAAGTTTCATAGTTTACTTTCACTTATTTTTGTTATAATTGTTCTTAAGGAAAATTATGTAGGCCTATAATAAATGAGCTTCACTAATATAATTTATGTCGCAAACCATCGCTGAATACTGAATAGAATTTAGTAACAACTACATGTAAGCATTGTATCTCTATTTTAGTGTAAGCATTCCTCTCTTAATAATAATAATAATAATAATAATAATAATAGGCCTAATAATAATAATAATAATAATAATAATAATAATAATAATGATACTTTTTATTGGAATATTCCACACAATTGTGTTTCTCCTTCAAACCAAAGTGATTTCTCGTCTTAAGTTTCTGTTTAAAACATAGGCTATTTTTTCCTCATATTTCTAGCTTCCATATTTCTCCTCACTCCATTTATCCAATGTTATCTAGGACTGCCTCTTCCATTTCTTCCATTAGCTCTGCAATCAATGATTTTCTTTGATATTTTGTCTTCTTCCATTCTTATGAGGTGTCCATACTGCTTCAAACGTTTTTCTTCTATTTTTTATATTTTTTTATCTTGCATAATTACTCTTATTGTGCTGTTTCTGACTTTATCCCGTCTAGAGATTCTTGTCAATCGCCTCCAAAAATCCATTTCTACTGCTAACGCTTATTGTCTACTTACTGTACAGGTTTCGAACCATAGGCCCCTATATAACAAAATGCTTTATTACAGAGCTTGAAATATAGTTTTCTTCGATCTGTATATTATATTTTATTATTAATAATAATAGGCCTTACAATAATAATAATAATAATAATAATAATCATCATCATCATCCGGTTTCATGGCAGCTGCCGCCGTCTTCCGGAAACCAAACGCCATTCCTTTCTGTCCATCCATTGATCTTCCTCCAATCCTCTGATATTCATAGCTGCTTGTACCTCTTCTATCCAAGTTTTCTCCGGTCTTCCTCTCTTCCTCCTTTCCATTGGGATCCATTCCATAACAATTTTAGGCAATCTTTGCTCTGGCATTCTTTTGACATGGCCATACTACTGTAATATTTTATTTTCTATAATGTCTATGATGCCCGGTTCCTCTTCTACATAATTACATTTAATAGTAAAAAAAAATAATAATAATAATAATAATAATAATAATAATAATAATAATAATAATAATTTATTTCGTCTGATAGAATAAATACCGTAAGGTAATCAGGGTTAAATGTATGCCTAGAGATTTGAACAATTATTAATTATTTATAGTTAAACGCAACACTTGATAGGCCTACACAACATAGGCCTACAGCTGATACAGAAAAATAGAAAATATATTAATAATCCTATAACTGGATTAAATCCTTTATTTGATAGTGAAAAGTGTAAAAATATAAAAGGATAATAAATATATATATATACATAAATTGGTCTACTATCTAAGAAAATAATAATTAATATTTTTAACAGTAATCAATAATATTTTTAAGTGTTTTGAGTAGGGCTTTCTTTGATAGTCGGGCAGCTCTTACTGGCTTATTGCAAACTAATAATGTTTACTTAAAGAGTACAGTGATAGGCCTATTTATTTTAGATACATAAACGTATTCTAAAAGATTGACCCTACTGAATTGTAAAATGAGAAGGCCTACATATGTATTACAAAGTTGAAGAATATTCTTACTTGGGGGAATATTATAAATACAAGACTATGGGAGGAGGTGGGAAGCAGAATGAAATAGGGATGAAGACGTGGTGATACATCATCACATGTCATGGTAACTGATCCACGTGACCAGGAAGGCTTGCTGAATTCCAACAACCCTGCTTTTCAAATGCATCTCCGTGCTTCTGATGCGAAGATCCAGTGTCTAATCCAAGGCGCCATCCATCAAAACGGTTCTCCAGAACTATGTTACTGTCTGTTATTACTTGGAGGGATGTGGAGAAATCCCACCTTTCCTGTACAGTATATTTATTAGTACTCTGACCACTTATATAAATACTCTAATTTGTTTGTTGCAGTAGGTATATGTATAGATACGCCTACATATATTAGGTTATTGTATTTTACAACAACGAACGTACCAGTAGCATAGGAAATAAAATATTACAGTTTCTAGTTTGTTGTCTATAATTATCCGAATGTAAGATCTGAATATTAATTGTATCCTAAGGAAGAAAATTAATGTCGGGCGCGATCAATAAATTAACGGGACGTCACGAGCATTCTTGAATTAATTTGATCTAACATTTAATAATATTTGTTCTATAAAATTTCAGTTAAAATACTTTAGTCTATCGTGGCTTCTTATTTAGAATAATTTGCAGAATTTTGCAATCATCAATCAAAGTTCCCTCTATATTTGTTGTGACATACTAAATGGCGGCTCTGAAATGAGCATCCTAATAGTAGGCTACACCTAATGTCTTATTTACACAATGTTATTTAAGTAAGAAATTCGATATACTATAGTAGGCCTATATACTATACTCCTAGTACTATACAAGGATGGAGGACATTTACTTATAAGTTGAAAAATTATGCCTTCCTCTGGCATAAACATTTTAACTCATTCATAAAAAAACTGTCTTTCATCCTCATATTGTAATATATTTAATCTATAATGGCGTAGCCCTATATTGAGCCAAAGTCTCTCCTTTGTCAGAAGTTATTAGACCAAGTTAATTTAGTTACCTTATTTGCCTATAGATGTCATGAATGGCATGCGATCAACATACTGGATCAATGACACGTCTAGCAGATAACCAAAGTATTACTAGGACGTTGAGGTCGGTAAATGTGGTTTATAACCTTTTATTCAAGCTTAAGGATCTCTTACGAGCCTGAAAATCTTCAGACACGGGACCCACGGCTTATAAAGTCCCTCCCGGAAGACTTGCTCCTTGGATTTTTCCGTCCTAAAAATCCATCGACCCCTGCCAGGTTTGAACCCGCAACTCTCGGGACCAGAGGTAAGGAGCATAACCACTAGTCAACCGCGGTATATAGGCTATATAAAGTAGGTGTGTCGATTTTTATAAAAATTTGTGCATAAAGTTTTTTTTTTTCTTCTTTTCAGATTTAGTTTAGGCTTAGTCTCTATCTGTTACTCTCTAAAACCATTAGAACTAAGTGTAGGAGTTCATCAGAAACAAAAATTTAAAAACTCCTCTAGCGGTTGCAATTTTATGTTTCACAACGAAACTCAGTATATGTAATTGGCCTAATAAAACCGAGATAGATATTGTTAAAATTGTTGAATTTTGACTCTAGCAAAAAGTTTGATTCGTCGCATTGTATGCCATACATTTTAATTAACCCGTAATTTTTTTTAACTTATTCAACTAAAAATAAAAACACATTTCATTTATTTAGCCGTAGAAGCGCACGCCCGGATATTCGCTAGTACGAGTAGGCCTATATGTCTACTGTAATATTTTAAAGAAAACAATAGAAAACCGAATGAGTAAAATTACTCAATAAAAAGTAATAAAGTAACAATGATTAAAACTGTGGAATATTTTAAATATTTGGGATCAATAATTGAAAAAGATGGATCATCTGAATTAGACATAGAAAAGAAAGCCTAATAGAGACAAAGAAAGGTATTGGCATATTCTATGGAGTAGGAATATAATCAAGAGGACTAAATTATTAATATATAACACAATTGTAAAGATAATTTGTATTGCATGATGAAGAAACATGCACGTTCAAGCAAAAACACAGAAATAAATTATTAGTTACAGAAATGGACTTTTTAAGAAGATCGGCAAGAATATCAAAATTAGACAAAATAAAAAATAATACAATAGGCTAAGAGAAATTATGAATGTGGAAAAGGATATTGTACAAGAGATTGAAGAAATCCAACTAAGATGGCATGTGCATATATTGAGAAGAAGGGACACAGAAACAAACAAAGAAGTATTGAAATAGATACCTCCTTGAAAAGGGAAACTTGGTAGACCAAAACCAACGTGGATAAAGGGAATTCAAGACAACGTGAAGAAGAGAGATATGATAGAAGCAGAAACGCAAAATCGGGAATTGTGAAAAAAAAATGTATAATTTGGTTGAGGATACCTGTGTATATAACAGAAACAATCCTCAAATAAAACAAATAAATAAATAAATTAATTAATTACCTAATCCTAATTAATATTATCTCAACTTAATGTTAAGCAGTAGTAACAAAAATAAAAAATAATTAACAGCAAAAAAAGTCATTGCAAATAAAATAGAAAAATTGTATGAACAATTTAATTAATTTTAAAAATAAAATCTTCTTATTTTTTGACTTAGCAGTGAGTTAGTTAACCTAAATAGTGACATAATATCAACATTCTTAGGTCCTTGTTATAATAGTTGAATCCTAAATTTATGATTTCCAACTTTTTTTATGAACCTAGTTTAGAAAGGTGTCTTTCGTAAGCGACAGGGAATTTATAATTATGGCCAAGGACTTTAAAAATATAATTGCATTAAAGATTCAAGTAAATTACATAGGCTATACAACTGTCAAGATGTTGTAAAAGTGAAATTACAGACTTCACACTTCATCGTGTGATAATTATATTCACTGTCAAAATGTTCGTAAAGTAATGCGTAAACATGGCAATAATTTATCATAAATACTAACCACCACAAGCAAAGATTATATATATTTTCCAGAACTCCGCATGCAATTAGGCTCAAAACATCTCACTTCTAAGTAACGAGAAAATATACAAAGTGAAAATTACAAGTTTTGAGATGATCTACCCTAATATCGGAGAACTACTGACAATTTATAAAAAATCATCATCATCATAGTCCATTCGCGGATTTAGGCCATTTGTTGAACTGTTTCGGCCTCAAGAGAAAAACTTTCCAAAAGTCTTTTGAGTGGACGTCCTGATCTTCTTCTTCCTGCAGGTTGATAGCTTAACATTTGTTTGGGTATCCTGTGATCTTCCATTCGATGAACATGTTGCATCCATCTTAACTTATAAAATCAGAAATTTCGTTTTCTAAAGGTTCCATGTGTAGTTTTTCTAAGATGTCTTAATTTTTTTATGATATAGTAGTGTGTATCCTCCAGTCCTCCGAAGGTATCCCATTTCAGCAGATCTAAGTCTGTGTATCCTATTTCAATGTCCATACTTCGCTACCATATAAAAGAGTCGGAAGAGCCAGTGTTTTATACACTTTTAGTCTTGAATGGAGAAGGGCCTTAGTTTCACAGACGGCTACTAATCATACATCCACACGTGTCAATCAAAGCGGTGGCATTTAATAAAATCATTACTTGGGGTGACATATTATAGTTATGACATGTTGTCAGCACGGATCTGGATTTCTTAACCTGAAATCGCTCCTTATTATTTTTAAACTCCATGGCGCGACAGACCTAGAAGGCCCTTGGTCTACTAGCCGCTACTGGCACACATCTATCATCATCATCATCATCATCACTCCAGGGATTAGGCAATTGCCCGTTCCGACTTCATAATGCATCAGCCCAACGTCTTCTAGGTCTTCCAACATCATCACGTCTTCCTCTTGCTTGATAATTTCTTGCTAACAATGGATATATCTCCTTACTCATTCCATCCATGTGATCAATCCATTTCTGTCTGTAATTCGTGACTTTATCCAATAAAGGCTGTACTTTCAATTCTTCTCTTATATCCTCATTTCTTATTCTATCAAGTCTTGTACATCCTTTTACTTGTCTTAGGAACCTCATCTCCGCCGTCTGTATTCTATCCTTCTGCTTTTTCACTGGAGCCCAAGTTTCACATCCATACAATATTGTGGGAACCGCCATAACATTATACATTTTTATCTTGGTTTCTTTTCTAATTTTATTTTTGAATGTTCTTTGTATTGTTCCACACACCGTCTGAAATTTATTATCTATATGCGATAATTACAGAGGTAAACGATCAACCTGCCAGTGTAAGGGTGACATGTGTTTAGCATGTCGGGTCCCCCAGCCGTTGCAGCTGGTTTTCTTAACCTAGAGCCGCTACTTATTGTAGCTACCACGATTCCTGAGTGCTGAGTGGGCACCGATCCCATATCGGCCGAAATTCCATGAGAAAATGTCTTCCACATGGAGACCCGAATCAGCGCAAGTCACGTACCTCTGCGCCAAGGCCTCTTGCCTTAAACACTCGGCTAAGGAGTGGAAAAGCTACTTATTATAGGTACCCAAATTTTCCATGATGCTGGATGGACACCGGTCCCATACACTGGCGAAATTCTATCATAAAGTTCTTTCCTCATGGAGTCTCAAACCAGTGCTTTTACTGTATCACTGAACCTAAGACAAGATACCTTAGACCACTAGATCACGATTCGGAAAATTACCATTATTTTATTAATAATAATAATAATAACAACAACAACAACAATAATAATAATAATAATAATAATAATAATAATAATTATTATTATTATTATTATTATTATTATTATTATTATTATTATTATTATTAGAATCGGCCGCGATGGACTAGTGGTTATGCTCCTTGCCACTGGTCCAGAGGGTCGCGGGTTCAAACCCGGCCGGGGTCGATGGATTTTTTAGGATGGAAAAATCCAAGGAGCAAGTCCTCCAGGAGGGACTTTAAGCCTTGGGTCCCGAGCCTGAAGATTTTCAGGCTCGTAAAAGATCCTTAAGCCTGAATTAAAGGCCTCTAAGCAAAATTTTCCGAATTTTCCCATCCTAGTACTACCTTGGTTTCCTAGATGTCAGTATGAGGCGGAACGCTGACCACGTACCACTCAAAGGACATCTATACGAAAACAAGTGTAACTAAATCCTTCCCTATAGGGGAAGAGCGCCTAAAATCTCTGTTAAGGGAAAAAACATGGGATTACAAGAAGAGATTATTATTAGGTCTATTATAATCATCATCGCCATTATAATCATCAATAACTTGATTTCATATTATGGTTCACTTTAATACTTACGGATTTTTACAATGACATTAAAAATTCACTGATAGGGGTGACATAGGCCTATATTATAGGGGTGGCATGTTGCCAGCATGGGTCCTCAGTCGTAATATCTGGATATCTTAACTTGAAAACTCCAAGCGCGACAGGCCTAGAAGGCCCTTGGCCTACTATCAGGCTGCTGGCCTCACATCCACATGTGTTAATCACAGAGGTAGACGATTATCTAGCCAGAGTACGGGTGACATGTGATCAGCATGTCGGGTCTCCCAGCCGTTATAGCTGGTCTTTTCAATTTGGAGTCGATACTTATTGTACAAATGCCTCACGATGCTGGGTGGGCACCGGTACCATAGGCCTACTGGCCGAAATTCCATGAGAAAATTTCTTCCCCTATGGGGATTCGAACCAACGATCAAGCACTGGATCAAGACAAGATAACTTAAATCACTTCGTCACGATGCGAAAAAATACCATTATTATTATTATTATTATTATTATTATTATTATTATTGTTATTACTATTATTATTATTATTATTATTATTATTATTATTATTATTATTATTATTAGTCTATAATCATTAGTAATTTGATTTCATACTATGATTCATTTTAATTCTTAAGGACTTTTACAATGCCTGAAAAATTGAATATTAGTTAAGCCCTAGGCCTATATGTACTTCACCATGTACCGAGATCTTATCGCAACTTACAAAATACACGAATACATTTTAATATAATTTTATTTCTAAACAAGTAGAGGATAGTCAGTAAAATTACCTATTTTTATTAACTGTCAAAAATGCTTAAAAGATGCGTTATTTCCAAATTTAAAGTAGACCTACATGGACGAGATATCAATCTCAAATCCTGATGTCATTCCGTGGATTTTTCGCTTAGGTGAATATGGATTGGAATTTACATTCCTCCAACTCTAAACGTTCATGTCTTTTGTGATAGGCCTATACGTTTTTGTTCTCTTTATAAATGGATCCTACATAGTCTGCCTACTGCTGTAATCTATCTAGGACTGTTTTTATTAGGTTTACCTAGTAGCTTGTGTTTCTATTGTGTAACTGTCGTGTTTTTTTTTTCTGAAGACGGTTCAAATATTTAATTTGAATGATATTACTACTTTAAGGGAGGAAAGAATATTACGGATATTTGAGAATAAAGTTCTCAGGAAAAATTTTGGGCCAAAAAAGAGATGAACAGACAGGTGAATGAAGAAAACTAAATAATAGTGAGCTACATGATGTGTAGGCCTATAGGAAGTCAGATATAATAAGAACAGTTAAGTCTCGTAAGCTGCGATAGGCAGAATATGTGGCACGTATGGGGGATGAAAGAGGTGCATGGAAGCTTTTATAGGAAAACCAGAGGAAAAATGCCCAGTTGGTAGACCAAGAATGAGGTGGGAGAATAACATTATCCATGATTTAAGGGATATACAGGGGATGATTGGAAAACATTAGCTCAGGATAGGGATATATGGAGATCTTATGTCCGCGCGGCCGAAAACCTAGAGGTTCGATAGAGCCAGTGAGTTAGTTAGTTACATATGAAATGGTGATTACGTTGGTAATGAAATTTTAACCCATCATTTGACCTTAACAATTGAGGAAAATGTGGAAAGAACTACATTTAGATTGATCGGCACCGAGGTTTGAACCCGGAACCTCTCGAATACGTGTTTCAACAACAAAGCCTGAGACAACACGCTTGGTTCCAGTTCCTTGTTTAAATACATACATATAAAAATCACATTACTATGTAGGCCTATGATATTACTTTATAACTCAAATTATTATAGGCCCATTTCTATTTGGGGTAGTAGGCTAAATAGATTAGTAATAAGCTAAGAGTATTACCTAATTTTTATTCTAGTCGATTTATTGAATTAGACGTTTTTTAATTATCAATAAAAATATTTGCACTAAAGAGAAGGATCCGGCATGTCTCCAAGTTTAAGAACAAGTGTTCTATAACAATGAAGAGCTAGTGTTATTTCCAAAAACACAAATTAATTTGTCTCAGACACGCCTCGCTTAAAATCCCCACCTTCAACGCCAAGCTTTACCCTTGTTTTTGTCTCTAACTAATTACACGTTCCCCTTCATGGTTGAACATGTCTACCTATAGATGTAAGCATTAGGGCAAGACAAACTGTAATACAACTCCTGGAAGAAGATGGCCGCCGCAACACCACCTGGTGTGCAATACACCTACACTTAAGGAAATAAAAATAAAACAAATCACAATTTTGCCACACTTGTGAATTCGTTCCATCACATTACACATCGGCACTACGTCCAACTCCAGCGCGATCACCAACGAGACTAGACTAAAAAGGGCAGGGTAGTCAACTTCCAAAGCGGGGGCTCGAAACAATGCCGTGTGACTTTTGCATGCAAAAATATAGTATAAGGCGCTCCTTATGAAGAACTTTACGTCATTCATGGAGACGAAGAAGAAAGAGAAAGAAGATGCTTTTTATTCCGTTCATTTTGAATGATGTTGAAAAGCAAAATGCGACCACCAGTGAATGGTGAGCACAGAGCTGGCACTACTTTACTACAATAAATACACTGTATTCTTCAGGTCCTTTTCTCGTTGAGACAAAGAAGCATAATCGCGGAGCCGCTGGGGAAGAAAAGGCACAGCGGCAAGAAAATTCCCCTCTCTTCTTCATCCACCCACTTTTTTTAACCACATCTACTCCCTACTTTTCTTCCATTCAAAAGTCCCAACAATATGCGGACATACCACAATGGTGGCAAATTATTTTCAATCTAAGTGCTCCCATTCAGTATATAAATATGAACGGGAAGAATAGAAAAGCTCGTGCAAAGAAGTTCAAGCATGAATATAAAATTTATCAAACAAAAGATTGGAAACAATGGTATTAGTATAATAGTTGCTATTATGTGATATACGATAGCTTATTCTTTCTAAATGGAAAGTGTTGAGAGTTAAGCACTGTATAATAAACTTATTTTGAAGAATCACAAATGGAGCGTATTTAAATAACAAAGTCTACCTTTAACCCATGTCATCAAGGAAATTGTTGTGCTGAATAAGGGAAGTTTGTTAAAAATTCTATAGATTCTCTTTTCTTACACGTCTCTTTTAGTTCTTTATTAACGGCACGCTTCATCATGCGCACGCGAACAGTAAAACGATGACAATGCAAGGTGACTATAGCCTATAGTTTAATGCATCAAATAAAGTGGACATTCATAGTCCATAGGTAATGATAGGTAGGCCTATAAATGTAAAGTCATATGTATGTAGCAATGATTTATTTTTATAGCAATTTTAATTTTCAATTCTAATCAGAAGAATGATTACTTTTGTATATCTAAATATCATGTTTAAAGTGTTTGAATCAATTGCGTTTAAATATTTATGTTCAGGTCATTACATTTTTATATAAGTTTAATACATGAACTACCTATATGAACATCTTATACTATTTCAATAGAAATTAAATTAACTGTTACACGTTATATGGAAAAGTAAAAAAAAAGTGAATGTAAAACAAGACATTACTAGTTTATTTTTAAGATATTATTATTATTATTATTATTATTATTATTATTATTATTATTATTATTATTACTAATATCATTATCATCAACTCTATGGCGAGACAGACCAAGATGATTCTTGACATACCAGCTAGCGACTGACTTGACATCCACGTGTGATAATCATGAATACTGACTATCATCCAGCCACTAGATGGGTAAAATGTGATCAGCATGTCGGATTCCCAGCGTTATATCTGATTTTTTAATCTACACTCCCTATATATTGTAGCTACCCAAATACTTCATTATGCTGGATGGAGAAATATTGGGTGAAATTCCTTGAAAAAAATTCTTACCCCTATGGGGATTAGAACCAATGCACGCCTCGTGACTCCGCATCACGGTATTTTGGCATGAACCGCTATAGCTATTATTATTATTATTATTATTATTATTATTATTATTATTATTATTATTATTATACCAAACAGAAAGAAGAAAAGAGGGAGACCAAGGTTAACATGGAAGGAAAACATGAAGACAGTAATGCAAGCTAGAGGGCTAAGCATCGAAGATGCCCAAGACCGTAGGCTTTGGAGGTTGGCACGGGAAGACGGCAGCAGCTGTAAAAACCCGAAGATAGAGATAGATTATTATTATTATTATTATTATTATTATTATTATTATTGTTGTTGTTTTTGTTGTACTATTTCAATGACTTGTCAAGTCTGAAGTATTCTTTTACAAGGCTAAATATAATTTAGTTAGTTGTAATCATAACACTCATAGACCTATGTAGGCCTAAGTGTCACGCTACATTAAGATTATATGCTTGTAGAATGTTTAAAAATGACCTTCCAACGTGATAAGCGTTAATAATAACTGCCTTCTGCAACTGAATATATTATGTGTAATTATGTAAATTTATAGTAGGCTACATAGGTTAGTGTCCTGGGTATTTGTAGAACCCGTGGAAATTAGAAAGATACACGATTATAACATTCTCTAGTTCCCATTAAATAATCAATTCAATGGTAATATTAAATAAACTGTGTATTTTATTAAGGTCTAATTTTATAACAATCAATTAGCTTTTATTAGTAATTACTTTGAGGAATTACTCATTTCATAGACTTTTGTCATCCCAAATTAAAAAAAAAAAGTTAAGCTGAAAATATTTAAAACTGTTATTCTCCCGGTTATATTAAGCTACATGGTTGTGAAACAGGAAGGAGAAAATATTACGAGTAGACTTAATTGTGAATAAAGTATTTCGGACTTTTTTTGGACCAAAGAGAAACTAATAGACAGGCGAATGGAGAATATTTTATATGAATATTTAAGACTCAAACACATGTAGCACAAATGGATATGAAAGAACGATATAAACACTTTGCAGAAAATCCAAAGGAAAAGCGCTGAAGATAGGTCAAGAATAAAGTTGGAAAATAAAATTATGGGCGAAGTGAATTAATCAGGAAATGTTTAGAAAATATTAACTATGTATAGGGTTGGAGAGCTTATATCCGTGCAGCCAAGCCCGGATTAGATAGTTCCAGTGAGGTAGTTAATAGAGGGCGCATCTTTTATTCCTTGAAATTTAGATACACATGTCATCAGAAAAATGTGTTTCATGTCTGGGGGATTAAACGGATGAAGTGTTATAAGAGCCAAAATGCATATTCAAAATGTTCGTGCATATTCGCAATTATTAGTATATCGCTGCATTATAAAACTTTTTACCCGAAATCGTTTTAAATTATAAAATTTGTTTCATAACTACGAAAAAAAAAGAATTAATAAAACTGAAAACATATATTTAAATTTGAAGACAATTAAGTAAGGGTGAGAATATGTTCTTATTCTGCGAGGTTCATAGCTTATTTGTGAAGTTATTCTCTTATTATTGTGACGTAGAGAGGTAGTTCTCTTCACACAAACGCATTTTTAGAGATAGAAAAAACTTGCTTTGCTAGAAAGTTCATATCAAAAAGAGTTGCTCAGATGATAATGAAGTGAATTATATTTCAATATTTTATGTTGGATTAATGACAATTATTTAGGCCTAAGCATGTCTATATGTAATTATGTCCACCGCTGTGATCTCGAGGTAGCGTGCTGCCTTGTCACGCAGTGGTCCCGGGTTCGATTCCCGGTCGGGACAGGCTCCTGGGTGAGGTTTTTTTCGGGGTTTTTCCTCACCTGTAAGACAAATGTCAGAAAGCTTAGGGCCCAACGGTCCCCGAAAAGGATCCGGTCATCATCATTATCCCTATCGCTATCATCACCATCCTTCACATGTGTGGAAAGAAACGGGAAACTACCACACCTATAATTCCCTAGTAAAACTGCAAAGAATGGCATGAAAATGCTATGATTGCAGTGAAGACCTGCCCTCGGGCAGAATTACTATGGAATGTAGTACATAATTATGATTTAATTTTCATTAAATATAATGAAAGAATAGAATCCTTACATTTTGATCATCACATATTTATATCACTTGAGTCAATTTGAGAGATAACTGGGAATTTAATTAAAAATCTACACTTTTGTTCATATTTTCAATTTTTTTGAGCACACTTCCAATATTTTTCCTGCATATATGCAACTCCATAGCGCGACAGGCCTACAAAGCCATTAACCTAACAGCCGGTTGCTGGCATCACATTAACATGTGTTTATCACATAGGTGGACAAACATCCAGTCAGTGTAAGGGTGACACGTAGTCAGCATTTCGAGTCCTCCAGCCGTTATATATTTTTTTTCAACCTGGAGACACTACTTATTGTAGCTGCTCAAATTCCTCATGATGCTGGATGGGAACCGGTACCATACTAGCCAAAATTCCATAAAGAAAATTTCTTCCCCCATGGAGACCCGAACCAGCGCAAGTCCCATAGCTCTGCGCCTGTCAAACAATCAGCTACGGCGCAAGACAAAAGTATACAGATATTCACTAGTTTTAGTGCAAATAAATACATGCTATAATAGTTCGTATGTTTTTTTATGATTTAAAGTAAATAAATAATATTTATTATTGATGTTCTGGAGCTATATAACAATGTAGAGACCTGTTTCGAATTCAATAATTATACCAGGAAAATATTTAATTTTAAAATATCCAGAAAAAAATCAAGTATTCCACATAGACCTACTATTGTTATTGATATTTCGTATGCCAACACAGTAATATATTTCTCCGGGCATTCACACAACTAATGAAGAAATATGTATTTTCGAGGCCAATATTAGTAATAGAATTTTTTTCTCGTTTTTTTTAATGGCATTGGTTTCATTACTAGAAGGTTTGATTCCAACTGCAACAGATATAATCAGATACGCTTTGAAATTTTTGAAAGATTCTATGGCGTCTGTGGTATTTATAGCCAAATCAGGTAGAATATAAACAAATTCCAGGAACTCCAGTAAACCCATACGACACCAATTTAATTAATATGTTGAAGCGCTATTCAAAAAACTATGCCCACATGCCTTATTGTTTGACAAAGGTATGTTTTGTGTTGTATCCACAAGGTCTTGTCCAGCCATTAAAATTTACCTTTCATCTAGTCCTCAGGGTAGGAATAGGGACCTACCTGTTGTGATGGTAGAACTTCTATTTACTTTTTTTTCGGGATAGAAATTAAAATAAATGGACATAGGTACAATGGTGTATCGTCTTCTTTTTTATTCTTTAGTTGAGGATTTTCATCATGTTTATTTCCCAAATCACTCCTCGGAGGAAGACTTTTGGATGTGCAGTCACTGTCTCTCCATCTCTTGGCTGATCTTCCTCTTGCTCTTCTCCCGTCCATTGGTCCATCTTCATTAGCTCTTTTTCCAAGTCTATTGTCTTTCAATTTTTCTATATGAACGTTCCAATATTTTCGTCTTTCGATAATACATTTGGTTGTATCTTGAATTTGACTTTTGTCTATAATTTCTGTATTGTGTATCCTATCAAATTATGTTTTCCTCTGAATAGTTCTTAAGGTCTTCATTTTGCATGTGCTTATGTGCTACACTTAAATTAAAAATATTTTCAAGAATTCCTACTCTCATACTTTCCCCCTAATCCAACATGAGATTGGAACATACTTTAAGATCTAATCCTTGATGCTGCTGATGATATTTCGTGTCTTGAGTGTTTTCCCTTTCAAAATCTCTCCATTTTTGTACTTGATTCAGTTTTGTTGATATTTTCGCAATTTTCAATCAATCTGTTAGTCCTCTATTTATTCTTTCTGATAATAAGCCTACTTATTTAATTAGTAGCCTATAGTAAAACTCCATTTAACCGAACTTCGCTTAATTTAAACCCGAATTAATCGAAATGCTGTAAAAATAAACTATTTTGTAGTTCCCTACATAGGTAGGCCTATACAACTCTCAAATGGTATGAGTTCAGCTTTCTTTTTACATCTGCCGAGCAACGGGACTTGTGTTGGTTAGCCCTTATGAGGATAAAAAATTCTCATGGAATTCCAATTAGTATATCTATAAAACCGGTGCCCATCCAGCGCCTAGAAGTATTTTTGGGTGCTACAACAAGTAGCAGTTCCAGATTTTGAAAACCATTTATAACGTCTGGGGACCCGATATGTTGACCACATGCAGCTTCTATAGGGCCTACAGACTGAATGATCGTCCATCTCTGTGACTAACATATGTGGATGTGAGGTCAGCCGCAACTGATGAACCAAGAGAATTCTAGGCTTGTGATATGTAGGCCTAGTATTTGTTTTCATATCACCTCAAGGCTAAGAATAATGACGATAATCCTTTCTTCCGCAGAAATTATATGGATTATCTTTTAGCAACGTATTATATAATATGTTTTCCACATAACTGACCGATCACTGTGTAGGCTCATAAGGTAAATCCATTGTAAGCATACTGTAAATTTGATACAGATTAAGTTTCATTTTCTTCTTCTTCTTCACGGTTTAGGCTTATTTACTAGTCCGTTCCGGATCCAAATTGCTGCTCTTTCCATCTTTTCCTTGGTCTTCCCAAACTTCTTCTTCCTCGTGGTGAATAGTTGTATGCTGCCTTGGGTAGTTCTATTCTCAGTCATCTTTGCCAAGTATTCTTTCCAGTTTGTTCTGTATTTCTCTATTGTTGTGTTTAATTCCTCTACTTTTAGTTGATGACTTATTTCTATGTTGTGTTTTTTGTCTGTTCTTTGATATCCTGCTATTGGTCTGAGGAATCTCATTTCAGCAGCTTGTATTCTGGCAGATTTTTGTGTTGTCACTGTCCATGTTTCGGGTCCATAAGTAATAATAGGCACTGCCATTGTCTTGTATAATTTCATTATAGAGTCTTTCCTGGCTTTATTTTTCAAAGTTCTTTTTAGTGTTCCTGTTATATAATTAAACTTATTTAGTTTGTTATTTATATCTGTTTCCGCTGTGTATGATATTTCGCAATCTAGCAAGTTATATCTTACTACTTGTTCTGTTGATTTATTTTCTAATATTATCTTTGTCCGAACTGGAGGAGCGCCCTTGAAGGCCATTGTTTTTTATTTTTGTGAGGATATTTCCATGTTGTATTTTTTTGATATTTCATTTAGTTAAATAACATTCTTTGTAGTTCGTCCTCTGTTTTTGCTATTAAAATCTGGTCATCTGCAAAGGCTTCTGTTTTTATTACTATAGGCCTATTTCCTAAGTTAATTCCCCCCGTTGTCATTTGCTTCCATGATCGTATCATGTCGTCGAAATAAATGTTAAAAAGAGTGGTTGATAGTGGACAACCTTGTCTAACTCTTCTTGTTATATGTATTGGTTCCCTTTGATTTATTTTTATTTTTGTTTTCTCATAAATTTTTTTAATTACTGCTATCAAGTGTAGTGGAATTCCTTTTTCTCTTAATATGTTCCATAATTTTGGTCTTGGCACTTTATCAAAGGCCTTCTTATAATCTATAAAGAGGACGTGCGTCTCTAAGTTGAATTCTCTTCGCTTCTCTATTATTTGTTTTAAAGTGAATACGTTGTCTGTACAGCTTCTTCCTTTCCTAAATCCTGTCTGCTCTTCTGATATTATTGCGTTAATCTTTGGTTGATCATTTTTGCATATATTTTGTATGCCTCTATAGTTTTCTGGCTTTGTTTTATCGGCTTTTTTAAATATTGAGATTATTTTTCCAATAGTTACATTTTACAACATATTAGTACTATACAATACTCCATCCTTTAATAATCGAAAATCATTCCAATAGGCCTATAGCCTATTTTACATAAATATTCGTTTTCCGAATCATACCCGTTCCTCTTTCTCGTATGAAAGGGTTCCTACTGTATTAATTTTGGCAAAGCCATTCTCAGTCGTAATTTTAATATAGGCTATCTATTCTAACATCATATTTTCTGTATATTTGTAGGCTTTCACGGCCGGCGTCTTGATACCTTTTGGTTCGTCTTCCGGGCTAAGTGGCCGTGGTTCGGTTTTCTTGTAACTTGATGAAACTTGCGGTAGGCTTCATGAGGAGATTCTGCGTCTGTGAACTCCTCAACAGTCGGCAGCAGACACAGAGAGTACGCAGAATCTCCTGATGAGATCTACCGCAGCAGTAGACGAAACGTCGTGGTGTAGGGTTTAAGTTTCCAGCCTCTGGCCTCAAAGGTCGAGGATAAAAACCTGGGCGATGTCAATAGATTTTCAGGATATAAAAATCCAGGGAACGATAAGGAAAGATTCTCGGATTCGTGAAAAAACCTCAAGCCTAAATTAGAGCGTCTGAGCAAAATATAATTTAACTTTTTTATCCTGTAATAGCTTAATTACCTACTATGTGTCTCTTTGAAGAGATGAGCCAATCACTTCCAACTCTCGCTGATATATGTAGGAAAATAAGCGTAACTAAATTAGCTTGGCTAAGTAATTACCGAAAAAAAATATAAGGGTGTAGACAGATGGGCACAGCCAAAATGGCCCATTTTTAATTATGGACAACACTGCCTGTGGACGTTTCTTGAAGTGGACTTCTATCCCATAGTGTTCTGCCCTATAGCAGGACCTTCACTGCAATCATAGCATTTTCTTGATAAGCATTGCAGCTTTACTAGGGAATTATATATGTGGTACCTTCCCGTTGTTTTCCACACCGTGGGATGATGATGATGGCCAGATGATGTTCGGGAATCTTTTGGACCTCAAAGCTTCCTGGCATTTGTCTTACAGATGAGGAAAGAAAAACCCCGAAGAAAACCTCACCCAGGAAGCTTGTCCCGACCGGGAATCGAACCCGGGTCCGCTGCGTGACTAGGTAGCACGCTATCTCGAGACCACAGCGGTGGACAAAGTGGACATCTTCATGTCTGAATATTTTGACCAAACAGGCCTATCATTTTTTATATTTTTTATGTTATTTTATATTTTCCAAATGTTACACGTTACAGTCACGAATAACAATTCACAGTTGGTAGAAAATGTATAGAGTCCAGAGATGAACTGAATTCGTAACCAGAACGTGTGTGTTTTACAAAGTAAATACAACACCTGACTGGCGCCTCTAGTCGATATTTTTGAATCAATCACTCGGAATAACGACTATGTTGTATGATACAACTTTTTTCTTATTGTAAATGTTTTCCTGGCCTTTAATTCACAGGAAGTACGCGTAATCTTTCAATTCAGAAACAAAATTAGGGACAGGTGTCCCACTCATAGTTTTATGAGAATGATATCACTGGTGAAAGGGACTTGGTGTACCCTTCAATTAGTTCTCTCACTTAAACGTGTTGTACCAAACACGTATAAACCATTGTGTATGAGACACGCTCTTTCCATTTAGGGAGAGCAAATTCGATTTCCGACCTGTATGTTAGTGAATCATATAATTAGAAGAGTAGAGTTACTAGAGTGAATTAAAAAGAGAGAGTGACCAATTAATAAACAATCTCTTAAGTAGCCTTCATATAATTCACATGGATAAATAAAAACCATAGTCATATTAATCCCATATGTAAGATCAATTTTGGTAATTTAGCTATCAATCTGCAAGAAGAAGAAGAAGACCAGGACGTCCACTCAAAAAAACTTTTGGATGGTGTTTCTATTGAGGCCGAAACAGTTCAACAAATGGAATAAATTCGTAAATGAACTATGATTATGATATATTATTGATTTCGCGATACAATATTTTATTTTGCCACATATATAATTAATCAGTACATATATAAATTCAGTTTCAGTGTACCTAGGCATAAAATATGAGTAAATACTTTTAGACAGTTAGTTGTTATTGGAATATGGTGGTTGATTAATGTAAATTTTAGTGAAATTTAAATGTTCCCTCGGTACAGTGTATTAATTTATAAAACTGATAGTGGATCCATGACTTTGAACTGTATTCATAAAGAATATAAAACATTAATTGGATACAGGAATATTAATAAAGGAAGAACATTTTCTTTATTCCATTATTTCCAATTATTATGTTTAACATTTTTTTTCCCCATATGTTATTTATAAGATACAATATTCGCTTTTCCTGGAAACACGAAATAATTTACACTTAAAAAAGTATGATAATTTGTATAGGCCTATAGTTATAAGAATTTCAAGTGAAGTAACATATTTTGCAAGTAGTATTTCTTTATCCTCAATATACTTAATTTAATTTCAATAATATAGGCCTATTCTTCTTCTTCTTCTATATCTCAGTTTAAACTCTAAGTTCATAAAGGCTATCCACTCTTAAAGCGATCCTTATCAAAACAAAACCATGTAATCTGTTCGATTTTCATTAGTTATGAACACCGTCATTCGATGTAGAAGCAATAAGTACGCGAAAAAGTAGTTCCCTTCTTTAAATTAAAAACACGTCCTCTGAATATACTTGTTATTCTTTGTGAATGAAAATAATAATATTCAAAACATAGAAAATATTCTAAAATATACTTAATCAATAATTACAACTTAAAATAATTTATTGCATATGGATGATGCATTTGAGTCATTCTGATACAACAAAATGGCGGAAGGTGTCCAGTCTTCTGTTTGCTGTGTCGCCATCTAAATTTTTAAAACACAAGTCGGGCAAACCTTGCACTAGTAAAAAAAACAGTTATTTTGTATTACACAAGTTCGGTGAAAAATATCATCAGCTTTCTTGTAATCTACCCCATTAACGACCACATGTCTCATGTGTTTCACACGTGCTACCTGTCAATGTGACAGTAATTTTGGCCTGAAAGGCGGAAGGATAAATTAGCATTTGTTTATGTTCGGATCACTCTAAGAGCGGATAAGGTATAGGCACTTTTTACATGCCACACGCCACCCAGGCCTTACAGTGGTACAACATGTCGGAGAGGGATTTTAAACTGTGGATCACACACATATATAATGCACGCAGATCAATACTAATCACAGTGAATACGATTGTGATGATTATTTGATCAGAAGATGTTCGGGGACCATTTGGGAATTTATTATTAGTGAATGATTAAAGGCAAGATGCCTTGGCGCAGAACTACGGGATTTGCGCTGGTTCGAGTCTCCATAGGGAAGAAATTTTCTCATGGAATTTCCGCCAGTATGGGACAGATGCCCACCCAGCATCGTGAGGAATTTGGGAAGCGGTTCCGTGTTGAGAAAACAAGCTATAACGGTTGGGGGTCCCCATATGATGACCACATGCCATCCCTACACTGACTGGATGATCTACACCTGAGATTAACACATCTGGGTATGAGACCAAGTCACTTCTAGGATTGTCGCGCCATGGAGTATAATACAACATAGCTAAGATCAATTGCAAGATTAAGAACTGGACATACATAACACATGAAAACTGTAGGAACCCAAAAAAAAATTCCAAAATGCATTTCCGATCTCACCAGCTAACATCCCATTGTTGATAGATTTCACTCAAAATGACATTGAACAGTCTAAAGTCATCAGTTCTTTGAAGCGCGATAACTAAAGAGATGCCGTGCATTCAAGCATTCTATCTCATGAACATGGTCTAAAGACCCAGGGCATATAAAATTATGAGTTATTGAACAGCGGTTTTGTTACTATACTTATAAAACTTTATACAAATCTTTAATTTTAAAGTCATGGATCAGGGGAAAAAAAAAATTGGCAAAACACATCCATTAAATCTGCTTGATAATGACATATTAGAACCCAGTCATCAATAGCATACACAGAGTTTTCATTACATTATTGTTACAAACGTCAAAAAACTGTCAAATTCACGAGTCATAAGTTATTACCATGATATCGATAAGGCGTTTAAAACACAGTCCAATAACGAAGCGATCAAATCCAATATAAAAAAGGCTAAAAACATAGCAGCTATCTACAGTTCACAATTTTTTAAAATTAGTTTCACTAGATATGGGATAGGCCTACATATATATGGGCAGGTTATGATAAATTACGCTTATGCATCCGACCAATCGAATTTCAGCTGAAAAGGGAGGAAAATTATTAATGTTGGAAGCGTGACAGGCTGTAACACGACGTCACGAATATCGGGACTCATTTGTTTCCGGCGGAGATAATGACGGGTAATTAGCGATTGGTTCCAGCTTGCCGTGTCCACTGCTCCCGTACCGTCCGCCATGGACTGGAAAAATATGATACAGTGCGCCTGTGGTTTCCATCGCTTCCATTACATACGATAAGACTCGGAAAACCAACTCATTCACAGTTCATTCGATAATGGTAGTGTCTGAGTTTTAAAATCTGGTGTCATCATATTTTTGTCTTTAGCGCAGGTCTAATGGAAATTTGATTAAAAATAGATAAGCTACCATCGAGTTTATTGAACGAAAGTAACTCAAACATACTTTAATACCTTCAACTAACCAAGATAAATTATTTTTTATTAGCATTCTCTTTTTATTTCAATAAATATTTAAAAAACCGAGCACATAAAATAGTAAGAAATGATAAATAACATGTTACAGAGTTGATGACGGAATTTTTAACTGATATCAAAGAATAAATCTGATAATAGGATAAATTATACTAAATTTACACGACATAATTATTAAGGAGTATTGAAATTCTATAAACAATTTTTTTATAAAAACTACAAAGAGCGATGAAATGTAGGGAGATCTAGATTGGGCAGTGAATTAGCCTATATTTTTAGCGAATTTCGGAGCTATGTTGCTATTGAGGTTGTTCTTATGAAAATATTTGTGAAAAATTCTTAACTTACAAATCTTCGCTAATCCTATACAGTAGGCCTATACTAGACACCGAAAATTCCCATGATAAAAATGGATTAAGGCCTATATAGGCCCTTTCTATGTGTGTCAACAATCTAGCCGCCGCAACTATTTTTTTCGTACAAAACTCGGTATATAACAATCAATTAAGAAAAGTAAGATCGAGTACGTTAACCAGCTATAGGCCTATCGGACCATAAGGTGTGGAGGTTAATCTGAACCGAAAATTTAATAATCGTTCTAGTGGCTGCAATTCTTTATTTTTCTCAACAAAACTAGGTCTATAGTCTACTATTGGAATAAAACGAGAAAGGTAACTTATCTTATAGACTTTGTTAGGCCTATTTGTTGGCACATGCAAGATTATTATGAAGGAAGACAATAGTAAGACTAGTTTACTCAGGATAAATTATGAGTTGAATAATATTAATATAGGCCTAGATATACATATTTTAATAAGAGCAGTGTCTTCAAAAAGTAAAACTGTTAAAAAACGGAATTATATTGTCAGATTTATCGAATGGATGACATACAGTATCGCCGCGTGTCGTTGAACTAGGAGCACTACTGCTGGTCATGTTATAGGCCTATTCCTACTATTGTGCATAGTAAACGAGAGAAGGAAGATATGGATACACAAGGTACACTGAATTAGCCACATTTCAAACAATAAGGAAGTCACTTGAACTCTTTTAGGGTTATAAGCTACACTCTTTCAGCAATTGTAAGTCTAAATGTAATATCGGTATTGCTGGAACCAGTTCTTAATCCCAGCAAAGTACCTGGCTCGTTTAGAATTTTACCCGAACGAGCGATAAAATTTGCCAAATACTTAACCTTAAACTGAGCTCATTTTAACGTACAGAGGCGACTTTATTCATGTGTAAAAATATTTCAACTTTTTTTTTAGGTTGGTAACAAGTACAGGAATTTTCCTTTACTGCACAGTATGTTGTTTTCGGCACTGACTCTGGCAATAACAGATCCCCGGGTGGCTTGCCGTTATGTACTTATGTAATAGGCTATGTGTTCAGAGTTTCGATCCATTTATCTATAATAGGCGATCTTCTCTGACCATTGTACAGTAAATCCTATAGGATGTTAGTCCAATAAAACAATGGAGAGTAAAATAATAAAAATAAAAGTAGAAAAATGGTCCTGCACCTTAGCAGAATGGTTATGGCAAGATACCTTAGCGCAGAGCTACGAGAACTTGCACTGGTTCGAGTCTTCACAGAGAAAGACATTTTCTCATGGAATTACCGCCAGTATGGGACCTGTGCCCACTCAGCATCGTGAGGGAATTTGGATAACTATTTGGCCTATCAGTAGCGGCTCCAAGTTGAGAAAATCAGCTATAACAGCTGAGGGACCGGATATGCTGACCACATGTCATACATACACTGGCTGGATGATCGTCTACCTCTATGATTAACACATGTGAAAGTGAAGCCTGCAGCTGGCTGGTAGGCTAAGGGCCTTCTATGTCTTTCGCGGCATAGACTTTGTTTGTATTACAAAAAAATGAAAGTATCGTAGGCCTACTATATTAGCTTAAAAGATGATAAAATTGGTTAATTAAATATACCATAGCTCACTTTCTTTTTAAAAACAATTAATTGGTTGCCAGGAAGAGAGGTTGTGCAACTGAAGGTGCTCTTAAAACGTGTAAAGGTAATCTACTACGAACATGTTTATGTCCGAAGTATCTCCTCTAATGGGGTACATATTGAAGCCTAGGACGGTGGAATCATAATGAAATTTCTTGAGAAGCGGCTCTGGAAGTTCAGGTGCTAGATATTTAATTAAATCTCCACAAGCTTTCAACACCGGCGTCTTAGGTGACCTCTACTCCAAATAAAGTGTTTCCTGGCGGCACGAACTCTAGAACCGAGCTTTCACAAAAGTCACGACTTGACTCACTTGAGATCATATCACCTTAACTCCATTTATCACTTTCAACATATTACAGTATTATCTGTACAAATAGCCTCGAACCAAACGTGCGAACATAGCATGTTGCAAAAATCAATCAAATCAAATTCACTAATAGAAATTTCAATTTTCAACTCTCAAATAACTTTAAGCTTCCGAATCTAATTGAAAAGAAAATTTTAATTACTGTATTAAATTATGAAAAGACTTAAAAAAAATATGCTGAGTGAGAGAGTTTCTCAAACACTTAAATTATATGAGTTTTTTACACAAAATGGGGACTGAATATAAACTTACAGAAAACAGCATACATGTGTTCGGGAAAGGATGTGGATGACCTCATACTCGAAACAGGGAAAATAAAAAAAAGTGAAGTTTTTAAATATCTTGGATGAATAATACATGTGTAGGTACATGGGAAAGAGATGTACAAACAAAAATTGCAATGACAAAAAATGAAACTAAGACATTACATGGAATAATTTGGAACAAAAACATTACAAAGGATACTAAAATGAAAATTTATATGAGCACAATATAGAATATTTTGTCATATGCAAGTGAAACTTGAATTTTGACGGAATTACAAAAAAAATAATTAGAACAGATGAATTTGATTATCTTAGGAGAAGTCTTCAAAAAACAAGACAAGATAAAATAAGAAATTAATTCCTTTCGAGAGAAATGAATGTCACCACATCTGTTGTTAAAAGGAATGAAAATCAAACTCTTAAAAGGTATGGCCATGCACAAAGAATGGAAAATGAAAGATGGCCAAAAGTATATAGACCTACCAATAGTCACCCCCTGGAAAAAATAAACGTGGCAGACCAAGATGGAAATGGAAAACATATGTCACAACTATAATGGATGATAGGAATTTGGAAGAGGGAGATTGGAATGATAGAATTAAATGGAAACTGAAGACGGCAAACATATAAGTGGAGGAAAGCCGAAGAAGAAGTTAGTATGGTGGTTACGTTCATTGACACAAGTCCTGAGAGTCATAGGTTCACACCCTGCCGGGGTTGATGGATATTTACGATGGAAACAATTCAAGGAACAAGTCTTCTGGGAGGGACAAAGCCGTGGGTACCGAGTCTGAAGATTATCAGGTTTATAAAAGAATCGCAAACCTGAATAAAAAGGCCTTTGTGTAAAATTTAACCGACCTTTATACATTCAACAAATACCTTAGTTGCCCTCTAGATGTCTCATTGAGGCGATGTGCTAACCACGTGTCACTTTTTGACATCTATAGGTAAATAAACGTAACTAAATTAGCTTGGTTAAGAAACTTCAGATAGCGAGAACCTATGTACCTTTTGTGGGACGTATGGGCTATAGGCCTATGCATAGATATTACATGGATTATAAATATAACATATTCTTTATAGAGCATAACAATGACTTAAATCAGGACTATGTCACTTAGTATATACTCTTCAACGTATATGTCTATTTTAAATTAGATTAGAACAACCATGGGTCAGGTTTATCAATCCCCGAACACGGCAAACTTTTGTAGGTTCAACATATAAATTAACTATGTTATAATAAAATGGTAAAAGAAGATAACTTACAACAAACTATACAACAGTAATTATAGAAGAAGCGATTAAAGTACATTGCAAACATCAGGTAATCAATTCAGACACAAAAGACAATTGAAACATCTTGTATAATATGAGGATAATAAATAACTGACAAATACGTATGACATGTTAAGAAAAATAAATGCCTGGACGGCATTTGAACCCGGACCTCGGGATTGATATCCCTGTGCGCTACCACTTACGCAACCAGGCAAATCTAGTACAAAAATTTATTTTTTATATAGGACTATATATAGGCCTATATATATACATACTTACATATACATATACATAGCCTATATATATGCCTAAAACTTACATAAGAAAAATAAAAGTTGTAGTAGGCCTACAAACATTTATTTTTCTTATATATAGGCCTATATCATATGAATAAGAAAGTTTTCTTGGGTTTTCCGCATCTTGGATTCAAGTTCGGCCTCGGGCCACTGATTCCGACGTTTCAGCATGATCCCACATGCCATTATCAAGGAATGACGGTTGGGCAACATGTAGTGTGGTCGACGCTTGGATGGGTGTACGGCTTCCGAAAGGGAGCACACTGAAAACTGAATGTGTTTAACTACATAAGAACTAAACCTTGGATGGGTGTACCTACGTCTTCGGAAACGGACCACAGCGAAAACTCTGTGTGTTTCATTATATAAGACCTAAACCTGTGACTCGAACTTATCATTCCTTGATAATGGCATGTGGGATCATACCGAAACGTCGGAATCAGTGGCCAGAGGCCAAACTTGAATCCATGACGCGGAAAATCCAAGAAAACTTTCTTATTCATACTTATATCGCGAAAATCTGTAATATAATATATATAGCTTATATAAGAAAAATAAAAGTTTTTAGTAGGCCTACAAACATTTTTCTTATATAGCCTATATATATATATATATATATAACTTATATAAGAAAAATAAAAGTAGTAGTAGGCCTAAAAACATTTGTTTTTCTTATATATAGGCTATATAAGGAAAATAAATGTTTGTACTACTTTTGATTGGTAGCGTAAGTGGTAGCGCACTAGGATATCAATCCAGAGATCCGGGTTCAAATCCCGTCCAGGCATTTAGTTTTCTTATCATGTCATATTAAACTTACATTGCTCAATGTCAAAACAATCATCATCATCATGAACAAATTCGTTTTAGGCCATGTGGCCTGTACGGTAAACCTAGCGAAGATGGTTTTGATCTTTCCACCGATGTTTTGGTCTTCCTTAGTCCCTATGTCCAGTTGGGGTCAAAACAATATTAATTATAACATATATATATTCGAATGTAAGGCTCACTTTTAACCGAACAGTTGGTTTCTCAAATCCGGGGTGCGCCTTATATTCGCACACATGTTAAATATCAGGTTATTGTAAGTCTCCAACGTCGAACTCATGTTTCTGCAACACCGAACGTACGACCAGCGTGTCTGTTTCCATATTTTTCGGCGTGTAGGATAACTTTTTTTTTTAAACTCGTATCGACAGACATTCGCTTGGTTAGTATTCTCTCCATTACACCCAGCCTGAATATAAATTAAACGTTACGTACTCACTTCTGGCTTCTTACTATTTTTCCTTTCCTATCATTAGCTATTGAAGTTTTAATAATTGTATAACAGTAGGCCTACCTGATATCTCAGTCCTCAATAATTTGCAGTGTTGTTTTATAGGAAGCCTTTCGATAAGTTATGTATCATCTGCTTTCATTTTGGTACTGACTGTCGTTGTAATTATTTTGTACAGAGGGTTTATGCTGGGTATGTTCTCGTTCAGCAGGTGTTTATTTGTGGTTTCCTTGATGATTTCTAATTCTTCGAGAACGTTGATTTTCGATACATCGTTTTCTCTATGTAGGATCGATAATACGTTGTCTATTGTGTTGAATTGATGTCCTGCTTCTTCTATATGTTTTGAAAAACTGGATTTGCCTTCATTCTTTATTAAATCTCTGCAATGTTCATTAAATCTTGTCGTGAAGTTTCTAGTGGACCTTCCTATGTAAAATTATTTACAGCTATTACAATTTAATTTAACTCCTTTATTTTGATATATGTTTCTTTCTTCTATTTTATTTGATATTATATTATTATTTATAGTATATTAGAGGATGTGAAGAATTTGAGTATCTGGGAGTAAAATTAGATAAAGAGGATAAACAAGAAAGTGATATTAAGAACAGAATAAATAAAGGTAGAGCAATAACAGCAATGATGAATTGAGTTTTATGGAACAGATATATAACCAGGAAAAATAAGTTACAAATATATAATGCAATAGTGAGAAGTACTGTCACATATGGAACTGAAGTTTGGAAATTCAACAAAAACTTAGAACAAAAACTTATGTCGATGGGAATGGATTTCTTGAGGAGAGCAGGATATTCAAAATTAGACAAAATAAGAAATTCTGTCATAAGAGAAAAAATGAATATTGGTTATTCAATAGTAGATTATATACAGTATAAACAATTAAATTGGTATGGGCACGTATGACGAATGCAAGAAGAAAGATTACCCAGGAAAACATTGGAATGGTGTCCACCTGGAAGAAGGAAGAGAGAAAGACCTCGAAACTCGTGGATGCAGGAAATAAGAACTGGAATGAGAGCAAGGGGACTGGAGGACATAGATTGGATGGAGAGAGACGAGTGGAGAAGAAAAATAAAACTTTAGGCACAGAAAGATGTGTAAACATTAAAATTATGTATATAAATAAATATATTATTTAGTTTGTTATTTGTTCTGTAGGCAATTTTTATGTTTTTGTCGTGTTTTTTGAGGATTTTTGCTATATTTTGTGTTTCTATGCCTGTATATGTTAAGGATATCCACTTATCTCTTTTATCAATTCCCCTACTTATCATTAGCTATAACACAATCTTATTGTTGATCTCAGTAAATGCTTCCACCAACACACGCATGATAGTGATACTAAAAAAGCAGTAGTGCCAAAAGAAGCTAGAACATTAAATAGACCTATAACTCTTTGCTTTTCTGTAGTACGTCTATGATATTAGGTTTATCTTACATTTGATTTTTTTTTTTACTTTCTTATACCTTGAATTTGGGGTGAGCCTTATATTCGGACATTTACGGTATATAGGCATATATGTATGTGTATATATATATATATATATATATATATATATATATATTCCCCCGCTGTGGTCTCGAGGTAGCGTGCTGCCTTGTCACGCAGCGGGCCCGGGTTCGATCCCCGGTTGGGACAGTTTTTCTGGGTGAGGTTTTTATCGGAGTTTTTCCTCACCTAAGACAAATGTCAGGAAAAATTTAAGGTCCAACGGTCCCCGAAATCATATGGCCATCATCATCATCCTTCACCGGTGTGGAAAGCAACGGGAAGCTTCTAGGCCTACACCTACAATTCCCTAGTAAAGCTGCAAGCATAGCATAAAAGTGCTATGATTGCAGTGAAGGACCTGCCTTCGGGCAGATCTTCTATATATATATATATATATATATATATATATATATATCATCGCCACAGGCCGTTCATGAATATAGCCCAATATTGACCTGTTTAGGTCTCAAATAGAGTGTCTAAAAGTCGTTATTATGAGCGTCCAGGTTATCGTCGTTCTCGTCGGCGATACCGAAGAACTGAATTGGGGATGCTAGTTGGTGATATTCGGGATACATCTTGCAGCCATCTGTCTCTGTAGGTGAAAATCTTTTCATCTAAAGATTGCATGTAGAATTGCTTTAAACTGTCTGATGTTCAAGTACAGTAGTTCGACGCATGAATCTCATTTCAGCAGATCTTAATCTGTTTTCTTTCTTTTTTAGAACCCAGATTTTACTTCCATACAGGGAAGTCGGAAGAACGAGAGTATTATTTAATTTGCGACTTGAATGTTTTCGTACAAGATATGATTTTAAAATACTATTTATTAAGCCTAATATTTACGAAACAATTGTGAGTTTTATATTAAGATTATTATCGCTTTGTTAGAAGATGTAACACCCTGGGTAGGAGAAGTTATTAACTTTCTCTAAAATCCTATTCTCAGTCACTACTTTGCTACGTATTGGATTGATGCCTCGGTTTTATCATAAGTAATGCCACGAGTAATTTCCAAATTATCGAAAAATTCACGACTCACGAAGTGAGGACTGAATTTATCTAGAGAATTTGGAAATCAAGAGTGACATTTGTTAGGACTATTTAACGAATAAAATTAAGCTGTTTATTCACAAATCATAATTTAAATATAGACATTTTAAAATATTTATATATTTAATGTAAACGGCGATGTTTGAAAACAAATGAGAAAAGTTTGTTATGCTTCACTTGTTCATCACTACAACCAGATCATATTATTTATTGCCAAAAGATTTAATATTGTAAGAATGCACCCTAGATAGAAAAAATGAAACACATCAAACTGTTTATAACCAACATTATAGGTTATTAATTAATTTCTGATGTCCTATGATGAAAATATGTCAATTACATTTTTATGGAATGTTGATCCCTGGTAAATTATACTTTTAAGAAAGTGCAAACAGCGTTTTTTTTAAGTATAATCAATTGTTGTTTTTATGTTATATCCCGCAAGCACTCTCTGGTTATATTCGTGCACTATACATATAATCTGGTAGCCACATGCATTCTAGAATTCTTACATCTTAATATAATTATAAATTGTTATATTCAATGTAAGCCTATTACTTAGAGAGTCAGTCACTGCAAAATAAGGTATGATCTTTTCAAAATGTTAAAAAGGAGGAGCTTGATTTTAAAGTGATAAAATTAAATTGATAAAATTGACGTGTAAAACGACTGTGATTGGTTGTAAATAAAAATTCATTGAAATGTGATTGGTCATTGACTCCCATTTGGGGCATGAGTTAAATAGTCAGTTAAAATAAATTCTATCTTCAAACCACAGTTAGTCCAAAAACATTTAAGACTAAAAGTGTATAAAACACTGGCTCTTCCAACTATTTTGTATAATAGCGATGTATGGACATTGAAACAGAAGGATATAAGTTACTGAGACTTAGATCTGCTGAAGTGAGATACCTTCGGAAGACTGCAGGATACACACTACTAGATCGTATAAAAATGAAGACATCTTAAAAGAATTACACATGGAACCTTTAGAAAACAACAACATTTCTGATTATAAGTCAAATTGGATGCAACATGTTCATCGAAAGGAAGATCACAGCATACCCAAACATATGTTAAACTATCAACCTGCAGGATGAAGAAGACCAGGACGTTCACTCAAAAGACTTTTGGATGGTGTTGCTCTTGAGGCCGAAACAGGTCAACAAATGGCCTAAATTCGTGAATGGACTATGATAATGATGATGATTTTTCATAAAATATTCTTTATATATATATATATATATATATATATAGAAAACGCGATAAAGCGTTATAGACTGTTGAAAGTAGCACGTCGGTAGTTGGTTCGGAAGCTCAAATTTCATACATATACACGTCATGACAGTGAAAAGAAAACGTTAACAATAGGAAATGGTAGATGATAGATCTGCAACCGAGCACTGCAGGCGGTAATGGTTCAAGTAAAGGCCAGGTACAGTACTCGTATCCAATTTCAGGACGTAATATCACCCCTCGCAATATGCTTGACCGGTCCTCAAGTTCCCATAGGAATTTCTAAAAGAAATCATCTTCACAAAAAATAAGTAAGGTACCCAATTACTTAATGTGTATCTGAGGGTAAACGACCTCTAATTCGAAGGGTAATTGAACGAAAAATTGTTTCTTTATTATCTATACTGTGGCAGATGGAACCTAAAGTGCAGTGATTATATTACCTATATATCTAGTGTTTTATAATAATTCATAAATCGGCAATATTTACCAATAATAATGCAAGCTGTTTAAAAAAATAGATGAGTTTAATATCATGTTACTGAATATTTTTTGATCTTAGGATTTTGAGAAATTCCATAATAACTTCAGTTATTGGGTATTGTACCGTATTATGTTATAAATTATAACATTGGTTTGTATCGTCGTTTGTGAGCACTAGCTAGCTCCTTCTTCTAGCCGTGCACATTCAGGCAAATTATATGTTGGTCCTATACTACGTATATATGTGTGTGTGTGTACATATATAAGTAGTATAGGTCCAACATATAATTAATTTGCCTATATATATATATACGCCGTAGCGTAGTGGTTAAGGCACTGAGCTACAAGCCGGAGGGTCGAGGGTTCAAGTCCCGTTGGGGTCAGGATTTTTAAACTGACACAAACCCTCTGGCGGCACTATGGCCCTGGGGTCGACTCAGCCTCTAATGGAAATGAGTACCAGACGCTTGTTCTGGGGATAAAGGCGGCCGTCACGCAGGGCTGACAACCCGGCTGACATAAAGTGCCGATTGTCTAGAAAAAGTGGGAGCCCTAACCTCCTACTACCCCAAGGGCCTCCGGGCCTGTTGTGGGATCACTTTACTTACTATATATATGTCATAATTAAATGTTTAACATTGAGCAATGCAAGCTTAATATGGTATGATAAGAAAAATAAATGCCTGGACGGGATTCGAATCCCGTCCAGGCATTTATTTTTCTTATCATACCATATATATATATATATATATATAATTTTGTACTAGAGCATGCCATCAAATCTTCAGAGGATGGAGAAGGCCTACAACTCAATGGTATTAATAACCTGTTAGTTTATGCTGATGATGTTGTGCTATTGGGCGATAGCGAAGAGATACTAAAAGCCAACACGCACACACTATAGAGCAACACTAAGAAATTGGGACTGGAAGTAAATATAAATAAAACTAAATATAGGCCTATGGTCACACATAGAAATACGTACCTATATTATATAATGGAAATGGACAGCTAATGACTAATCAGGGAAATTTTGAGGATGTGGCTGAATTCAAATACCCAGGAACAATAATCACAAATAGGAATGAGATGCACAAAGAAATTAAACATGGGCTCAATTCTCGAAATGCATGCTATTATGCATTACAGCGACTCTTGACGTCCCAACTCTTTCAAAAAACGTTAAACTGAAAATATATAAAACTATTATCCTACCAGTTACATTATATGGATGCGAAACATGGACTCTTACTTTAAGGGGGGAAAGGAGATAACGAGTATTTGAGAATAAAGTTCTTAGGAAAATTTTTGGACCAAAGAGAGATGAACACACAGGTGAATGGAGAAGACTTACATAGCAATGAACTACATGGTCTTTATAGGAAGCCAGATATAGCCTAATAGGAACAGTTAAGTCTCTAGACTGCGTTGGGGCAATGATAGACGAACATGGAATCTTCTTGTAGGAAAACCAGAGGGAAAACGCCCAGTTCATAGACCCAAGAATGAAGTGGGAGAATAACATTAACTATTATTTGAGTGAAGTAGATTATACAGGGAATGATTGGAAAGCATTAGCTCAGGATAGGGATGTTTGGAGAGCTTGTGACCGCGCGGCCATGAACCTACGGGTTCGATAGTGCCAATGAGTATAGTATAGTATATAGGCCTATACACTCCATATGTCCTGTGTGGGGACACGGGTGCTTCCTATCGGGAGTTTCTTAACCAAGCTAATTTCTTTACCCTTATTTATCTACAGATGTTAACGAGTGACATGTCTCAATGAGAAATCTACTAAAGAACTGAGGTATTACTTGGATGGATGAAGGTAGTTAAATTCTGCACAGAGGCCTTTTTATTCAGGCTTGGGATTCTTTTGAGAACTTGAAATTCTTCAGACTCGGAACCTATGGCTAAAAGTTCCTACCGGAGGAATTGTCCAAAATTTAAATGAACCATAGTATATCCCGCACCCTACATGACGGTAAATATATACAAAGAATATCTTGGATTTTTTCTTCCTGAAAATCCATCGGTTCCGGCCGGGTTTGAACTCGCGACCCTCAGGACTAGAGGCAAGGAACGTAACCGCCAGACCACCGCTGCCGATACACACACACACACACACACACACACACACACACACATATACACACACATATATAACATTTTCTCATATAATTTTGACCTATAAGGACTGGTGTTCACCCAGCATCGTTAGGAATTTGGGTAAGTTATATACAAAAAGTAGAGGTTTCAGTTTAATAAAACCAGCTATAACGGCTAGAAATCCACTTTGCTGACCACATGTTACCTCCATACTAGCTTGATGGTCGCCCATCTTATATGATTAACACGTGTGACTGTGAGGCCAGGAGTAGGCTGGTAGACTAAGGACCTTCTAATTGTGTCACGCCAGGAAGTTTATAAAAAATTATTAGGCCTATAGGAAAATCAGAGAGAAAGCGCCCAATAGATAGGCCAAGATTGAGGTGGGAGTATAACAATAAAAATGATTTGAGAGAGTAAATTATACAGGGAACGATTGGAAAATATTAGCTCAGGAAAGGGATGTTTGGTCCGCGCGGCCATGAACCTATAAGTACAATAATGCCAGTGAGTTAGTTAGTTTGAACAACATTGAATATGTACAAGACACAGTGGTGCATACGAATAATTTACGTGTGTGTGAGTAATGATGCGATATTTGATACCTGATTCTTTATGCTGAACCCAGTAGCTGAGATGCGCTACACAGATAGTATGTCACCAACGGAACAATAGATCGGTCGTGGGGGGTTCATGCTAGTGACACTTCCCTCAGATGTCTAGAGATGTTAAAGAAAATAATTTATTATAACAGTTATGATCATAGGAATTTAGAATGTCAAATTTACCCAACAATTTATACCTAAGAGCTAAGATTAGTCATAGGATATTTTATATTTAACTACAAATATATATGTAGTCCACGGCTGTGGTCTCGAGGTAGCGTGCTGCCGTGTCGCTCAGCGAGCACGGTTCGATTCCCGGTCCGGACAGGTTCCTGGGTAAGGTCCTTTTCGGGTTTTTTCCTCACCTGTAAGACAAATGTCAAGGAGGCTTAGGGCACAACGGTCTGGCCATCATCTTCATCCTTATCATTATCATCAGCATCCTTCACCGTTGCGGAAAGCTACGGGAAGCTACATTCTAATTCAACCCAGGAATTTATTACAGACCTTATGGACTAGGCCAGTGTCCCCCTACCTACAGAGAGTAAATGTTGCCAAACTCATAATAACGGCATTTTTTTGTTAAGGAGGATGGAGGGGCAAGGTTAACAGTACATTTTTCCAAATCTATGTACTATACATTACAAAAAACATAATTTTACTTTTACGGTATGCAAACTAGTTTTATAGTAAATATGAGAGTCGACGCTTTCACACAGCATAGTACAGATCCGCAGAGATCAGTGACAAGTTGTAACTGCTTTTTTTTCTTTAATATTGGGTGGCAACTATGTACTTGCTGTGTTGCAATCTTCAGTTTTATATAAGGATTTCTCTCAAGAAAATACTGTTAAAATGGCAACCCAGTTCTCTATTCCAAACACACAGTAACTTCCTGGGTTGAATCGGAGTGTAACACACCTATAATTCCCTAGTAAAGCTACAAAGCATGAAAATGCTATAATTGCAGTGAAAGACCTATATATATATATATTAATTAACTGCAAATAGCATTTATACTGAGACATCATTTGAAAGTAGCTCTTTCAAATTTTGCTGTTATTCTTCTTCCTCTTTGCATTAAAGCCTGAAGCTTGTTGCGTGACTATTCATTTTGTTTCCAGGGATGCTGTTGAATCTTTCCATCGTCGATGTGGTCTTCTTAAAAGTTTTTCTTACAAGATATCCAGTTTCGAATTATTTTCACTAATCCAATGTATCATGTGGGAGAATAACATTAACCATGATTTGAGGAAGCGGATTATACACGAAATGATTGGAAAATATTAGCTCAGGTTAGAGACATGTGGAGAGCTTATGTCCGCGCTGCCATGAACCTACGGGTTTGACAGTGCCAGTGAGGTAGTTTTAATATTCTACCATTGATCAAAACGTTTTTAACTCCATGCCGCGACAGGCTTAGAAAACCATTTGCCTACCAGCAGGCTGCTGGCTTCACATCCACTTGTGTTAATCGCAGAGGTAGACGATCATCCAGCCAGTGGAAGGAGACATGTGTTCAGCATCTCGGGTCCCCCTAGCTATTATAGCTGGTTTCTCAACCTGAGGCCTCTACTTATTGTAGCTACCCAAATGCCTCATGATGCTGGGTGGGCACGGTTCCAGACTGGCCGAAATTCCATGAGAAAATTACTTCCCCCATGGAGACTTGAACCAGCGCAAGACCCATAGCTCTACGCCAAGGCATCCTACCTTAACCACTCGGCCACGGCACGGGATGATCAAAACGTTTACTGGTTCTAATTTTACTTACCTGGCAAAAATCTCTCTGATAAAAGAATACCTGTATGATAATAAACACCTCATTAACACATGCATATTTCAAGGGAGGAAGGGTAGAGTTGCACATTTGATCATGATGCCAGGAAGAAACAGTTTGGAGTGATAACTGGTAATAATCAACTTTTATAAGATTCATGATGTGTTCCGTTGAGGTATTTTTTCAAAATTAAAATATAAAATTATGAACTATTCACCTGAAAGGTCCGTCTCCTCAACTTAATTAATGATTTAACTGTAGCGCTTTCGAGACTCATCCCATCATCGGCAGGATTCAAAACTGGTATTTCACTAAAAATAATCCAGCGAAGGTAAACGTACTCGAAGAGATGGAAATCATGAAAGCAGCTCACAACAACGACAATCTTATGAACGAAAACGAACCCAATACATGTAACCCCCTCTACCAGATCTTTAGTTAAACACCAGTTTTGAATCCTGCCGATGATGGAACAAGTCCCGAAAGCGCTACAGTTAAATAATTAATTAAGTTGAGGAGACGGACCTTTCAGGTGAATATTCCATAATGTTATATTTTAACTGGTAATAAGTTAACTTAAATAAATGTGTAACACAATTGCTCCAGGAATAGGCCTACGTAGTGAAGGCATTATTACACGTCCAAGTTAAATCTGCACGCGAAAAATATTCTAATAATGTGAAGTCGATTCTCTTTCTTCTCTTACTATGTTGCCACTTCCTGTCTCCTGTATTGTGTTAATTAACTGGGAGGGGAGCATTAGCAAAATAAGTTAAATAATTTGCCATCTACAGTAGCCATTGAGCAAATGAATAATTCTACAACCATGTTACTACTGGGGAATGAGCTGTCCTCTAAACTTAATACTGGTAAAACGCAAGTCGTCCTGTTTACCAGATCGAATTTTCCATGCCCAATTCAGCTCACTAAGGATGTGCAACCTCTACCAGTAGAAATTTCAGTCAGATATTTAGGCTTAATTTTGGATACAAAAATACACTAAGAGTACATATAGAACATAGCCTATGACAAATAAAGCTCATCAAGGTATAGCTATATTATATCCGTTTTTCAGGTCGCCGTCACTGTCCTGAAGGATCAAGGTCACATTATATGTGGCTGTGATCCGTAGTATGCAATTATACGACTGCGAATCTCTGAGTATCCTTGCGAAATGCCACAAAAAGAAATTGCAGATACTGCAAAATAAATATCTAAAAATTATACTTTCGGCCCCGCGTTACACAAGGATAACAGAGATGCATGAGACCACGAAGGTAACATATATTGATACTATCATAACGGAAAGGATAACCACCATGGTTCAAAACATAAATTATCATGGAAACCCAATAGTACGCAATATAGGACACCTTCCGCAGAGTGGAGTGGCTCATTCCTGTCCTGAATCGAGCCAAGCTCTTCTGAGAAACGGATTCCGATGCCTCAATCAAGCGAGGTCTATTCGCCTTGGCAATAAACATCCATACTAAATTAATATTACATGCTTCACTAAAATAAATCCCCGTAAAATCGCCGTGTAGGCTACGGCCAATCAGCTAAGCCCAATATTGAATTCACTCATGCGAATTCGCCGTCAAGGGACAAACAAAAGTCCCAGAAAAAGGCACAGTGGACAGCACCAATAGCTGTCAACAAGAGAGAGAGAGAGAGAGAGAGAGAGAGAGAGAGAGAGAGAGAGAGAGAGAGAGAGAGGAGAGAGAGAGAGAGAGAGAGAGAGAGAGAGAGAGAGAGCTGTCCTCCTTTGCCTTCCTCATTACATGTTGCCAATTCATGTTGTGTTGTGAGGCAGGTAATAAAGAGATGACAAACATCGTGATTTTAACTGATCCGAAATCTTCAGCAGTCGTCGATTAAATGGCTAATTTCACAACCATGTAGACCTAATGATATTTCACGTGTGTTTAGGGATCCTCCCTTCCATGTAGAAATAGTTTGATGACACTAGCGCTAACACACTTCCCCTCTAGTCGTGCAGACTTAACTTGGGCGAGTAATACATAGTACAACAAAAACTACTGCAATGTTATGGCCATGTGAAGAGAATGACCAAAGAATGACTACGACCACCGAAGAAAGTGTTGGAATGGCTGTCCCTCGCGGAAGGCGAGTAGTTAAGGTAAGATGTCTTGACTCAGAGTTACGAGACTTACACTCATGGAATTTCGGTCAGTATGGGACCATAATCCGCCTATCATCGTGAAGAATTTGGGTAGCTACAATAAGTAGCGGCTCCAGGTTGAGAAAACCAGCTATAACGGCTGGGCGACCAAACATACTCTACATATGTCTCACTACACTGACTGATCGTCTACTATTCTGATTAACACATGTGGCTCTGAGGCCAGCAGCCGGATGGTAGGCTAAGGGCCTTCTAGGTCTGTCACGCCATGGAGTTGGAGTTGGAATGACTGCGGAGTTGGAGTTGAAATGACTGGCGCCTGAGAGGTTGAAGATAGGAAGACCTAATGCTACTTAAATTATTCTTCTTCATCTTCTTCGTTGTCCTTTAATGCCGTTAAGCATCGGGTTCTCCTCGCACCACTCATATTCTCCATCGGCTTCTATCCTGCACGTTCTTCTTATTTCTACCATTTTGCTTCGCTTTCATCCTATTCTGTCCAACGTATTTTCCCAATTAATTCTAGATCTTCTTCTTCCAAATCTTTTCTCTGTTCTTATTTCCATTACATGTTTGGGGTTTCTTTCTTCTGACATTCAGCATACATACCCAAACAAATTCGATTGCATCTTTTCGATGGCTCTATTAATGTCTTATCTTGTCCGACCTCTTCTCTATTCTACCGTAGCTACTTGGTTTCACGGAAACTTATATAAACATTTTGTAGATAGTACTGGATATTAAAAGAAAGTATAGTGAGTCACTTGATTAGCGCGACTCAATCCCTCAACCTAATTCGACGTCAGTTTTCGTAACTTCATCTCAGTGTGTCATACTACTTCACCTTGCAAGCACTAAGTTGCACCAAATTAATATTAAGACTATTTTACTACTCACATATGTCATCATCATGTCCTTGAGCTCCATTTAAGAGCATAAGATCATCGGTAGGAGCTTTCTACAAGATATGATTACTGGCAACGTCTTTCACTTTATTCCAGGTTTTCCCACCCTATTCACCTCATCATAGACATTTTGCTTCCTGGCACCACATGGTCGTCCTCCATTTCTCGCTCCTTGAGGATTCCTATCAAGAGCACGTCTTTCAATGGAGTCTGAGTTTTATCTAAGAGTGTGAGACCTCCAGCTCCATTTCCACCTTCTAATTTGCACCTCTGATTTGCTCCTTAACACCATTATCCAAGAAGGCTATGTTACCTATAATTTCAGGCTAGTGTAGCCTATATGGAATATTCTATGCAAACAGCAATTCATAAAATTATAATTTTGTGCCGAGACAATAATTTCTTAAGATTATATCAATATTAGTCATAATCATCATCCTTGCAAGGATTGAGGAATCTTGTAAGTTTCGCCCCACTTCACTTCTTCTTTAGGATGCAGATATTCATCAGGGCTGGGTGGGATTCTGTATCCAAGTGGATTCTCCAGTTGTATTTGTACTCTTCTATTTTCTTATTTAGGCTGTATATATTTGAGAGGCCCTGTGGAAAAGAAACACTTGTCACCTACCTAGTGATTTTGTGATTTTGGTACAGGAAGATAATCGGTGCCATCTGGTATCAGTCAGTATTTCAGTATTATTAACTTAAAAAAAAAGCATATATGTGACATACGTATCTTTTCCACTAGGCCTTTCATTTAATTTTTCTCGTTTATTATCATGTCACACCTCACTGAAACTTATTTCTACCTCTTTCATAGAGTAGCCTAAACAAGATTCGCATACTAATGATCGGAAACGAAGAATATAGTGATGTATTTATATATTTGCACTACCATTCCTATTCTAAAGATATTTATTTTTCAGATATTTTCACTCTTAGTTTAAATCTCCCGTAGGGAACAACTTTTTTCATGGAATTTCGGCCAGTATCGAACCGCTGCCTATCCATCATCGTGAAGATTCAAATAACCAGCTATAACGGCAGCGGACCTGACATTCTGACCTCATGTTACCCCAATAATGACAGGAAAATCGCCAATATATGTTGATGTGAGGCCAGCAGCTGACTGTCCTTCTAGACCTGGAGAGAGAAAGAGAGAAAAGGAGGGAGAAAGAGAGTTTGAAACTATTTCGCTGACGTCTTACCTGCTCCTATTCCTCACAAATACGCCAAACAATCTGTGTTGTAACCCTGCCTCAAGGCAGTATAAGCTTAAGAATATTCCATGTTTTTTCTTTCGAGTATCCACGTTTCTATATTCTCTCCCTCATTAGAGATCTATTAGATATGAACGAAAAATTAATATAATACATAAGTGGTAAACGAGGACCAGACTCTTGAGCAGTTGAAACTTCACCTAAAGCACTGAACCACAGTCAGAAAAATATATAGGCCTATAAATACTGTATTAGGCTAATATTAATTAATCCCATGGAATAGTCGAGCAGTTTAAGACATGATACCTTAAGGTCTTGCGAGGGTTCGAGTCCTCATGAGAAATGCAATTTTCTCATGAAATTTCGTTCAGTAGGCTTCTATATAGGCCTACACAAATATTCCAATTAAAGAATCAATAAAAATGGAAAAAGATAAATGGAGAGAAATTATACTGAGCATTTGAACAAAATTATTAAAACAATTCTTCCTCTAGTCTTGGCTCTAGGGTTCTCTAAGAATATTGGCCTCCTTTAAAATATCTGCCCATTCTTCTCTATTCCTAGCTTTCTGTCTCCATATTTTAATCTTCAGTTGTCTTAAGTCTTCCTCCATCATATCAAATCGTCTTAGTTTCTGTCTTCCTACCTTTCGTCTTCCTTCTGGTTTCCATTCTAAATTACTCTTGCACTTCCTTCCTGCTCTATCCGCAACACATGTCCTACCCATTCCAGTCTCTTTCTTCTGATACCTCCTACCAGATCTAATTCCCAATATAACTCTTTCAATTCCAAGTTTTATCTAATTCTCCATGTATCTTGTTCTTGTACTGCTCCATACATATCCCTTAATGATTAAAACAATATTTAAACAAAACTAGGCCTAAATTAAATATAACGACGAATTCTATACCCAGTATACGGAATACTAATGGTATCCCTATATTAGGAATAATTATTTAAAATATTTTTATATCTAGAAGAAAATAATTTTGAAAAACTTAAAAAAAATCAAATTTAAATAACACTGGTCAACATGATTTTTGTCTCATGAGTACCAATTGTTGTACATAATGCAGTTTTTTATCGTGTTTTCAAATATGTATTCGGAATTCCTCCATTATCCACATTTTTTTTATTTCAATTTCAATTAATGGATTCAAATACTTATTTTTTTATTAAACGTTTTTTCGTCCATTTGTCCATTGTAAAATAAAACGGGGAACACTTTCATCAGGATATTTCAGCTATGGAAAAGAAATATCAAGGCAAATGGGATCCTAATATGCTGGCCGATTATTGTTGGACCATCAAGAGGGATGTCATTTCTTACTTTCTAGACGAGTTCGGATGTTCGAATATTGTGTAGTTACGAATGTAGAAAATATTAAAGTGTTTGAAATTATAAATTCCTATCTCTCGGAAATTTTGCGTGATAAAGAAAAACCGATATCATATTTAAATTCAGGAGAACAAATTTTATCAGAATCACATATTTATTTCTTTCCGACAAAAAAGTTTCCTTTTTGTTGCTCAGTATTATTAGTGAAATATGTCGATGACCTATTAAAATATATGAAAATGAATTAAATATTAACTGAATTTAATAAATGCATAGACAAGTACTGTTTACAGAAGAAACAGAGACTAACAATTCAACTAACTATCAAGTTATAACAACCACAAAAATTCCAATAGCAATAGTTTAGTTACATATAAGCATATAAAGAAAACCAACAATTAACACAATAACTATACATAAAAAATTAACAAAAATGAGTACATTCACCAGGCTAATAAACAGAATGTCAGTTGCCTTTAAACAAAACAAATAATAATAATGAGCATTGGATTGTATAAAATTTCTGACATTGAAAAATGGATAAACCAAGAAATAGTCAACAAACTAGTAAAAAAATTATAAATGACAACAAATTAAACAAAATTGGAAACAGGAAAGAGTGAAATAATAGTAAATGGATATCCCTAATTTATACAGGAAACGAAACTTTAAAACTAGCTAAATTCATCAAGAAACAAGTTAAAATAAAAGTAAATACCTTATAAAAGTAACAGTAAACAAAAAATATTTAAAAAAACATAGAAAACAATATTTATGAAATCAAAGTTGTCTATAAAAATAAATGCGATATGTGACAAATTTTACATTGACAGAAACATCAATAATTTATCACAAAATTCAAATGAACATTAAAACATAATGAGGGAAAATAAAATGTTGCTAGGCATATAATCGAAAAATGTCTTCAATTCAAAGCAATCAGTAACATAATGTCGATTTTACACAAAGATAATAACTCCAAGATTAACATCCTGCAAGAAATAGAAATTTTAAAAGAAGCAAAGAATGTATTATACGAGAACATACCCTATATATAAAATTAATGAAGACATTGTGTACCATTTATCATAATGATGATGGAATATGTTTCTGAAAGGTCTACAATGTTTAATATTTGACGAAGTTTTTAAACTGAAATTTGTTAGTAGAGGATGAATGAAACAACAGGTAAGAATATTAAGAATTTAATCTTTTACAGTATATAATAACCTCATCGATGGTAAACATGTATTTTAAAAGTATTGAGACTAATAATAATAATAATAATAATAATAATAATAATAATAATAATAATAATAAACTCGACAGGCTTATAAGGCCATTGGCCTACCAGCTAGCTTCTGCCCTCATAACCATACGTGTTAATCACAGAGGGAGACGATCATATAACCAGTGTAGAGGTGATATGTGGTCAGCATGTCGGGTCCCCCAGCCGTTATAGCTGATTTTCTCAACCTAGAGACGTTACTTATTGTAGTTACCCAAATGCAGCACGATGCTGGGTGGGAATCGGTCCCTTAAAAACTTCTGGCGCGACAGGCCTACAAGGCCCTTAGCCTACCAACCGGCTGCTGGCCTCACATCCACATGTGTCAATCACAGAGGTAGATGATAATCAGCCAGTATAGGGGTGACATGTGGTCAGCATGTCGAGTCCCCCAGTCGTTATAGCTAGTTTTCTCAACCTGGAGTCGCTACTTATTATAGCTACCCAAATGCATCACGATGCTGGGTGGGCACCGGTCCCGTACAGACCGAAATACCATGAGAAAATTTCTTCCCCCATGGAGACTCGAGCCAGCGCAAGTCCCGTAGCTCTGCTCCAAGGCTAATCGGTCCCTTACTGGCCGAAATTTTATGAGAAAATTTCTTCCCCTATGTACAGTAGGTTGGAACCAGCGAAAATCCCATATAATAATAAATTGTTATCATGTTATCGTTTTATTTTTTGGAATAAGGCTGAGATTCATATTTCATATGCATAAAGGCGAAGAACAAAATAAAATAATTATCAAATGAATAACATTTTGAAAAGTTAGGAACGTGTTTTCATTCATGTATAAAGGCTTGGCCAGGACCTAGATATTGGCAACGCTGTGAAGATGAACGTACAGAAGCTCCTGTCAGGATATGGACGGCCGACCTCAAGGAAAGACCCCCTGCAATGCTTTTGTGCTTTCCTACACCACTGCACTCATCTCAAAATTCAACAACAAAAACACATTCCAATATTAATCACTAATTACCTGTTGATTAATCTCGTAATTCATTTTTCCAATAATTATTACAAGCATCACCATTATCATCACCAACATAACAAAGAAAACAACATTACTATTTTTTTATCTGGTGAACCCTATCTCGAATAAACCTAATTCAGTTTAGGCAGCAAATTATAGACAAATATCCAATATGAAACAAGAATGACTATTTTCCTGGTAAATTATTAACACATTTTTTTTAAATATCATGGAAGCTCGTGTACTTTAGTCTAGCCCCGTAGTCGAGTGATTGAGACAAGATGCTTTGGCGCAGATCTACGGCACTTGCGCTGATTAGGGACTTCATGGGGAAGACATTTTCTCATGGAATTTCTGCCAGTATGGTACCGATGTCCACCCATCATCGTGAGGCATTTGGGTAGCTACAATAAGTAGCGGCTTCAAGTTGAGAAAACCGGTTATAACGACTGGGGGACCCGATATGCTGACTATATGTCACCCCTACACTGGCTGGATGATCATTTACCTCTGTCATTAACACATGTGGATGTGAGGCCAGCAGCCGGATGGTAGGCCAAGGACCTTCTAGACATATCGCTCCATGGAGTTAGTCATGTACACTCGTAGCCATTGACAGAATCCAAGTAAGCATACCGTTGAACTGTTATAAAGTTTTGTTTAAAATATGATTTGGACTTTATCTTCTAATATAGGTAAGGTTCCAAGTCTAAATCCCATCCGGAGCACAAGTTTTGTATTACGGAAAAATCTGACCTTTCTTTATCCAAGTCAACAAGTTGTAATACGACATTTCTGGCATTTTGTGCTGGCATTGACGAACTGTAACACATATCTGAGGTTGGCACGCTTTGAAAGCGGAGTCACGTTAACCATATTATATGATGGATGTTAAATGATAACGAACTATAAGGAGAGTTGTTTACACCTAAACTCAACCTAAATTTCTAACCCTGGGCGACCATAGAAGCAAGGAAAAAAAAAATCTGTACTCTGAACGGAAATCGAACCCAGACATCTAGAACTAAACTCAGGATCTTTGCACTCAATATTATTAAATAATTAACTAACTCACTATCTCTAACGAACCCGTAGATTCATGGCAGTGTGGACATAAGCTCTCCAAACATCCCTATCTGAGCTAATGTTTTTCAAACATTCCCTGTATAATTTACTGCCCTCAAATTATGGTTAATGTTAATCTCCCACCTCATTATTGGTCTACCAACCGGACTTTTTCCCTCCTGTTTGAATATCTTTAGCGCCTCGCTATTATATAAAGCCCTTACATTCCATGTTCCTAGGAACATATCCCTGCGTTTGAACCTTTGGCATGGATTCTCTGAAGTAGTCTCCGGCTGGGGGACTATTTTACCTCCGCAAATAATTTACTCCAGTGGAACCCATGTCCGCATTTCATGACGGTTGCATTTTTTACGATGAAAGATTGTCACTCTTTCTACTAAGGTACTTTTTTCGTCTGGCTTATCGTCTTCGACCTATCGGGCATGGGTAACCCTTTCGTCAGCAATGCTAC